>CP092884.1:6827304-7366693 GCA_030710605.1 Cordylochernes scorpioides
AGTAGGAGAGACATTGCTGACAGTGTTGGAGGGAAAGCTCCGGGGGAAGAGATCGAGGGGAAGGAGACGACAGGGATACACAGGCGATCTAAAACAATGGACTGGACTTACACACCTACGAGGAGATGAAGAGGATGGCGGAGGAAGTATGGAGAGACCATATGGCCCACCCTCAGTAGAGGAAGGTATTGAAGGAATTAATAGTAAGTATGTATTTGTACAAGTATGTGTGTATAAGTAGTAAGTATAATAGTCGTATGTCGCATAATGTTTTTAAAATCATCTAGAAATATGTGCCACGGGATAAATGTGGTAAAGAAGATTTATGACATAAGTGTATGGGGGAAGAGATATAAAGAGAGTTCGCTCTGACAGCTATAATTTGTCTAGCGTCTATGTCGTCGTTGGCGTTAATTGTAAGATATTTCGGATCGCGTTTTGGCATTGACACAAAATATATTTAACTATAAAAAAGGCATATCCTGACCAGAAGCACATGTTATTTTTAGATGGCAGAGCACCATCTGGTGGAACAGAAATAAAATAAACATTGATTTAGCCTGTTCCCTGATATTTAGCCAACCCAATTTCTTGATAAATCAAGAAAAGCCATCCACGAACGCGTTTCGCGCTGTTGGAGCTCTTCAGCGTGGAGTGCATCAGGGTGTTTAATTTGGCTATGGTACAATAAGTGCAAGAATGAATTTCAGGTATTTAAACATGCATGGACACTGATACAAGGATGAGAGAAGGCAAATTTAATTTTTTGCACATGACTTTGGTATTAAGAGACAAATGTTAATTATATATGTTCCTTTTTTGCAGATAGAGTCATTAATAATATTCTCAAACTCAGGTGTTCATATTAAAAACAGAAAAGGAATATCCTGACCGCTCACATGAGTATTTCAGATAGGAGAGCGCCAACTAGTGAAACAAAAATCACTGGAAAATATCACGAAACAAGTTAAATCAACGCTTAGTTGATTTTTAATCCACTAGATGACGCTCTGCTATATAAAATAATGTGATATGTCAGGATATTCCTTTTTTGAATAAATATATATTTTATTTAATCATTTGTTAAATATGCATATATTATTATGACAAACAGCGTGTCGGATGAAACACACACAACCTCTCTACACAACCTATTTACTTGTTCTTAAATTCCCACAATTACTCTCAAATCAGGAAGACGAAGCAGTTGAAGCCAGAGTTTAACTTTGGCAGTTAAAAGAGCTGGTTATTTAAATTCACCCTTTACTTATAGATATTTGGTTAAACTACTTGGAGTTTCAAATATTCAGATTTCACACTTCCACCACATAGGTTATATAATGAATATATGTAATTTAGGAAAATCTCTTAATACAGTAGAACTTTGAGAATTCGAAAGTCTTTAATACGAATATTTATCTTGGTTGTGAAACGACATTTGAAAATTATCCCGCATGTGTTTCTTTTCAACGAAAAATGAAAATTTATTTTAAGAAGAAATAACGATTATTTCTAACCTTAGGGATTAGGTATGAAAGGATGAATTGTGAAGAGTAATGATAAACGGAAAAATAAAACTGTCCAAGGATGGGAACCAGGGATGGACACTTTTATTTTTCCGTTTATCATTACTCTTCACAATTCATCTATTCATACCTCATCCCTAAGGTAGGAAATAATCGTTATTTCTCCTTAAAATAAATTTTGATTTTTCGTTGAAAAGAAACACATGCGGGATAATTTTCAAATGTCGTTTTATAATCACAAGCCGCATTATATTGTATTATTTATCTTGGTCTCTAGAATTTCATTTAATAGGCAATCCCATAATATTATGGTCAAATATTTAAGCTTGAGGGATAAGTCTCTTTCAAATACATTTATTTCGAGCTTTCGGGCACAACCGCCCTTCGACAGGAAAATTATATTAGCAACTAAAGTTTTCGGATCTAATCTATATATACATTTGTGAGACGCCCGTGTCTCAAGTGTAATGCGAGGCTTGCCGCGGGAGGGGATGAGATCTTTGAAAAAGATGGCCGTTTAGCCCTTTGAAATATCTGAAATAAAAGATTATTTATTGAATCGAAATTATAATTCTATTTTTTTTTTGGTCCCTTGAGCTTCGAATTATGCAAGTTTGGTATTATAATAATAATTTTAATAAAAGAAACTAAAAATAACTGTTCTTTTGGAAATTCATAAATTATTAGCAATTCAAAGTATTCAGATAAGTTTCAAAATGCCAGATTTCTTTTTTTTTTGCGCTGAAAAACTCTCAATAGTAAGGAATTTCTTCAAATTAAATGTTCTAACTCTCTTCTCAAAAGCGTTTTAATATTTAACGAGCGAGCTCTCAATAATCCCCTTTATCAATTTGAAATAAAATTCGTTAGCTCGGATTTCAGAAGGAATGTAATTAGACTCATTCAATTTAAGACTTCCAGTCGCTTTGTGTGTACCTGCCCGCTATTATTCCTGCATGGAATTGAGATTCGGCAAGGGGTTTCTTTCCATCATTTTTAATTGTCTCAGAAACTAACAAAGTTTTAATTCCTAATTGAACACTTTTGATGGATTATTTTTATATATTTCAAAATTTATTATATATATATGTCTAATATATGCTCTTCCAGGATTAATAAAACAAACCAACAGCCAACGAGAGAGAGATGGGCAGCTAAAGCGAGACACTTTAGACAACTAACTTACGACCATTTTTGGCCACATTCCTGAGGGGGGGGGGGGGGGTCCGTCACCACCTGGCGACTATCCTGGTTAGCCCCCGGTTGTGTACACAGGAAAAACAGTCATTCAGTGGACAGCTCTCGCTACCTCTTTCTCTCTCGGATGGCTTCCAGGTTCCATCTATCAAACTTGTTGTTTCCTTATTTCTCACTCACCACATTATTATCACTATAGTGCCACATCGAAAGTCGACAGGATCTTATTACAGAAGAGTCGACAGGATAAGACCTGGCCGGGAAGCAAATCCCTCATATACCGGAGTATGAAGAAACAAGAAGCCAAGCCACGATGATCGGCCAAACCCAACTCAACTGTAACCACTCCTCTTCGAGCCCTCAACCCCTTCTTCGCCAACCTTTGAACCGTGATCCCGAAGAAGTATTCACCTACGACGGAGATGAAGCTGCCGCCCACTTCTTCCAGCACTAGATCTACTCAAGAACGATCGCCGTGCCAGAGCAGGACACCTCCCGCCATCATGGACAAGACTCCGCCATCTCCCTGCCGCTACTGTGATGTACAACACTGGTACGCACAGTGTCACAGACAGAACTCTCCCGAAGCTCAATGAACTTACCTGCGCCCTAAATCAACATAACTCGTGAGTGTAATTGTTTTAACTCCTACCATTCATTCTTTAAATAAGTCATTCCTTGTAGATTGTCCCAATATTTCCATAATTAGCTCAATATGTGTGAATATGTAAAAATATTTAATATTTCAATTTATCTCTCCACCCCTATTAACAGTGATCTTATTATCCATATTATATCTAGCTATGTGAAACCCATTTAATTAGTTACCTTACCAGTAGATGTAACAATCGTCATTTTAATTAAATAATTTCCATTTTAACGTAACTCTTTAAAAAAAAATCATAAAAAAAAGGAATTCTACCTATTAACGCTTTACGATTTTTACTATTAACAATAGATTTTTCATAATCAAATTATTTATAAAAATATGCCTCCAGCACCTAAACTTTTGTATAGACCTCTCCTACTTGTAAGCACGGCTCACGAAAAATAATTTCTTTCCCTAATCGATTCAAATTTCACCCTGTAATTCAGGCGTCGAATAATTTCAACCACCACGTGAGCCTTGCTTACAGCCAACCCTTGGTGACTCGTATCTATCTTCCCCTTAATGCCCCTCTTATTCTTACAACTTTGTTAACTTTATACCAGCTCAGGACCTTTATAGAGAATTATTGATTAATCAATTATCGAACTTCTATATTGTCATTTCAAAATCCTAACCTTCGCCCTTCATTTATGATAATTTATTTCGTAGTTCATCTCTAGCCTATCCACCGACCCACACCATCTAGCCAATGGTGTGTTCGTCACAGGGTGCAGATTGACTAACTGCTAGATATTTATCAACCCCTTTTTGTTCGCACTTGAAAAATCTGCATCGAGCGACACAGTTCGCTTCTTCTTCTCGCGCCACACGTTCGCCACACGGACCCTGTCTTCAAATCTATGTTTGTCCATTGTCCAAACCAGCACGATATAGCCTACCTTCGATATTTCCCACGGAGGTACGTTAAACATCGTCGCTGATTCTGTCCGGTCCGTCATCATTTCGCGCAGACATGGGTCTTACTTTCAACCCACCGCGAAATCATCGCCTTGCACAAGCTCCCACGACGGTTCAAACACCTCGTGTCCGAGCAGCTTGTCACTTGTAACGGACAACGCAGTCCTCGTCCCAATTTTTGGCACTGTGCGCGCATACTTTCCGCAAATTAAATATAAGTCCGTTCGACTTCCTCACCTACACACGGGACTTTTCCCCTCGGACTCGCTACACAAGTAACTGCATAGATAAGTTAGATTGGCCCAAAGCAAGTTTCCCCTCGCTCTGTTCGCCGAAATTCTAACATTGTATGTAGTTCGATATTTACCTCAGACCTGAGATCACACCATTTCCAACCTCAACCTCATTTCTCGTACTCTACACTTATAGCATAGAAAGCCCATGACAAGTTTCCCCTTGCCATGTCCGCCTGAAAAATATCTTAAAGTGTAGAGTTCCCCAGTCTTAATGATCTTCAGAATTCCATCATATGTATGTGACTCTTCTTCTCGTTGTTCACACTCCTCCATATCACTTCCCTTATAATACATTAGATTTTGTTGTATATAACCTTTTATAACCTGGATATTTTCAAAGATTTCCTTAAATGTCAAACTCCCCGGTGTTGTAAAACTGCTTGTAAATAATATTTACTTGTGTACTATACAATATTTTATTTACATAAAACTATGTCACCATTACCTTAACTAATTTTAACTGTAAAATTATTTTCTCTATTCCTGGCTTCTCCAGCTTTAAATATACTTAAACCATGTTCATCCTTCTTCAACGGGGGCCATATGTCATAATATATGCTCTTCCAGGATTAATAAAACAAACCAACAGCCAACGAGAGAGAGATGGGCAGCTAAAGCGAGACACTTTAGACAACTAACTTACGACCATTTTTGGCCACATTCCTGAGGGGGGGGCGTCACCACCTGGCGACTATCCTGGTTAGCCCCCGGTTGTGTACACAGGGAAAACAGTCATTCAGCGGACAGCTCTCGCTACCTCTTTCTCTCTCGGATGGCTTCCAGGTTCCATCTTCCAAACTTGTTGTTTCCTTATTTCTCACTCACCACATTATTATCACTATAGTGCCACATCGAAAGTCGACAGGATCTTATTACATATATATTTTTTGCTTATCCCTAGTACACGTGGTACAGGCCATGATAATTATGGTGGGTAGAAGTTGACTGCTTTTACTGTAAGTGCATAACATGTCTACACAGGTGAAAAGCAGTTCAACTTAGCACTTAAAAATCTGCCAGACAACTGTTTGGTTACTTGCACTCGCTGGTGGGGTTGCACTTTTTCAGGAATGGGGGGCCATTGGAGCATTTTTTTAAATCAGAAAAAAGTGCCCAATGCGGGAATCAAACCCGGGTCGTAGCGGTCAAAAACCAACGGTTTAGACCATCCTTCCACCGACCCTAGCAAATTTATTTTATATTTTATGAATATAATGTACCTAATATTTTATAATTTCAACTGCTAAATATTTATATAATATCCTAACTTGACACCCTCAGACTTGCATCTCTTCCCAAGTATAAAAATATTTGTGTCTGGAAAGCGCTTCGTGTCCAACGTAAAGGTTAAGAGGCCTGTAGATAAACAATCTAACAGACTATTAGACTCTGATTTCTCCGGGAAGAAACGCAGGACCAAGTGTATTGGTGCCGAGTGAGTTATGTAGAAAAAATGTTTTAAACTGAAAAAAATATATATATATATATAAGAGCCTTCAATATTCAGCCGGAGATATTCTTCGTTGATGCCTTGCAGTACAACATCCACATTGGGAGTGTTTTAATCCCAGAAATTATATTATTTTTAACATTTTATTTCGACTTAGAGCGCTATGTACCCCTAGGGATACTTGCAATTTAAAGGTAAACTAAACATTGAAAGAAAAGAAAGAAAGATATTTGAAATATGTACAAGAATTAGTATACAAGTTAGTTAGAGAAAAGAGTAAAAATATCAACAAAATTGAAATATCTACAAATCGATTAGAATATTTTAAATTGGACTTCACAACATTCAAGAATTTTTAATGCCTTGCCAAATACTTCAATTTTCATTTGTGCAAAAGATTTTTGTCGAAACGTCGAGAGAAAAAGAACAAATTTACTGACCGAAATGTCTCTTAATTATATGAACTAGCTCATAACATAGATTAAAATTCATTTCTAGTTTTAAAATATCATCATGATACACATTCTTCTGTACAAAATATTGTATTTCCTTCGTTCCCTTTTTTACGAATTTATTATAAAATACAGGTTCTTTCTGAAAATACCATGCATATGACATCAGAAAGAGAAAAAATTAACAAATATGTTTAAAATTGTAACAATAATATTTTGTGTCAATGTGTTTCTTTTTGCATATCATCAAATATTATCTCTACAGACCTTACTGTAATGATAAAAGTTGTTGAACGAGAGAGATTGACTCATCAGTAGTGAGCCCTCTCAGCAGTTTCACCAAATCAATCTCCAGAACGCTCTACAATTTTAATGAAAGAGTGAAAAGAAACACATTGTCAAAATTTATTGTTACATATTTCATCGATAAATGGCAATATTAAATTCATAAATATACGTTTGAATTATATTTTCAATCAAATGTTTCGATAAATGTGCAGTATGCCTATTTTGAGAAAATTATGAAAAAATATTTGTATATTGTTCCGATATTCTAGTGGCGACAACAATTCTGATATAATATAAATCTATTTCAAAATGTAATTTAATCTAAAATACTATATTTTATATTCTATTTAGTACAAACAATTGAAAAATCATTTATTAAAAAAAAGGTAAATATTATTTATGATTCAACTCTCAATAATCTATCGACATAAATCGAGAGCAAATTTACGTTTCAAAAAGTAAATTCTTCAGGAATATTACCAAAAAGGTAATCAGGGGTCCCTGGAGATATGGAAATTTGTTTAAATTGACTTTGCGTAGCAATAAAAAACTTGGAGTTGTTAAAGCGCAATGAGGAAAATCTTCCCTGGAGATATTCACTTAAAATATTTTTGTTATTAATTTTAATACTATTTTGGTTCCTATGTGTGAAATGTCAAAACCTAAAACTAAATAACTAATCTTTACCTCTAAATACACAAAAGGTTTATCGTAATTAGAGTGATAGGTAGACATAACAATGAACTACACAATATTTGTAGGTGTAATGGCTTATTTCCACAGTTGTATGATAAATCGTAATTAGAGTGATAGGTAGACATAACAATGAACTACACAATATTTGTAGGTGTAATGGCTTATTTCCACAGTTGTATGATAAATCGTAATTAGAGTGATAGGTAGACATAACAATGAACTACACAATATTTGTAGGTGTAATGGCTTATTTCCACAGTTGTATGATAAATCGTAATTAGAGTGATAGGTAGACATAACAATGAACTACACAATATTGGTAGGTGTAATGGCTTATTTCCACAGTTGTATGATAAATCGTAATTAGAGTGATAGGTAGACATAACAATGAACTACGCAATATTGGTAGGTGTAACGGCTTATTTCCACAGTTGTATGATAAATCGTAATTAGAGTATGGGAATATATAAATTATAAAGCATGTTACCTTAACATGTATTTATAAATTATGTGTGAGCATTTATAAATGATTCGAACTTTACATTTAAGTAAAAGGCAATTCCAGGTCGTTCTATTAAAAGTTTCCTATGGTATGCGCCATCTGTTGCATCTAGAATATTTGAAAACCAACGATTCGTCAATATTTATTCCGAGAGATGGCGATATCCTTCAATAACATTTAGTCGCACGATATATAAATATAATACCACATTAAAATAAATTTGACTATTAATATTTGTTGGTAAATTTAATACACACGAGCTTTGTTTTTGATATATTTCAAATAAATAATTAGATAGATTAAACTCTAGAGAAAAATAAATTACAAAGGAGCTTCGGCAGTTACGCGTCATATGCTGGGTAGAAAAAGGAATGAGAAAAGGGAAAAGTTTATAAAAAAAGCAAAGGCAGAACTATGATATTAATTTTAAGGTAAAGAAATAAAAACCAATTTTTCCTATCTTATGACATGAAGAGAGATGATAATGTTTATTCAAATTAGAAAAAAAAAAAAAAATTTCTGTTTTTTTTTAAAGCTTATGCTAACAACAATCTAGTTTAAATTATGGAAAATACAATATAAGATATTCATAATTGGAACCGAAAATATATCCTATTTATATATAAAATCAAGTGTTATTAAAAACATATGTAATGTGAGGAAAATACACTCATTGTCAAAACCTAAGGAAGTTGTACCTTTTTGATTACATAGTTATTATTTATTCTAAATATCTAAAATATAGCAAATTACTCTATTTATATTTGAGCTCTATATATATATAGAAAGTGTTAAAACATTGTCTTATTCATTATTATGAATTTTCTGAGACAAAATGTCAACTACTTTTAAAAATAAAATATCTGTTTAAATCTTCTGGCATTTATTAAATAAAGAAAAAGGTTATTTTTTTACAAAAACATTTAAATTTAACGGAAAGCCAAAATTATATTTATAAGGTAACAAAAGTCAAATAACGATATCATCGACAATTTTCAAATTCATTTAATTTGAATTTATAACGGAATTTATTTTTGAAAATGTATTTTCGAAAGTTAATCTTTTGATATTTTATT
This sequence comes from Cordylochernes scorpioides, assembly GCA_030710605.1. Lineage (NCBI taxonomy): Eukaryota > Metazoa > Arthropoda > Arachnida > Pseudoscorpiones > Chernetidae > Cordylochernes > Cordylochernes scorpioides. The sequence goes on from CP092884.1 coordinate 6,836,355, forward strand.
ATATTTTGACAGAAAAACCGTTGTTAAGAAATTCTTAAGTTTTTAATACTCTCTATAAATTCGCCTAAGAATTGTTAATTCCATAAATTCTTAAAAATTGTCCAAAATAAATTATTTGTATAAACAATTTTATAAATATTTGAATCGTATTTATTAAATTTATTATTTTGAAATCAAAATGTAATCTTTTCTTCAAATACATCTATACTTTATTTCATAAATTTATGTTTAGATTAAGGAATTTGACATTTTGATTGAATGAATAAAAAGTGTTTCACGTGGTCAAACATTTGAAAGTGATGCAATTCTAATCCAAAAGAAAAAAAAATCTGTTAGAGTGTGGTTCAGAAAATTGGATAAGGCGTTTTCCCAAAGTGCTTTTGCAAGTGAGCAACAAAGCTGGATTAAATATGTACAGAAGAAGGGTAGATATATTGAATAATTCTAGTATATAGCGAGGACTGTGTTATATAGGATATTTTATATACAGAAATTAAGTTTTCCAACTTGTTAATAAAAAATATTATAGATTTTGTATTATATATTGACCGAAACTTATATAGTATGTATAAATATGCATCATAATTTAAATTTACCTATTATTTTAATAATTAATATTTGATATTTTCAGAAAGAAAAAAAAAACTATTTCATTATTCAGAGATCTTTAGAAAAAAATGCCATCTTGTTTATTATCGTTACGTGGAATCATGGTAGGGGTTGCCAAGTTATACCTTTTTAAATATAATTATGCCACATGCGATTGTGCCGATTTTCTCTTTTTGATATATACAAATTCGATTTTATTGTCTATTACAGACCATCAAGGTCATCTAGAAGCCTGTTATTTCGTATACTTGAGATTTTAACTTTATTTAGTGAGTGTGCACAATTTTCGAATTCTACGCGTTCTGGAAAAAAAATGTCAATATTTGAAAAGAAAAACACACACAAAATAAGTTTCAATACTGAACAACCTGACCACCCAGCAATCTGAAATTTTGTCAACTTGCAATGTAATCAGGTGTGAGCGAGTGTACAAAATTTAAGACTTCTAGGTCTTCTGTAAGTTTATTAAAATGTATCACACAAGATTTATGGACAGACGAACAGACAGAACGGTAGACAGATAAGCAAGTTAAATAAAATATTTTGATAATATTGGTATTATTCTAATATAGTGGAATAATTTTATTAATTTATTTGGAAGTTAAACTGAGTTTAGTTTTCAAATGGACAATTGCATAAGATGCTTTAAAAACGCTATAGTAATGGAGAAGTAAAGTAAGTAAAAGTAAGGAAATTCATTTATGCAATACTTATTCGACAAGATGTTGTGCTGAAATGCTGGGAATTATATTCCAAAAGACCAAAAGAAGGAACTTTTAGCGATAGTGATGAGAGAATCTGTAGTTGATTGGCCGACGTTTGTGTTTGATCCGCTTTAGAAACAAGTAAGTTGGGAAAAGAGAAGAAAAAATATAATGAGAGGATTTGTCTTTGGAGTTGTTGAGTTTGGTGTTTTTCATATTTTAAAAGTTTTAGAATTGTTAGCGAAGCTAACTAGACAGATTGTCGGAGAAGAGTTGAAACTGAGGGACGGAAAATTTCACGTCAATCTTATGAGAACATCTCAACCTGCCGGGGTGTCATTAAACGCGTTATATATTGGTGCAGGCCTGGTGTGGGTGTTTCCAGCCTATAGGGTCGTAAATGTCACCTTTCTTTGACCAGCTAAAATGTCCGGTATTAGCGCCAGATAAAGGTGTGGGGAAAGGGAACATTTAGGAGAACATTTATTTTTATGGATGGCCTCCGTGCCTTTTGTCTAGTTGTCTTTGGTAAAAGATTTGGCTTTTTGCTTTGATTTTTGTACTTGTTTTTATATATTTTTGCAAAAATAGGTGTATTTTGTATGGAATTGTTAGTCGTGAAATTGCATTATGAATGTAGATATTTAAATGCAAAAGTGTAAAATAATCAAATTTGTGCTTATGTTAGTGAGGAATGCATGTCATTGGTATTGTGGTATTTGGTATTTTACATTTTGACTCTGCATGTTTATCAGATTGGTGTCTTGGGTGGGTCATTTGGCGAATATGTGGATTAAGGCTTGGCTTCATTTTCACTCGTTAATTGCATCGTTGTCATACGTTGGTCCTGGAAGAAGGTAGACTTCATTTCAAGCCCGTCTCCATGCAGGCATGATGTTTCGTTTAGCATCGGTCTATAACTCGATGAGTTGTGACTCGTGCTTTAGATGTTGTACTAAATTCGAAAATTCAGGTGAGAACGCCCTTGCAACCTCAGAACAAATTTTAACGCCTTGCCAAATGCTTTATTTTTAATTACTTCTCCTGACGAAGACAAAAGATTTTTGTCGAAACGTTGAGAAAATAAAAAAAAAACCCTAACTGGCCGAAGTGTCTAATTTTCATAGGTTTTATATATATTACGGTCAAATATCACGAAACAAGTTAAATCAACGTTTAGTTGATTTTTGTTCCACTAGATGGCGCTCTGTACCATAACATGCTAATGTTAGCGGTCAGGATATGCCTTATTTGTTTTTAATATCAACACCTGATTTTTTCCCTATTTTAAAATATATATATATACATTGTGAAGCGTTTTATTGATTAAATAATGAATTGCTAGAATAACCTGATTATTTATTATTCAATACATCGCACACAAATCTAATTCCAACATTTTACAAAATAAAGGTTTTACCAAAAGATAGCGTGTGAATACTAAAGAATTCGAGTCATTTGGCAAATTGAACACTATGCCGCCGTGAAAAATCTAATTAAAGAGGGAAGACAGATAGTCTAGGTACATTACGCTAACAAGATTAACTATCTCAAGAAAGGAGGCATCGAACATCAAAGAAATTAATAAAAAAGAAGAGAAACAAAAATGTACATCTAATTCAGGAGAGAACAGAGAGGTATAAATTACTTAAGTTGTATCTAGTGCGGCTAATTAACCCAATAAATAATTCATTAGGATTGTGGAGTATTTAGTGTTGAGCGGAACCTTCTCAAATTGGATCGAGCTACTTAAATAAATGGAGATTCATTTATTTAAACCAAACACAAGAGGGATGTGTTAAACATAAAGACTAACTTTATCTATGTTCCTTTTTTTCTACCTAATCGTTGCCTCAAATCTCAAATAACATATATCTATATTTTTATATATTTACGAAAATTTTATTTTCTCTCATGTAATATATATTTACATATATACATAGTTACATATTTACTGAATTTTTCTTCTTTAAAATAAAAACAAATCAGTATATGGAATCACAATACAATATTATAAATGCGTGAAATCCTAATTGAAAGAATCCTTTCGTTTTATGATTTCGCGCTTTAATGAATTTGCTCCAGGTGACTATATAACCCAGCATGGGTAGGAGAGTTATTGTGTATTATTTATCATTGATTTTCTATATTATATATTGGTCATCATCCATGTTGTAATCAAAAGATGTTTCGAGGATAAATTGTTTTTGTATTTGTGTGTAAACAAATGTCGTTAATTTAAATAAAAAGACATAACAACAATATACTAAAAACAATTTCTGAAACATGTTATAATTATAGAAATCAATCAACTGAATGTTGTTTAGAGCCTTCTGCAACATATATCAGAAAAACCCCAATCAGATCAGTACGGCGTTGAACTAACGGTAGTAAACAGTAAAATTAGAGAATGCGATGGTTAGATGAAGAAAGACAAACAACTCTGTTCATATCTAGCTACTATCGGTATAACGATTATTTTATTTTATATATTGGAGCAAATTATATTTAATGAACAGATTATTAATTTTGGTATTTATTTTTTTTGCTACTCTGTAAACTTCCCTTCATTTCTTCTCTAGCATTTTGTAAATGTTGATTTGTGCTCGTCTTAAATGAAATTTCGTGTCATCCTGAAGTTTATCTTGAATCCTGAACTTTCTACGTTACATTTTGGTGGAGATGATCGATAATATAGTGAGAACAAACTGAAGGTTGCCGAGAAGACTTTGAGTCAATTGGTGCTGTGATCTACATTTTTCTGCGACTGACTCCAGGTTTCCAACTCCGTGTAAAAGCCAAGACTTCCCTCAAAGAAGATGATGTCCCTATAGACGATAGGACGACAAAACCGTTCTTCAAGCAGCTACAAAAAGGACGCGAAGTAACTAAGGGCTAACTCCCAAGACTCCAAAGGAAAGCTTGACAAAGCTAGTTGGATGCATGTTAGTAGCAACAAATATCAAGATGCAAGTCCCCGTTCTCATAGGGAAGAAGCTATGTAGCAAAGATTATTAATTTCGTTATTTATTTTTTCCTTTTCTATAAACTTCCCTTAATACCTCTCTATTAATTTCTAGATGTTGTGTGTAATGTTGTGTGATATGTGCTCGCCTTGAATAAAATTGCCGTTCCATTCTGGAATTTGTCCTCCATCTCCCTTCCTATTTTCTACTTGTCAATATGTTTGGGAGAAATAGTACAAGGGTTTGGGTCACACTCAATCATTACCAATATCATTCAAGTGCTGCTATGTTCCTTTCAGTGGTGATGGTGTTTTGTCCAAGAAACAGATCAGATCTGTCCATGCACCCTGATCACAATATCGGACAACTAAGGTGCCGTATGAATGTCCTCTTCTGGATTGATGTCTGCCATATAGAGGGCTGCAAGAATGGTCCGGAGTGAGTTGGGTGTTATAACAGTTATCGGTTCCTTTCAGTACAACATCCATTTTGATAAAATCCGATTAAAATCTAGTTTAAAACTATTGATATACATTATACACTATATTATTCTTATGAATCTATTCGTTATTATATTATTCTTATATTTTTTTTATAGAAAAAATATTGTTAAAAAAGAATATTATTCAATTTAAAGTAGTTTATTGAGGCGAAAGTAACCATTGCCAAGGTGGCCGACTTTTGAACCGCGCAACAATTAATCTTCATTCATCTAGTCTAAGAGACTTCCAGCTTATAATCCAATAGCCGCCGCCATGTTGGAAACTTGCCATCTTAGTCTTTGTTCTCGGCGCATCCGGTGTCAGGGGAAGTGGAAAGGAGTAAACACGCTGACATTTGATAGTAGTCCCTTGTTTAGAATGTTTTAGTGAGATTTACAAAACAATGTTTGTAATTATTTCGACTTTCAAAATTTTAATTAATAGAACTATTCACTCTTGGCCTCTATAACAAAGAAAATAAACGACGCAACAATCTATTGTTTGTATTTAACACAGCCATTCACATAACTATATATTCGGTCAAAAAGTCAAACTATAAAACTATAAAAATCTGGGGTAAATATGTAAATATATAGACCTCTACTGCATCATAATTCAGTCAGCTATGGGAAATATATTATATATATCAAGGCTTAGCACTGATATGCATACATTTTACCTATATTTACTCTTTATATTGCGGATCGGTGGAAAGGTAACCTAAACCATTTGTTTGCCATCGCTACGACCCGGGATCGAATCCCGCATTAGCACTTTTTCTAATTAAAAAAAAAGTTCCAATAGCCCCCGATTCTTGCAAAAGTACAACCCAAGAAAATACCAGATATTGCAATAATATAGCTGGTTTTAAAATCTGAAAATGTCGGTTAGAATTGAATATGCAGAGTATTGAGTATGCAGATATCACAGCGATTAGAAAGCAGATGTTGACCTAGAGAGAAAGGTTATCAATGTGAACAGCCTTTTACCAAACTCTGATTTTTCTTTATCAATTTGGAGAATTATCCTAGACTCATACAGATATTTCTCTATTTTCCATTGATAGTCTGTAAAATCATTTCTTATGGTTTATAAGTTATTACCTTCTGAACAAATTTACCTTTAATAGGTCAAGTCTTGTTTATCATCCATCACAATTTAGAAGCAAACCCCTGCTCCATCTAAATCTCATTTTCATTTTTAACTATACAATTCGCACTATATTTTACAAAAAACCTTTCTATACCGTTCTATCCTAATTTTATCGTCATTCAATTTGTCACATCACACGGAACATTCCAGAAATACTTACATGAAAGAGATCTATCAGAAACCCCAAATTGTTCTCGCGGAGAAACTGAACAAACCACCTTATCTACGACTGTCCAAACTTTACAGAAGTGAGACATCGATTGTTCTCCCAGATCTAAATGATTCAACTCTCTTACACCAACCACTTTATTCATACAAAATTTATGAACTCTGTCGCTTGATGCATGTAAATGTATAAATATTCAATCCTAAATATCAGTTTTATTTTGTTTATATGATTCCTTTGTTTCCTATGTAATAAGTGAAAAATTGCTTTAAAATCGCGTCTAGTTGAAAATTAAATAAATAAATAAATTGATCTCTTTAACTATAATTAAGCCAGAGAGTGATAATATCAAAAGTGTGATAGATAGACCTTTTTGATTAATCAATAACACATAATGCAAATTGATATACATTTTAGGTTAACCGCTTAAACTATACAACTAATCTATTATATAATATTTTTGAAAATGGGAGCAATATCCATTAATAAATATTTAATTAAAAAGGCATATATTGGATCAAAATATCATTTATTCTACCTATATTTCAGTTGGCTGAACGCCAACCTTTATCAAGGTGTTATAACATATTTAATGTGTGTCAACAACAAGTTGTGGCGCTGAGTGATGATATTTTGATCCAATATATGCCTTTTTAATTAAATTATATAATATTTATTAATCAATGGAAAACGAGAGATGAATTATTAAAAAAAGAATTTGGAAGTATATTATATCGAAGAAGTTTAACGAATTCGAAAGATTTACATCTAAACTATCCATTAAAAATAATATCAAATGTAAATGATAGCACGGTAATGTATTATATAAATAATTTTAGTTTCATAAATGATCTTATCAAAATAATGTTTAATGACCAACTATAAATTATACAGAGTTAAAGAATGACGTGAAATTTCAAGGCAATTCCCCATTTACGGAGTGATTAATTGCTTGGATTGACCAAGGAAGTTGAAGAAGGGAAGCCATCAACCAAATTAGAGGCAAGCACCAAGTTGGAGAATGATTTCAGCGCTATTCAAAGAAAGATGGCTGTGGTAGAAAGAAGATAATTTCGAATAACCGAGTTTATTTAAAGAGGGGAAGAACACCAAGAACGTGAAGAGTGATTACTCTAACCGACTTTTTAAATAAAAGTATATAAAATATGTTATATATATTCACTAAATTATATAAATTCTTTATATTCAAGTTTAAATTAGTATATATAGCGTTATAATTATATACATCTCTTTATAAACAAGCATTTAGATTTTATTTAATTTGAGATTTATTCATTAAAATGGGATTTAAAAATAACAGGCAGAAGCGCGAAGAATTAAAAACTAGAATCTTAAAACTAAGGCTACCATATGAATCTCAACTTATTCTTCTTATTCTAGAAAGGTTTATAATTAATAATCAGTGTGTGACATATATTCATTTGTGCTTTTTCACATAGAGTATAAACTATATTTAAATAGTAGCAACACAGCTCCAGGTGTGCTATATTCAAAATACCAATACTACTCTTCATTAATATTTTTGTTATTGTTTAATAATAGCATTCTCTTTTGTTAAACATACATTACAATTTAACACTTTCATATTAAATAATGTATATAAGTATTGTACTGGACATGCGTCGGACCTGGAGGCTATTGGGTCCTGTGCTACCTGGAGTATAGGAGCTCCATCTACAGTTAAACCTGTCTATAGAGCCCACTCTTGGGACTCACCAAAATAGGGTGTTATAGAGAGGGGGTGCTATAGACAGGTCACTTTTAATGTAAATCGCATCGTACTACATATTTAAAATCGGACGCTATAGAGAGGAAGGCCTATTTAGATCGGGCGCTATAGACAGGTTTAACTGTATTTTACTTTCCTCTGGTGAAATTTTATAAGATCGGTGGTCTTAATAAAGCTCTATATGTATATATATATGAATATAAATATTGTAAAAAGAAAATATATAAGTTTAGAAACATGTGACTTATCCTTCTTTTTATTTTTGACAATTCCAATCGGTTATGTGAAGCTTTCTTTTGAATGGGGTCCGAATACAACAATACCTTGTCTATAAATCACCACCTAACAAATAATATAATGATATAAAACGATTTATAAATTGAAAATTAAAGCATCAAAGAATGAATTATAGATATTACATTGATAGGTGCTATATAGACTTTCCTATAATGATAATAGAGCAGTAGATACCGGTTCAATGTCAGAGAAGGATACTAAGGTTGGGTATATGATGACAGCGATCCAAGCTGGAAAGGAAAACCTAGGTTTAATTAAGGTATTTACAACCGACTCTATTAACTTGACATCGCAATGCATTAAATCGTTAAAATTTTAAAGTTTTGAAATAAACGGGAGGTGAATCTAAAGAGTATATATATATTGGCATATTTTAGAAATATGTTTGTATTCTCGTTAATTTCTATATGATGGTGTAAAAGATAGAATAGCATAGAAATTGTTCTGAAGAATACAGTTTGTGCTATAATAAATACAAGAATATATAGTTAAACGTACATTATATATATATATTCTTTATATATTTCTTTGTTTAAATAAAAAGACATATTTGAAGATACAAAGCAATATATACTGACATAAAATGCGAGTACTCTTTACCGGATTTAAAAGCCAATAATGATGGGAATAACCAAAATATTTTATATATAAAGGACTATTTTGAAAATAGAGCAATCCATAAATAAATGTTGTAAATATTGGTAAAAGAAATTATATTTTGATCCAATATATGCCTTTTTATTTAAAGATTTATTTATGGATTGCTCTATTTTCAAAACAAATTTCTTTGTTATTAAAAATCAAGCCTTAATCTTAGATAGAATCCAGGATACCTTTCTCAGACGTTTTCTGTGCCTTCCAAGCTATACTCCGGGCTATATTTTGAGGGCCGAAACAGGAAGAAACTCTCTTGATATCACAGTGAAAAAACTAACTTTAAAATTCTGGACTAGAATTCTGAAAATGGACGGCAGCAGGTTACCTTCAATCTGTTTGGCACATTTGTGGGACATTTCAATTTCTTCAAAACAGAATATCGGACTGGTAAAAAGTATAACAGAGCTACTCAATAACACCGGCTTCTCATGGCTTGTTGGAAGTACAGACTTCAATATTCTACAAAGATACATCCCCCTAATTATTAGAACGGCAACCGATCAGTCCTTGCAGCTGGATTATGTAAGAATAAAAAAATCAGTGCTCTACTCTCACTATAAATACTTTCATTCATCACCTACAATGGAATGCTATCTTAATGACAATATCCCCCTAACCTTAAAGAGAATCATTGCAAAAGTAAGAAGCCTTTTTGCAGTACAAAGAATTAATCATGTTTCACTTTTGAAAACTAAGACCATAAATGCACCTTATGCAACGGTGAATTTAGTTTCGATTTTCCACACTACATGTTCTACTGTACGGCAATGGAAGAAGAGAGATTCTTCGTCAAGAGACCGGCTACAATAGCAATTCGCCTTATGTTTTAATGGCAAAAGTCGTAAAATCCAGACCCTTTGCATTCGCTTTTTATAAATACTGGAAATCAGCTCAATCAAAATATTTAGCACAGACACCGGATCCAACTCGATAATTGGTCGAGGTCAATACCCAATATTTGTATATAACTATGATGCTAATTTGTTATTTATTTATTTTGTCCTACCGGGAGAATCCTGTATGGCACGTGTGCCTAATAAAGGCTTTTGTTGTTGTGTGTTGTTGTTATTAAAAATATATATTTTTATGAATAATTTTGTGAGACATTTTTATTCACATTAAAACAATGCAAATTTTCAAATTAGTTATTTTCACGTTGACATAATAGGAGATAGAGAAAATCTTTTCTAGAGAGATGTTTTATTGATAACTAGCCAAATAACCCGGGAAACGCTTGTGTTTTACCCGAGAGAAATTTCCACCGTGTTTTGTATGAAAAATGTTGTTTCATTCAAATACTATTCGGTACAATTATAAATTAACCCCAGCTTCACCCGGGATCTTCCCAAGTGTTAATTTGCCCTCCGATTAAGCTTGAAATAAAACACTTTATGGTATATACTACAGACAAAGAATTAATGTCTTGAATTCTAAAATTATAGTAATACAATTTAGAATTTTACAAGACATTTTACCAGACAATCAGCCTTGACAATAATAAAGCGTGTGTGATTACTTCAACTCACTGGTTAAATACATCGACCGCAAGTTTAATTCTTTTAATTTCCTTCTTTTTGTTGACGAATATTCAAAAAGTATAAATATGACTATTGTTTAATTTTTTAAAGTTATATGTTGTATTAGTATTTAATAATTATAATGAAGAGAGAAAGAGATGACTCTTTGAAAAAAATACAAATTTGTCTCCAAAAAGTGTATTGAATGGCCTATATTTACATATTTTTATTTAGAATATCGAAATTATAGCATTAAAAAGAAACAAAGATATTTCCATTGTAATTTTGGCTACTAATAACTGGTTTGGTCATGGCAGTCACAGAAATAGTGCCATGATATCAAAGCCATGTAACTCTCTGCCAGTAAATATTCAATTATATTTAAAAATTCAGTTAGATGAATAAAATATCTTCTATTTTGAATATCACACAAGAAAAAATAATTTTTCCTAGTTTGAATATTATTTCGGAAAAAAATATTTGTATATTTAAAAAGTAAATTGTAAATCCACATTGAATAAACCACTATATTGTAGGTAATTTCGATTTTAGCCTGAGCACATTGTTTTATTTAATTTGTTCTACAATCCAATAGAAAGAAAGCTTTTGATGGGTTTATAATTGCTTCTTTGATATATTTTAAAAATAATGTTAGATTCCTCTCTTTTCCTTTCTGGCGCTGCGTAAAAACAGAAAATTACAGCAATTGTGAGAAGGAAATTACAAATATCTTAAGAAGTTAAATTTGCGAATAGAATATAGAAAATTGGATTTATGTTTATATTTATTTTCTGTCTGAAATTTTATTTGCTAGTTTCAATGCATAGATATATAGATATGAATATATTCATAGAAATGTTTATTAATAAAGTATATTTTGTACTCTCGAACCAGTACAATAGTATTTTGTTAAAATAGCTCTGTAAATTTAGCATAGACAGTTAAAACTTTCCTTTATCGTTAGCGCACTACGATGCTGCGCACGGGTTAGTGATCCACGGTAAGAAAAAACGTGGGCAAAATACACGACAATATGTATAATGCTAGGTAATAGCTATTCAGTTATTGTTACTCAAGAAAGTCTCCTGTTTGGACATGTACAGATAAAATCTGAAGAAAATTTGCGCTATTTATTAACCTAATTTTAATATTGTACCTAATAAGCTGTTAGATATATACGAATGATGAGAGACCTTATATTCATTTTTAATGAGCATTTTCGACTCGAGTATCCAACAAGGCATGGAAGCCAGCAATAATAATGAAAATAAATAATGATGAGATTCCACCAATTTATTACGAATTATACAATCTTACTTATATAGAGAAAGAAATATAAACTTCATACGAAGATATCACTATCGAAAATATATAAACAAAATATACAGGGCGGACCATTATCTCTACTATTATGGGATATTTTACGAAATGACTTGCTGATTAATTTTGAATTCTTTAATGCTGATATAATTTGTTTTATTATAAAGAAAATAAAGCCTCCAGGGCTAGGTTTCTTGCTCAATTTTTTATTCTCTAGCTTTCGGACCTGTCAGTCCTTCCACAGGAGTCCGTTTGTTTTGCCAACGATGTGTTCAATATCTTCTGGTTCAAGACGGATGAGTGATCAAGATATGCAAGTGGAAACTGTCAACAACAAACATTAATATGTTATAATACCTTGATAAAGGTTGGCGTTCAGCCAACTCAAATATTGGTAAAATAAATGATATTTTGATCCAATATATGCCTTTTTAATTAAAGATATATTTATAGATTACTATAATTTCAAAACAATATTAAACAATGTTTTCGCACTTTTTATAAATTATACAATAGTGTTATCTGAATAAATAAGCGATCAGATTCTGAAAATATATGTAATCATTATTTCAATATGAAAAAAGACTTCGATCTAGGTCGAAAATGATATCTTAAAGTCGATGGACCAGGTTGAAATATTGTGATTCCAATTTTCTAATCATAGTCAAAAATGTCTTCTATCTCCAACTTCTATAGACAATTTTATTGAATGATTTGCTGTTGGAATTCAAATGGCCTAAATGTGAATTGATTCGGTATGCGGATGGTATATCATTAATTCTAGAAAAAAATATAAAAGCAAAAAATTAGTAATTTAAATAGCAATAAATAGTATATATTATAGTATAATAAAAATAGTTTCTCGAAATAAGTTCGGAAAAACATTTCTATTTACATAATAAAAAAAATATTCCAGATAGTCATTTATAATACAATATAATGCGGCTTATGATTGTTGATATGTGTTTCTTTTGAACGAAAAATTGAAATTTATTTTGAGAAATAACGATTATTTCTAACCTTAGGGATGAAATATGAAAGGAAGAGTAATGATAAACGGAAAAATAAAGTGTCCATGGTCATATTTAAAAAAAAAGGAAATAACTTCACAAGTATAAAGAAAAATTTAGATATAACATTTGAAAGACATTTAAGAAAAAACAAATTGAATTTTTAATTTAGAGGAAATATTTAGCAGAACAGAAAAAATAAAAAAATTGCTATTCTCATTTTGTAGTAATTTTTTGGGTTTGAGCTCTTAAAATTACATTTCGTAAATATACGGGGATCAGAAATATAGTTTAATTTCTACAAATAAAAAATATATTTAGAAAAAACTTTTGAAATAAACTAAATAAAAATACCTCTAGAATATACAAACTAATACGGGATGACTTCTTACAATTGTTTATACTGCTTGGCCAAAACTTCTTTAATTAAAAACTATATTAAATTAAAAAAATACGAGATGACTAATTTATCGTTCGAATATAATCAAATATAAAATTTAATATATATTTTATAATAAAATTTTATATAGACTTAGGAATGTTGGTCCTATTAAATAATACAAATGAAACATTTAAAAGTTTCTTCAACCAAGGTATTCTAAATTATTATCGCCCCAATTTCCACAACACTCAATTTGTAACCAATCATGGTAATTTCAAGAGTTTTCTAGGAAGAATTCCCCTAGTGGATGATTCAAGCTGTTTTTGTGGATGTAGCCTTCAGGATTCTCTTCATATTTTACTCAAGTGCCCCCAGCATTTCAAGACTACAGACATAGTAATGGTATACAGTATCTGTACTGATCCAAGAGGACTGATATCTAGTAAAGTATCATTCATAAAATTTAATAGATTTTGTTAATACCTATCTGACTTTTAAAATAATCTTGATCATTATATAAATATATCGTAATTTAAACAAAGCTATATAAGTTAATAGTAAAACGAAAATTGCAATTATACCGCGAATGTTTCTTTTTTTTTTAAACAAAAATCATTATCTATTTTAAAGAGAAATAACGATTATTTCTAACTTTAAGGATGAAGTATGATAGGATGAATTGTGAAGAGTAATGACAAACGGACACTTTTATTTTTCCGTTTGTCATTACTCTTCACAATTCATCCTATCATACTTCATCCTTAAAGTTAGAAATAATCGTTATTTCTCTTTAAAATAGATAATGATTTTTGTTTAAAAAAAAAAAAAACATTCGCGGTATAATTGCAATTTTCGTTTTACAATCATCAGCCGCGTTATATTGTATTTTATAAGTTAATAGTCCTTATTTAAACTTGTACCATATTAATAACCATTAACTCTGTCCCATCTGCCTTCACCACATATTTCGTGTAATTAATTATTACTTTATTAACATAACTTAAATCTTTATTATGTTTGTACCATAGGACAGGACAAACTTAGAATAGTATAAAACCATATAAATTGTTACACTTTTGATTATATTTAACCACTCTATTGCTCTAAAATAGCACGATCTGTCATATGTAAGTAATAAAGTATGACGTCTTCCCAGTCGTCTCAAAGTGATACCAGTTTGCCACCGAACGGCAGGGGAGGGGAGGATGACCCACAAAAGTCACTGACCAATGAGAATCAATCCCCGGGGATCCGGAGAGGAAGAAGAGGGAAGGCAGGCTGGCTGTCGACGGTTAGAGTTACGGCTAAGATTTCTGACAGGCCCGCTCAGTACTAGGTCCATTGTCATCTCACGGCGGCCCTCGTGGCCGCCGTTTTGGCTCCTCCCTGCCTCCGCGGCTTCAGGCAGGGCGCCGAGCTTTCCTCAGATATACCTCAACTTACCCCCGGTCCTGGTGCCACTTGAGACGTCCAGGGAGAGCGCCCTTTGATCCCAAGCATTGTCCTTACTGTCCCGTGCGGGCTTTCCACTCTGCACGCCTTGCCACTCAACCCCGACTGCTTCCAACTCACTTGTTGGCTTACCCGGGTTTACGACATATATATATATATATATATATACTAGCCGAATGGCCCGGGCAACGCCCGGGTTTTACCCGACTGGACCCGGCTTCGCCTGGGTAGTGTTCGAGCGAGGTTTACTCATGAATGAATAGAGGCCCCAACTGTTTGTAATATAATTAATTTGTAATATAATTATTTGAATCTAACCTCATATACACTTTTACACTACCTATTTAATTTCAAAATAAATTAAAATACGTTTATATTAAATAATAACATTTTTAAAAAATCGACTTTCTCGTTCACACTTTTGTATCTATTCAATTATGTATTTTTTTTTATGTATCTCTTTAAAAAAATATCTGTATAGTTTAGATTAAAATATTTTAAGTGACATATTTTCAAGTCGTATATTTATACACAAGTTTTATATTTATTTTACAAATATTGTATAAGATGTGATTAATAAACTTTGTAAAAAATAATCTTAATACATTTTTAATAACATGACGTTATGTTATATTCTAATAGGTAAAATAGGTTAGTTTCAGACGGCTTATAAATTAGGTTAGTTTAAGGTGTGTTATAAAAAGGTTAGTTGCATTAATTAAAATCGGTGAGATTCAGAAAAATTAGTTTAATATTTTATATAATTTTTTTTTTAAATTGTTAAATCTTTTTTTAAATTATATTTTAAATTAATATATTTAAATTGGTAAAATTCAAAGTATTTCACCGAAATTGTATTTTTAACTCGTGTAAAACGCCTCGAAGGTACGGCGGTGGCAACGTACAGCGCCGCCTACCAAATATAACCTTAACTGGGAACACTCCACAAATATATATAGTAAAATATATGTAGCAAGCTATACAGCAAAAACATAATTTTTTTCAATAAATATGAAAAAGAAAAAAATATAGAATATGAGCAGCTATATAATATGAAGCAGATAAATATAAATCCTAACTATACAAATGACAGCAAAACAAAAAATTGAGCCTACCCCTAAAAAAAGCAGTTATTAAAAATGCATAGAAGCTGCTTATAATATAAATGTTAATAAGTATAAAACGATTGCATGGAACAAACATATATAGTAAAATATATGTAGCAAGCTATACAGAAAAACATAATTTTTTGCAATAAATATTAAAAAGAAAAAATATAGAATACACTGCTCTAAATCGTAAATGATTACATGAATATATAATATAATATGAATATTCCCCTTATGAGAATAAAACAGTATACCTTATTTAAAAAAATGTAGTATCAATTAATTTAGAAATAAATAAATAAATAATAAATAATAGAAATAAATAAATAAATATATATAATCTTACTATTTTCAAAACGATTTTAACCAGTTTTGGTACCGACGCGCTTCGCCTAGCCAGAACAATGGAAAGGCTTAGACTTTCTATCAACAGTTGGAAATTACACTTACATTTTAATCACCAGTGTCTCGCCGCAAACATAATTCCACATTCTTTAATTTTAAAAGATCCTGTCTGCACAAATTATTTTAGAAAAATATTATTTGAAACGGGTAAGAAACTTTTAAATGCTAGAAGATTAAGGAATATAATCTTACCTTTTGAAAAATGCAGCGTGAAACTAACACAATAAGTTTAACCAATCAAATTCATGTATCGTCGCGACCAGTGCGGCGCCAAGCGGCAAAAGGCGAGAACTAATCCATTTCAGTTAAATAATTTTTAAAAAAAGTACATTAACCTTTGTAGTTTTTTGAATAGCCTATATGTTAAACGAAATCTTCAGCTACCTACATGCGAAATTCCATAATGATTGAGTCAGTAGATTTTGCGTGATGCGATAACAAACATCGATTTCGCATTTCATTTTTATAGATATAAGGATATTTAAATAATTGTAAAGTTTATATGTTATATTTGTTCTTCTTCTTTTTCGATTTAAGTTTAAATTAAAATTAGTATTGCTATAGTAAAACTATTTAAAGTATAATGTAATTTCATGTATATATTTGCATATCTAGATATTTAAGTTTCTCTTCTTCATTTAGCGCAAGTGTCCTTTGCAAGACAACGCACTTTGTTTTTATTACTATAGTTGAACAAAGCTAAATATCAACGATAACCCTTTCAAGACACGATTTACCTATATCGAATAGTGGTTGAATGTGGGAATTATCTAAAGGTGTAAAAAAGTATAACATTGTACCAAACTATCTTTATGTAATTATCTATTGATAACGGGTTTGATAAAATTTCATCAATAACTGATGTAAACAGAAATCGAATTAAATGTAATATGATATTAATTCATGGTAAATTCATTCATTTAAAACTACCTCCTCTATTTGTGTTGATAGCCTTTCAAAAATCTCTCTACTCATAGACTATGCAGACATTATAATTTTTATGAACTACATATCCCCAGTATGATAGAATCAGTTTTAAATTCAACATAGATAAAATATTCCATTGGGCAAATTAAACTTTTCAAAACTTTTTTACTCGTGGTATCCCAATTCCGTCCAAATTTCTACAATATTCAATTTATAACGGACCTTGGGAATTTTGGAAAAATTTTAGCATCGATCGGAGCAGTTGAAGATCCGGGTTGTTACTGCGGTGAAGAAACACAGGATTCAAGACATTTTCTATTCTTGAGAAGTATAGAGGGAACAGTAGTTTATTAATAATAATTGTTTGAATAAATATGTGAATTCTAAGGAAGGACATATGAATTTAATGATATATGTAAATATATTGTAGCGAAATATTTATCTTTAGGAACGGATTATTAATTTTTTTATATTTATACGCTGTATAACAAAAATATCGACGCACCAAAAAGGAGTTGTCAGATTAGGACAAAATTGGTGTATGTAAAGAGCATGTATAGGGGAAAAAACGATTAAAATTTCAGAACAGTTAATTGTTTATTTCAGAGTTTGATCGTCACAAATTGAGAGTGTCAATATGTCGTTGGACCCCCACTGGCCTGGATGCAGGCTGCCACCCGGCGTGTCATGGACTGATAAAGATTCCGGATGATGTGCTGCGGGATTTCTTGCCAAATTGACTCCAACTGTCGGGCTAAATAGTCAACATTCCGGAATGGTTGCAATCGCCTTCCCATCACGTCCCAGATGTGCTCTATGGGCGAGAGATCAGGCGACTTTGCTGGCCACGGAAGAGTTCAGCAAGATTGAAGACAATCCATAGTAACACTTGCCGTGTGTGGCCGGGCATTATCTTGTTGAAAAGTAAGCCCGGGGTGATGTGAGAGGAACGGCAACAAAACAGGCCGTAGAATGTCATCTACGTACCGTTATGCTGTCAGGATGCCATAAATGACTACCAATGGGGCCCTGCTATCAAATGAAATGGCAACCCAGACCATAACGCCCTGCTGTGGACCTGTGTGGTGTTCGAAGTAAGGCCAGGATACACACGCTGCCCAGGACGTCTCCAGACACGTTTGCGACGGTCGTCAGGACACAGTAAGAAACGGGACTCGTCACTAAAGACTATACGTCCCCAGTCAGCGCAGTTCCCAGTTGATCGCTCCCGACACCACTGTAGTCGGACTTGTCGGTGCACGGGTGTGAGGGGTAGGCATCGTAACGGTCGGCGAGCTCTTTGATTGCGCTCTCTCAGTCGCCTGTTGATGGTCATTTTGGACACTTGTGTGCCGGTCACACGTTGGATGGTAGATAACGTGGATTCCGTTGCTGCGACAGCCATTCTGACAATTGCTCTGTCCTCCCGTTCCGTTGTTTCCCTTGGTCGACCGCTGCCGTCCTGACGTTACATTCTTCCGTTGTTGACCCACTTTTCCCAACATCGCCTAATAGCCGCATCACTTCGACACAGATGTCGCGCGATTAGTCGATTAGACCAACCAGCCTATTTCAATCCAATGGCACGACCAGTTTCAAACTCTGACATATGTTCGTAATGAGCACAACTCTTTCGGCGAGGCATTGATACAGTAGAAATAGGCGTACTGCTAAAATATTAAACGGAAATTCTAAAAATCAACTCGTGCCGCGCCGAGTATTGAGTCTAGAATGCTCGTGCTGAATGCGCAGTTCAGATGCGCTGGAGCTCTTACTTTGCATAATTCGGCCACCAAATTTCAATCATTTGCATGTTTGGTCGAAACCTCTTTATATACGTATTTTCATATAAATCGGACAACTGATTTTTGGTGCGTCGATTTTTTGTCATAGAGTATATTTTGCTACTCTGTCTGCTTCCTTTATTGATTTTATTTTATAAATTTTAGTTTGTGCATGTGCCTAAATAAATTGCAAAGTCATCCTGAAATTTGTCTTTCCTAATAATCTAGGTGACATTTGGTGGAAATGCTAGGTAGATTAGGAAAAACAAACTAAAGATCGCTGAGAAGACCTTGAGGCAATGGGTGCTGTGATCTACATTTTCAGAGACTGGCTCCAGGATTTCACCGCCGTCTCAAAGCCAAGACTTTCCTCCAAGATGACGATGTCCCTATAGATGATACGACGACAAAGCCGCTCTTCACGCCGCAAGAAATACCACGTTAAAGTACTAGGAACAAAGTTACAAGTCTTCGAAAGAATCCTTAGCAGAAGCACGTCAAATCCATGTCAGTAGCAACAAGATTTGCAAGCTGTGAGTCACAGATCCTATTAGGAAGGAACTATTTAGCGAAACATTTATTATATGAAAATATTATCAATTTTGATATTCATATTTTGTACTCTGTATGCTTCCCATATTGCTTTTCTTGTATTTTATAGATTTTAGTTTGGTCTTGTGCTTAAAATTATTTGCTGTGTCATCCTGAGGTTTGTCTTTCCTAATTTCCTACGTGACGATATTTAAAATATTCTGACTAGATATAAGAATTCAAACCATTCTTCTCGTCGAGAGAGGGTTCACCACTGATGAGTCAAGCCTTCTCATTCATCAACTTATATCATTGCAATATGGTCTGTAGAGATAATATTTGATGATATTATTGAAAAGAAAAACATTGCCAGTAAAATTATTTGTTATAAATTTTATCGATAGATGGCAATTGAATTTATAAATTATTCATAATTAACTAATTATATCATAAATGAATAATTGTTTATAATGAACATTCAATTTAAAAAATATATATTATTTACAACTAGAAAAAAAAAACCGGATATTAAAATTGGATATGCGGTATCTGCCAGAACGAATAAAAATGCCTATGTAAATTTGATACGTTATATCAGGTACAAAATTTGAATATATTTAATGCGAGTCCATTGTACGGTAAAAGGTAAGGATCCAAGGCAATGTAAAGGCTTTGACCACCTGTTTCTTCCCGGTCATTGATCGCCATTCTACCGAGATGTGTAGACTTATTTTCAGCCATCTTAATATTTAATGAAGACATGCCATTATTTAATGGTCGAGCATTATAATCCGGTTAAAAGATCCATTAAAGTTAGCTCAAACTATCAATTTTCTTTAGAAGAGAGTTTGGAAAGAGAGACAGAGAAGGGCATTGATGTTTACTGGAGTTTAAAACTTTGTTGGGCACAGGCTCAGGATTGATTGGGTCTGAATTGAGTTAGGATTGATTGAATCAGCAGTTGACTTGAAAAGTTAGAGCTTTCTTCAAGCGTTCATGGAGTTCTTAAATAATGATGGTCTTCTTGAAATATATTTAACCAAAATAAAAAAAATACTTTAAATTTATGGGGATTTGAAGAATGTTAGAAATATACATTGTTAGACAGTGTTGTTCCAATTTATTAAAAACATCATGTTATATTTCAATCCAAAATAAATAAAACGTAGAAATTCTCAAAATTGATTATAATTCATGAAATCACAGATACACCTAAATAGAATGGATCAATCTAGTTGACATAAAAAAGAACAAAACCAGAATTTTTTTATAAAATTCTGCTATAATGATCATATAAAGATAGTAAATATCTGAATACAAGGTTGGGTAAATAAGTAATGCAAGACCTCACACCGCGCAACAGACATTGGCTCAAATTTCCAGATATGGGTGGATTCTGATACCTCACCCAGCTTACATTCCTGATCTGACTCCTTCCGACTTCTACCTGTTTGGTAAATTGAAGAATTCTCTACGCGGTAGAACATTTGAAAATAATGAAATATTACTCCATGAGGTTAGAGGGTGGTTCAGAAAGCAACATGTAGCATTTTTCCAAAGTTCTTTTGTGAATTGGAAAGAACGCTGGACTAAATGTGTACAGAGGGAAGGTGGATATATTGAATTATGCTGATATATAGCTAATAATAATAGCCTTGATTCTTGAATTTTATCATAAAAAAATTATATTTATGGTTTGACAAATAAAAATTAATGATGATTGTGCATTACTTATTGACCCAACCTTATATGAATCTAATAGGGAACCTGGTTAGATTTCAAGAAATTTCGATGGAAGCCACAGATTCAGAACAGAAGATCTTGCTGAGTTCTCCAGGTGGAAAGATGGAATTAAATCGGCTGCTAATGGAATTGGGATATAAAGTAAACTTTGGTCTATCTATTAAGTTATGGAAACCATCTAGAATTACTTCAAGTCAAATGTGTATCTTATTCTCAACTCTCATCAACACACACAACACACGCACACATATATATATACACCTATCCCCCGATTTACACGGTATATACGTTCCTGAGAAAAACGTGTAAATCGAAGGATAGGTGTATATTAAACTGTCAAATCTAAATAGGTGTTCGCCCACTCATGAATCAGAGCCTCCCAGTATTCTTTTCAACATAAGTAGTATAGAGTAGAATATCTCATTTAGTATAGTGCGATAAAAACAAAAAAAAAACTTATTTGGAAAACCGTGTAAAAGCAAAAACGTGTAAAACAAGTACCGTGTAAATCGGGGGATAGGTGTATATATATTGTTGCATCATGGATAATGTACCTATTTTATTTTAATTTGTAATATTATTTTTCATATATTTTAAATTCAAATTGATTATATTTTAATACACAGAATATGTATTATATATAGATGATGTATCATAAAAATCACCATTTGTATTTTTGACACTCTGTGACAACTCTTTAAAATTTGATGTGAGAAATAAATAAATTATTCTGGAGGCTACTTAAAGTAGAGTTATCTCCTAATTCAATTATCTAACCTTGTAGGATGGTTGAAGCACGTTATGGAAAGATACAAGACATGTCTGAGGAAAGAATCAAGGCTGAATATTCTGTCAAACGGTAACCTGGTGCAACAATATGTATATATATATATATCATTGAGAAAATTAAAAAATATAATGTATTTTTAGTAGATATATTTAAGCATAAGAGGTTTGTTTTATATATATAATAAATATATAGAAGGATATAATAGGATAAAAAGAGAGAAAACTCCAGCATAGCTTCGACCGTTACCCGTCATGGGCTGGGTAGAAAAAGGAATAAGCGAAGAGAAAGGTTTGTAGAAAAGATAAATGACAGAACCATGATAATAATTTTCCAATAATCAAAATTAAGCTCTAAAGGGAGAGAGAGAAGTTTTTCCTTATCTTCTCACTTGAAGAAAAATGATAAGATTTTTATTTTTATACTTTTTTTTATTAAATTAATTTTGGTGATTTTTTTATAAAGCTTATTTTAATGTCAATCTCTAGTGTGAAAATAGAGGATAGAATAAAAGAATAAATGCAATCAAATAATAACTTATTCCAAAATACTCAATATACAGTATATACATATATATCAGTCTTTATGTTCGTTATTATACAGCGCGTTAAAGACAATTTGGCTGAAAGTTAGCCGAGCGTTGAAATAAAGAAAGCTATTTTCCTAAATATTGGATATTGAATCCTTGATATTTGATATTCTACCGTTTGATAGAGTAATATTAATATTTTGTTTGTTTCCGCTCAGTAAGCGTTCTGTTTCGAATAGAATTGCTTCAAATTGAAATAGCTTCTATTAATTATATTGCAACAAAACTCGTATGTTCCTTGATGCACACATTAATTTCTGAATTTTCTCTGCCAAATTAATTCTCTCTCAAAATATGAAGCTTCGGTTTCTGATGATAAAGATGAAAATTAAACAGATAATAATTGGACATTAAATATTTCCTAATAAATATTTTAATATCATTAATATAGTTTCAGAATATATATGATAAAATTATTCAAAGTATTCTTTTGGAAAAAAAAAACGCATTAGGTTTTTCATTAAAAATTATAAATATTTCTTTTAAATATTATATATATCAGTTATTTGATTATTCAGTAATGGTAAAACACGTAAGACTATAATAAGTGCAACAGATTAGAAGATGAATGGCGAACATTTATTGATTGGATATTAGCGGCCAAGAAATGACCAGTAATTTCTAGGAAGTTTGTTAGTCAATGTAACCGTAATGTATGGTACAGAATACTAAATAGACCATAATCAGTACTTTGGGTATACACCATTTATAGGAATAAATTTTACAATATCTAAACGAAAGATGAATATTTGAATATAGATGGATCAGCAGTTCTATAAATTTCCTAACTTATTTACATATGCATGGTGAATAACACGGGACGGAATAGGCACTCGAATGTAGACAAACAAGTCGGAGGAAATCCGACATGCGCCGGACCTGGAGTTTGTTGGGCTCTGCGCTGCCTGGAGTATAGGAGCTCCATCTATGCTTCTTTTCTCAGGTGAATCTGTATAAGACCGATAGTCTTAATAAAGCTGTATGTATATGTGTGAGTAAATAATGCAATAGTAAAAGCGATAATTGTAAAATAAATTATAGAAATGAAGGAAATTTACTTCACCACAGGCCATTACAATTTTATTTCATTTTTATTTTTGTGTAATTTGAAAATTTCCACATAGGATTGAAATATATAAATATATAGCGTAAACTAGTTTAACAGACTAAGAATTTACCGCGCAAATATTATACGAGTCGAGAAAGGATTAACCATAAAACACCAACCTAATGTAAAAAAGAAAACATGTTTCAGCGCTACGTTAAATTATTAATAATTTATTTTAGCTGAAGATTGATTAATTCAGTAATATTCACATCTGAAGATTGATAAATGCCGTATTATTTGCAGCTGAAAATTGATAAATGCAGTATTATTTGTAGCTGAAGATTGATTAATTCAGTAATATTCACATCTGAAGATTGATAAATGCCGTAATTTTTGCAGCTGAAAATTGATAAATTTAGTATTATTTGTAGCTGAAAATTGATAAATGCAGTATAATTTGCAGCTGAATTTTGACAAATTAAGTATTATATGCATCTGAAGATTGATAAATGTAGTATTATCTGCAGCTGAAGATGAATAAATGCAGTATTATTTATAGGTAATATCTAACGAGCAAATATTGGAACCTATTGGTCTACATTGTAAATTGTTTGATATCGAATATTAGATATTTCAGATATTAATTTAAAGCGTTTTTTTGAGGAAAACAATGCGCACAAATCCAACTGATACCAAAGCAAAAACATTTGAAAATCACGATCTATCAAATATATTTTAGAATTCAGCACCACTTTAGCAATGTAGCGTACTTAGTCCCAAAATATCAGACTTTGGTATAGATTTATAGTAAACCTCAATGTACGTAAGGGTGATCATTTCAATTTTTGAATAATAGAACACTTTAAAGAGAGAGAGAGAGAGATATGTATTTATTTTAGTCATAAATTTCGCTAAATTATAACTTCAAATATCATAGTAAACTGTTTTAATAAACAAAATATTGGTTTTTAAAGAAAGTTCGTTTGGTTTTGTATCCTTTTTTTCATAACGGTTTTTGTTGTTATACGGTAAAGGGTTTATATTTTTAAATAGTACTTGTTCTGCTCTCAAAACCTGAATTATTTGTTTTTTTAAAAACGTAATTTTTTGTTCTTTTTCCAGGCTTGAAAATGGAATATCCAGGAGGCAAAAATCATCATTTTCGACATCTGCCTTTCTTCGCTTTTCATCGAGGTCAAAAAGCAGCCGAAGCAGCTCGGGGACATATGGTATGGAAAAGGTGTCATAGGGGAGCGATCAGCACAAAAATGGTTTGGAAAGTTAAAAAACGGCGACTTGCAGGAACCATGTGTGAAGAAAAAGTCTGGTAATCGTTTAACAACACAATGATGCGAAATTCGGTAAAAGAATTCGCAGTGATGGTTCTTTTGTGGGCTATTGCAAGGATTTTAATCAGATCACTAAATAGCAGAAAGGAGAGGGTAAAAGTCTCCTTCAATCTAACTTTATTAAAACATGTTAAGAGGACAGAGGAAAACACCCAACTGGTCAGCAGACCAGGCCGTGCTCTTTTCCTTTGTTGCCGGCTGGCGGGTATGTTTGTTTACTGTCAGCCAATCCGTCTGGCCGACGTCCCGAAGTAGATCTCCATTATTCCACACATGCATACGATAAGTTAGATGTCAAAAAGCCTCATCCTATCATCCCCAGCAACTTCACCAGACCCACTTCGACATCAATTAAGTAGAAGACTCCCTATACATAACTCAACTTAATGTAAACTTATTTTCCTTTTTATTTTTGTCTAAATGATGCTTTTACCAATACGATATATAATGAGACATACTCAACTTTCTAATTTCCTAAAATATATTGAATAATAACTTTGCTATACAATGCTAAGTTAAAAACCTATTTCAATATCTGCCAATATTTCTACAGAATAATTTTTAATCAATTTAATATATTTCAGATTATATATATAAAGGCATGTTTTAAAATAATATAAATAGGATATTCAGCTAGATATATATTCTAAAGACATATTAATATTGTATCGTAGAAATCAGTCTTGGAATATTTTAAGATGTCAAAGTATTTATTTATGGCGTCAGTACGACTAGTCGACAATTATCAACCAAACTATCTACAGCTAGAGAATATCGAGCAAGCAAGCTAGGCAACATATATGATGATTTTACAAATATAAAGTAACTAGCGGACGTACCCGGCTTTGCCCGGGTTTTACCCGAGTAAAGGTTTGTCTAACGAATCTCTCAATAAAGTGAACATTTTTTCCCGGTCCCTTGAAAAATACTCGATAGGTTGAATAAAATCAATATTAATTGATTCCCTCGGTAATTGGAAGTTAAAGGAATAGTATCTTGCCTTGGAATTGTATCATTATTCTCGTCTCAAATAAATTGCCGTGTCATCCTGAATTTTGTCTTTCCTAATTTTCTACATTACAAAATCATCGTATCATCATGATAATATTTAGAGCAGATTGTTGAATTATAACAGATAAATTAGAATATTTATCTTGATTATTTTAAAGCGAAAAGTTATTTCAAAAATTTTATTTGCTAGAAACCTTCCCAGTACTATACTAAATAACTTCCTAAGTTTCATGGCGTTCCAATGAGTGGTTTGGTCAGGCATAAAGGACAGACAGACACACACACACACATACATTCATTTATATATATATATAGATACATATGTTTTAAATATTTTCATTGAATAATTAAATTAAATTAAATAATAACATATAAATTATATTTCTTCGTCACAAAATATACAAAACTTCAAAATATGAATACAATTTAGTTACTAGAAGATAATTAGATAGAAGTAATGTATTCAGCTTTGTTTGGCTACATTAGTTATAATGAGGTAAATTAAAGTGGAAAGAGTGAAATGAAATTAATGATCATTTACAATTTATAGAAATGAGATAAACTTCGCCCATTACAGACGCCTCCCTCAACAATTATTATTTATAAATTTAATTACACAACGTAGTGGTAGGGCTTACATGGATAAAAAAATAATTATGCTCAGAGCGAAGCTGAAAAATTGGTTTTCAAAGTTATCGTCCCTACATAATAAAAGCACCAAAATTAGTTTTTCGAATAAATTGACTTGGAAATGACCACAAAATTCCATTTAGGACGCTGCGGGGAAATGTTTATTGTTCTTGTCTCCAACATAACTGAGATTACAAATCCTTCAGCGCGGTAACGATCTTTTGGAAACATTGTTTTCGTCAATGATTGCTTGCAGGATCTATGGACACATTATTGATGGGATTCTCTTGTGTGAGAACATCTCTAATTATAATATTTATGGCCTTAATTTCAATAAATTAAAATTTGAAATCCTTTAATACTAAGAGATCCTCTCTAAAATAGATAATTCTTTTTTTGGATATCAGAAAATACACTTTACAAGAAAGTCAGTTTGAGTATAATTTATACACCTAGTATATATATGTTATAAAAATAATGAGATTTTCTGTTGATTTTTGAATTATCTTGATGATTATGCTATGGTAATGCAGTCGTAGTTGAAATCTTTAAAGTATGATAATGAAATATAGTTTTGATCAGTAATTAATTGAACTAAAGAAATATATAAAACATAGTTTGATAAAGTACTGCTTGGCTTAAGGCGTAAGAATAAAAAAATGAAAAACTTATTTTAAAAATTACAAAATATTTGAGCCGGCCATCGAGAAAGAGAGAAAATATCTTTATTTTACGGGGCTGCTAACCAATAAGGCCATCGAGAAACAATAACAATGAGTTTTTATAAAGGAAGCGTGACCTCTGGCGGTCGATTTAGCAGAGTATTTGAATCTATGAAATATATTTAAAAAATAAAATAACATTTTAAATAATACCTTTATATAACATGTATATAAAAACTAATATTCCTTCACGAAATATATGAAAATAAGATTTTTAGTGTAAAACAACTTCAATATTATATCAAAAAGATGCTTCAAATATATCATTGACATTCTATAATTATATTAAGATGCATAAGCGAGTCATCTGTTATGAAAATTCGAAACTATTATAGACGCGTATGATTCTTTTAAAAATTGAACAAATTCTACTGTCCTTACAGGCCTTTCCATTGCAGTAAGGGCAGTAGAAATTGTTTAATTTTTAAAAGAATCGTACGCGTCTATAATATTTTCAATTTTTCATATAATTATATGTTTAATATGATAACGCTTTTATTATTTAATAACTTTACAAACTATATATATTTTTTATTTTGATACCATTAATTCAAATCTGATATGTTTATTAGAAATATTTGAAATTTCCTATGTGTGTTTTATGTGTAATTTCGAAATATTTGAAAAGGTATATTATGGTAGTAACAAATCGCTGACACAAAAAACATTCAAGTTGAAATATTTGCTGACTGAGAGGGTACGCCACTAAACACCATTTTGAATGAATTCCCTTCCACAGGACACACGACAGTAGCAATATTAGCGCCGAAAAATCAATGAAAAACAATATCGTGAGGGGCTGAAATCGATTCTTGCTGATTTGCATCAAATTTGCATCTGGGAACCATAAACGGAAGCTTTGATAGGAATAATTTCATCTCTAATTTCTGAGCAAGCAAACTTTCATTCCAACTGCGGAGTTTAATATTAAAAGTGGGGAACAAATCTGCCATTTACTTTTTCCTCCGGCCGGCACGCTCCCAGAGAATTATGTGTTCTGGTTGTAATACGTCCGGATGGCGGCCATAATTACGTGGATAGCTGCCAACTTGGATGGCCACTTCTTCACATTATTATTTCACATAAATATGAAATGGATAGATCTGTTTTGTACTTCATTTATCGCCGATATTTTAATCGACGCCAACTTGTTCTCAATTTTGTTCCGAAAACTCTTGTTGAAGATTTAAGATTTTTTATTTTTTTCAATTTAAAGCGCTATATCCCCCTAGGGACATTTGCGCTGTCATTCATGTATGCCTTTATATTTGTCTATACATATATATACAATAATTTTAGGCCGTGAATAGAATAGTCATATGATATTAACAATGAGAATGAAAGAAAAGAAAAAGCGAGAAAAAGAACTGTGTACAAAAGAAAGAAGTGTTGAGAATAAGTACAATAAGCATAATAAAAATTATCAGTTTCTTAAAATATATTTGTTGCTATATAATTTAAAATCAGGATATGCCTTTTTAATGTTTAATTTAAACTATATCTACAAAAGATATTGAATTTAATATACATTTATTTACTTGAGAAATAAAAATACTTGGATCCGTTACTATTGAATTATTTTCGATTCTGTAATCTTGAAAAACAGGATAATCTAGTAAAAGATGTATTGAGGTTTGTTCCTCATGTCCACAAAAACAACTCGAGTCTTCCACCGCTTTAATTATTTTTAAAAAGCTTCTGAAATTTTCAATGATTAGAAATGAATTAAGAATTATGAAAGTTTGGTCAGAAATATTTTGGTATGCTGTTATAATAGAATGTGTGTGTTAAATACAAGTTATTAAAAATATATATTTCGACTTAGAACGCTATGTTCCCCTAGGGACACTTGCACTACAAAGGTAACCTAAACATTGAAAGGAAAGAAAGATATTTGAAATATGTAAAAAAAATAGTATGCAAGTTTTAGTTATATGAAAAGAGAAAATATATCAACATAATTGAAATGTACAAGAATTATTTGAAATATTGATTTAAAAGGATTTTTTGTTTGTTTTTACAGTTTTTTAAATTATTTATAAAAGTTACTTATCACAATACTCTGTAATTCCATCAAATAAATCCATTGGTAAAAAATTGGAAAGATATTTTTCTAAAATTTGGGATGAAGAAATGACAGCTTCGATTAAAAAAAAAACATACAATACATTGTTAAGATGTTTAATAAAATAATCCTTTGTATCAATAAAATTTGTAACAAATATATTTACTGACAATATGTACTACTTTTCAATAATATCATCAAATATTATCTCTACAGACCTTACTGTAATGATATAAATTATTGAATGAGAGGGCTTGTCTCATCAGTAGTGAACCCTCTCAGCGGTTTCGCCAAATTAATCTCTAGACCGCTCTACTATTGTATTGGATTGGTTTGGGATATACCCTGTATTGTCTATGGAAGGCAGCTTAGCTTAGCATATTAAAGTGAAAATATCAGGCTACCAAGGAGAATATTATTTTAGAAAATTCTTTAATTCACAAATCTTTAGTTTCCGGGAACGGAAGCCCATCTACAGGAGAAAACACGATGCACACAATACACGATACGATGCACACAATACACGATACGACTCAGAACAATACACGATACGATGCACACAATACACGATACGATTCAGAACAATACACGATACGATGCAGAACAATACACGATACGATGCACACAATACACGATACGATGCACACAATACACGATACGATGCACACAATACACGATACGATGCACACAATACACGATACGATGCACACAATACACGATACGATGCACACAATACACGATACGATGCACACAATACACGATACGATGCACACAATACACGATACGATGCACACAATACACGATACGATGCACACAATACACGATACGATGCACACAATACACGAAACGATGCAGAATAATACACAATACGATACACACAATACACGATACGATGCACACAATACACGATACGATTCAGAACAATACACGATACGATGCACACAATACACGATATGATGCACACAATACACGATACGATGCTGAACAATACACGATACGATGCACACAATACACGATACGATGCACACAATACACGATACAATGCACACAATACACGATACGATGCACACAATACTCGATACAATGCACACAATACACGATACGATGCACACGATACACGATACGATGCTGAACAATACACGATACGATGCACACAATACACGATACGATGCACACAATACTCGATACGATGCACACAATACACGATACGATGAAAACAATACATGATACGATGCACACAATACACGATACGATGCACACAATACTCGATACAATGCACACAATACACGATACGATGCACACAATACATGATGCGATGCACACAATACACGATACGATGCACACAATACTCGATACAATGCACACAATACACGATATGATGCACACAATACACGATACGATGCTAAACAATACACGATACGATGCACACAATACATGATACGATGCACACAATACACGATACGATGCACACAATACTCGATACAATGCACACAATACACGATACGATGCACACAATACACGATACAATGCACACAATACACGATACGATGCACACAATACATGATACGATGCACACAATACACGATACGATGCTGAACAATACACGATACGATGCACACAATACATGATACGATGCACACAATACACGATACGATGCACACAATACACGATACAATGCACACAATACACGATACGATGCACACAATACACGATACGATGCACACAATACACGATACAATGCACACAATACACGATACGATGCACACAATACATGATACGATGCACACAATACATGATACGATGCACACAATACACGATACGATGCACACAATATATGATACGATGCACACAATACACGATACGATGCACACAATACATGATACGATGCACACAATACACGATACGATGCACACAATACTCGATACAATGCACACAATACACGATACGATGCACACAATACATGATACGATGCACACAATACACGATACGATGCACACAATACATGATACGATGCACACAATACATGATACGATGCACACAATACACGATACGATGCACACAATACATGATACGATGCACACAATACATGATACGATGCACACAATACACGATACGATGCACACAATACATGATACGATGCACACAATACACGATACGATGCACACAATACTCGATACAATGCACACAATACACGATACGATGCACACAATACATGATACGATGCACACAATACACGATACGATGCACACAATACTCGATACAATGCACACAATACACGATATGATGCACACAATACACGATACGATGCTGAACAATACACGATACGATGCACACAATACATGATACGATGCACACAATACACGATACGATGCACACAATACTCGATACAATGCACACAATACACGATACGATGCACACAATACATGATACGATGCACACAATACACGATACGATGCTGAACAATACACGATACGATGCACACAATACACGATACGATGCTGAACAATACACGATACGATGCACACAATACATGATACGATGCACACAATACACGATACGATGCACACAATACACGATACAATGCACACAATACACGATACGATGCACACAATACACGATACGATGCACACAATACACGATACGATGCACACAATACACGATACGATGCACACAATACATGATACGATGCACACAATACATGATACGATGCACACAATACACGATACGATGCACACAATACATGATACGATGCACACAATACACGATACGATGCACACAATACTCGATACAATGCACACAATACACGATACGATGCACACAATACATGATACGATGCACACAATACACGATACGATGCACACAATACTCGATACAATGCACACAATACACGATATGATGCACACAATACACGATACGATGCTGAACAATACACGATACGATGCACACAATACACGATACGATGCACACAATACACGATACGATGCACACAATACACGAAACGATGCAGAATAATACACAATACGATACACACAATACACGATACGATGCACACAATACACGATACGATTCAGAACAATACACGATACGATGCACACAATACACGATACGATGCAGAACAATACACGATCGATGACACACACACACTATTACATGATACGATGCACACAATACACGATACGATGCACACCATTATCTCGATACAATGCACACAATACACGATACGATGCACACAATACATGATACGATTGCACACAATACACGATACAGATGTACTGAACAATCACGATACGGATGCACATCAAATACACGATACGATGCCTGAACAATACTCGATACGCATGCACACAATACATGATACGATTGCACACAATACACGATACGATGCACCAATACACGATTACAATTGCACATCAAATATCACGACTACGATGCACACATACACGATACGATGCACACAATACACGATACGATGCACACAACTCACGATACGATGCACACAATACATGATACGATGCACACAATACATGATACGTTGCACACAATACACGACTACGATGCACACAATACATGATACGATGCACACAATACACGATTCGATTGACACAATACTCAGATACAATGCACACAATACACGATAACGTGCACACACTACATTATACGTGCCCACAATACACGATACGATGCACGCAATACTCGATACAATCACACAATACACGATATGATGCACACCATACACGATACGATGCTGAACAATACACGATACGATGCACACAATACATGATACGATGCACACAATACACGATACGATGCACACAATACTCGATACAATGCACACAATACACGATACGATGCACACAATACACTCGATACGATGCACACAATACACGATACGATGCACACAATACACGATTACGATGCACACAATACACGATACGATGCACACAATACACGATACGATGCACACAATACATGATACGACTGCACACAATACACGATACGATGCACACAATACACGATACGATGCACACAATACACGATACGATGCCACAATACACGATACGATGCACACAATACCCGGTTACGATGCACACAATACACGTTACGATGCACACAATACACGATACGATGCACACAATACTCGATACGATGCACACATTACACGATACGATGCACACAATACATGATACGATGCACACAATACACGATTACGATGCACACAATACACGATACAATGCACCACAATACACGATACAGATGCACACAACTACACGAACGATGCACTGAACAATACAAGATACGATGCAACACAATAACACTGATACGATTCAGCACAATACACGATACTGATGCACACAATACACCGATACATGCAAACCTCGATACGAAGCACACATACCACTGATACGATGCACACAATACACGATACGATGCAGACAATACACGATACGTATGCCAACACAATACGCGATACAATGCAGACAATACACACGATACGATGCACACAATACACTGATACGATGCACACAATACATGATACGATGCACACAATACACGATACGATGCACACAATACATGATACGATGCACACAATACATGATACGATGCACACAATACACGATACGATGCACACAATACATGATACGATGCACACAATACATGATACGATGCACACAATACACGATACGATGCACACAATACATGATACGATGCACACAATACACGATACGATGCACACAATACTCGATACAATGCACACAATACACGATACGATGCACACAATACATGATACGATGCACACAATACACGATACGATGCACACAATACTCGATACAATGCACACAATACACGATATGATGCACACAATACACGATACGATGCTGAACAATACACGATACGATGCACACAATACATGATACGATGCACACAATACACGATACGATGCACACAATACTCGATACAATGCACACAATACACGATACGATGCACACAATACATGATACGATGCACACAATACACGATACGATGCTGAACAATACACGATACGATGCACACAATACACGATACGATGCTGAACAATACACGATACGATGCACACAATACATGATACGATGCACACAATACACGATACGATGCACACAATACACGATACAATGCACACAATACACGATACGATGCACACAATACACGATACGATGCACACAATACACGATACGATGCACACAATACACGATACGATGCACACAATACATGATACGATGCACACAATACATGATACGATGCACACAATACACGATACGATGCACACAATACATGATACGATGCACACAATACACGATACGATGCACACAATACTCGATACAATGCACACAATACACGATACGATGCACACAATACATGATACGATGCACACAATACACGATACGATGCACACAATACTCGATACATGCACACAATACACGATATGATGCACACAATACACGATACGATGCTGAACAATACACGATACGATGCACACAATACATGATACGATGCACACAATACACGATACGATGCACACAATACACGATACGATGCACACAATACACGATACGATGCACACAATACACGATACGATGCACACAATACATGATACGATGCACACAATACACGATACGATGCACACAATACACGATACGATGCACACAATACACGATACGATGCACACAATACACGATACGATGCACACAATACACGATACGATGCACACAATACACGATACGATGCACACAATACATGATACGATGCACACAATACACGATACGATGCACACAATACTCGATCCAATGCAGCACAATACACGATACGATGCACACAATACATGATTCGATGCACACAATACACGATACGATGCACACAATACTCGATACAATGCACACAATACACGATAAGATGCACACAATACACGATACGATGCTGAACAATACACGATACGATGCACACAATACATGATACGATGCACACAATACACGATACGATGCACACAATACTCGATACAATGCACACAATACACGATACGATGCACACAATACACGATACGATGCACACAATACTCGATACGAATGCACACAATACATGATACGATGCACACAATAACACGATACGATGCACACAATACACGATACGATGCACACAAAACACGATACGATGCACACAATACACGATACGATGCACACAATACACGATACGAATGCACACAATACTCGATCAATGCACACAATACACGATACGATGCACACAATACGATGATACGATGCACCACAATACACGATACGATGCACACAATACATGATACGATGCACACAATACATGATACGATGCACACAATACACGATACGATGCACACAATACATGATACGATGCACACAATACATGATACGATGCACACAATACACGATACGATGCACACAATACATGATACGATGCACACATACACGATACGATGCACACAATACTCGATACATGCACACAATACACGATACGATGCACACAATACATGATACGATGCACACAATACACGATACGATGCACACAATACTCGATACAATGCACACAATACACGATATGATTGCACACAATACACGATACGATGCTGAACAATACACGATACGATGCCAACACAATACATGATACGAGCACACAATACACGATACGATGCACACTATACTCGATACAATGCACACAATACACATACGATGCCACACAATACATGATACGATGCACACAATACACGATACGATGCTGAACAATACACGATACGATGCACACAATACACGATACGATGCTGAAACAATACACGATACGATGCACACAATACATGATACGATGCACACAATACACGATACGATGCACACAATACACGATACAATGCACACAATACACGATACGATGCATCACATACACGATACGATGCACACAATACACGATACGATGCACAACAATACACGATACGATGCACACAAAACATGATACGATGCACACAATACATGATACGATGCACACAATACACGATACGATGCACACAATACATGATACGATGCACACAATACACGATACGATGCACACAATACTCGATACAATGCACACAATACACGATACGATGCAC
Source organism: Cordylochernes scorpioides (assembly GCA_030710605.1). Taxonomy (NCBI): domain Eukaryota; kingdom Metazoa; phylum Arthropoda; class Arachnida; order Pseudoscorpiones; family Chernetidae; genus Cordylochernes; species Cordylochernes scorpioides. Next base: position 6,872,660 of record CP092884.1, read on the forward strand.
ACAATACATGATACGATGCACACAATACACGATACGATGCACGCAATACTCGATACAATGCACACAATACACGATATGATGCACACAAACGATACGATGCTGAACAATACACGATACGATGCACACAATACATGATACGATGCACACAATACACGATACGATGCACACAATACTCGATACAATGCACACAATACACGATACGATGCACACAATACATGATACGATGCACACAATACACGATACGATGCTGAACTATACACGATACGATGCACACAATACACGATACGATGCTGAACAATACACGATACGATGCACACAATACATGATACGATGCACACAATACACGATACGATGCACACAATACACGATACAATGCACACAATACACGATACGATGCACACAATACACGATACGATGCACCACAATACACGATACGAAGCACACAATACACGATACGATGCACACAATACACGATACGATGCACACAATACACGATACGATGCACACAATACACGATACGATGCACACAATACATCGATACGATGCACACAATACACGATACGATGCACACCAATACACGATACGATGCACACTATACACGATACGATGCACACAATACACGATACGATGCACACAATACATGATACGATGCACACAATACACGATACGATGCTGAACAATACACGATACGATGCACACAATACACGATACGATGCAGAACAATACACGATACGATGCACACATACACGATACGATGCACACAAATACACGATACGATGCACACAATACACGATACGAATGCACACAATACACGATACGATGCACACAATAACACGATACGATGCACACAATACACGATACTATGCACACAATACACGATACGATGCACACAATACATGATACGATGCACACAATACATGATACGATGCACACAATACACGATACGATGCACACAATACATGATACGATGCACACAATACATGATACGATGCACACAATACACGATACGATGCACACAATACATGATACGATGCACACAATACTCGATACAATGCACACAATACACGATACGATGCACACAATACATGATACGATGCACACAATACACGATACGATGCACACAATACTCGATACAATGCACACAATACCACGATATGATGCACACAATACTCGATACGATGCTGAACAATACACGATACGATGCACACAATACATGATACGATTGCACACAATACACGATACGATGCACACAATACTCGATACAATGCACACATTACACGATACGATACACACAATACACGATACAATGCACACAATACACGATACGATGCCACACAATACATGATACGATGCACACAATACACGATACGATGCTGAACAATACACGATACGATGCACACAATACACGATACGATGCTGAACAATACACGATACGATGCACACAATACATGATACGATGCACACAATACACGATACGATGCACACAATACACGATACAATGCACACAATACACGATACGATGCACACAATACACGATACGATGCACACAATACACGATACGATGCACACAATACACGATACGATGCACACAATACACGATACGATGCACACAATACACGATACGATGCACACAATACTCGATACAATGCACACAATACACGATACGATGCACACGATACACGATACGATGCTGAACAATACACGATACGATGCACACAATACACGATACGATGCACACCATACTCGATACGATGAACACAATACACGATACGATGCACACAATACACGATACAATGCACACAATACACGATACGATGCACACAATACACGATACGATGCACACAATACACGATACGATGCACACAATACACGATACGATGCACACAATACACGATACGATGCACACAATACACGATACGATGCACACAATACACGATACGATGCACACAATACTCGATACGATGCACACAATACACGATACGATGCACACAATACACGATACGATGAACACAATACTCGATACGATGAACACAATACACGATAAGATGCTCACAATACACGATACGATGAACACAATACACGATACGATGCACACAATACACGATACGATGCACACAATACACGATACAATGCACACAATACTCGATACGATGCACACAATACACGATACGATGCACACAATACACGATACGATGCACACAATACACGATACGATGCACACAATACACGATACGATGCACACAATACACAATACGATGCTGAACAATACACGATACGATGCACACAATACATGATACGATGCACACAATACACGATACGATGCACACAATACTCGATACAATGCACACAATACACGATACGTTACACACAATACATGATACGATGCACACAATACACGATACGATGCACACAATACTCGATACAATGCACACAATACACGATATGATACACACAATACACGATACGATGCTGAACAATACACGATACGATGCACACAATACATGATACGATGCACACAATACACGATACGATGCACACAATACTCGATACAATGCACACAATACACGATACGATGCACACAATACACGATACAATGCACACAATACACGATACGATGCACACAATACATGATACGATGCACACAATACACGATACGATGCTGAACAATACACGATACGATGCACACAATAGACGATACGATGCTGAACAATACACGATACGATGCACACAATACACGATACGATGCACACAATACACGATACGATGCACACAATACACGATACAATGCACACAATACACGATACGATGCACACAATACACGATACGATGCACACAATACACGATACAATGCACACAATACACGATACGATGCACACAATACATGATACGATGCACACAATACATGATACGATGCACACAATACACGATACGATGCACACAATACATGATACGATGCACACAATACATGATACGATGCACACAATACACGATACGATGCACACAATACATGATACGATGCACACAATACTCGATACAATGCACACAATACACGATTACGATGCACACAATACATGATACGATGCACACAATACACGATACGATGCACACAATACTCGATACAATGCACACAATACCACGATATGATGCACACAATACACGATACGATGCTGAACAATACACGATACGATGCACACAATACATGATACGATGCACACAATACACGATACGATGCACACAATACTCGATACAATGCACACATTACACGATACGATACACACAATACACGATACAATGCACACAATACACGATACGATGCACACAATACATGATACGATGCACACAATACACGATACGATGCTGAACAATACACGATACGATGCACACAATACACGATACGATGCTGAACAATACACGATACGATGCACACAATACATGATACGATGCACACAATACACGATACGATGCACACAATACACGATACAATGCACACAATACACGATACGATGCACACAATACACGATACGATGCACACAATACACGATACGATGCACACAATACACGATACGATGCACACAATACACGATACGATGCACACAATACACGATACGATGCACACAATACTCGATACAATGCACACAATACACGATACGATGCACACGATACACGATACGATGCTGAACAATACACGATACGATGCACACAATACACGATACGATGCACACCATACTCGATACGATGAACACAATACACGATACGATGCACACAATACACGATACAATGCACACAATACACGATACGATGCACACAATACACGATACGATGCACACAATACACGATACGATGCACACAATACACGATACGATGCACACAATACACGATACGATGCACACAATACACGATACGATGCACACAATACACGATACGATGCACACAATACTCGATACGATGCACACAATACACGATACGATGCACACAATACACGATACGATGAACACAATACTCGATACGATGAACACAATACACGATAAGATGCTCACAATACACGATACGATGAACACAATACACGATACGATGCACACAATACACGATACGATGCACACAATACACGATACAATGCACACAATACTCGATACGATGCACACAATACACGATACGATGCACACAATACACGATACGATGCACACAATACACGATACGATGCACACAATACACGATACGATGCACACAATACACAATACGATGCTGAACAATACACGATACGATGCACACAATACATGATACGATGCACACAATACACGATACGATGCACACAATACACGATACGATGCACACAATACTCGATACGATGAACACAATACACGATACGATGCACACAATACACGATACAATGCACACAATACTCGATACGATGCACACAATACTCGATACGATGAACACAATACAAGATACGATGCACACAATACACGATACGATGAACACAATACTCGATACGATGAACACAATACACGATAAGATGCACACAATACACGATACGATGCACACAATACACGATACGATGCACACAATACACGATACGATGCACACAATACACGATACGATGCACACAATACACGATACGATGCTGAACAATACACGATACGATGCACACAATACACGACACGATGCACACAATACACGATACGATGCACACAGTACACGATACGATGCACACAATACACGATACAATGCACACAATACACGATACGATGCACACAATACACGATACGATGCTGAACAATACACGATACGATGCACACAATACACGATACGATGTAGAACAATACACGATACGATGCACACAATACACGTTACGATGCACACAATACACGATACGATGCACACAATACACGATACAATGCACACAATACTCGATACGATGCACACAATACACGATACGATGCACACAATACACGATACAATGCACACAATACACGATACGATGCACACAATACACGATACGATGCACACAATACACAATACGATGCAGAACAATACACGATACGATGCACACAATACACAATACGATGCAGAACAATACACGATACGATGCACACAATACACGATACGATGCACACAATACACAATACGATACACACAATACACGATACGATGCACACAATACTCGATACAATGCACACAATACACGATACGATGCACACAATACACGATACGATGCACACAATACACGATACGATGCACACAATACACGATACGATGCACACAATACACGATACGATGCACACAATACTCGATACAATGCACACAATACACGATACGATGCACACGATACACGATACGATGCTGAACAATACACGATACGATGCACACAATACACGATACGATGCACACCATACTCGATACGATGAACACAATACACGATACGATGCACACAATACACGATACAATGCACACAATACACGATACGATGCACACAATACACGATACGATGCACACAATACACGATACGATGCACACAATACACGATACGATGCACACAATACACGATACGATGCACACAATACACGATACGATGCACACAATACACGATACGATGCACACAATACTCGATACGATGCACACAATACACGATACGATGCACACAATACACGATACGATGAACACAATACTCGATACGATGAACACAATACACGATAAGATGCTCACAATACACGATACGATGAACACAATACACGATACGATGCACACAATACACGATACGATGCACACAATACACGATACAATGCACACAATACTCGATACGATGCACACAATACACGATACGATGCACACAATACACGATACGATGCACACAATACACGATACGATGCACACAATACACGATACGATGCTGAACAATACACGATACGATGCACACAATACATGATACGATGCACACAATACACGATACGATGCACACAATACACGATACGATGCACACAATACACGATACGATGCACACAATACTCGATACGATGAACACAATACACGATACGATGCACACAATACACGATACAATGCACACAATACTCGATACGATGCACACAATACTCGATACGATGAACACAATACAAGATACGATGCACACAATACACGATACGATGAACACAATACTCGAAACGATGAACACAATACACGATAAGATGCACACAATACACGATACGATGCACACAATACACGATACGATGCACACAATACACGATACGATGCACACAATACACGATACGATGCACACAATACACGATACGATGCTGAACAATACACGATACGATGCACACAATACACGATACGATGCACACAATACACGATACGATGCACACAGTACACGATACGATGCACACAATACACGATACAATGCACACAATACACGATACGATGCACACAATACACGATACGATGCTGAACAATACACGATACGATGCACACAATACACGATACGATGTAGAACAATACACGATACGATGCACACAATACACGATACGATGCACACAATACACGATACGATGCACACAATACACGATACAATGCACACAATACTCGATACGATGCACACAATACACGATACGATGCACACAATACACGATACAATGCACACAATACACGATACGATGCACACAATACACGATACGATGCACACAATACACAATACGATGCAGAACAATACACGATACGATGCACACAATACACAATACGATGCAGAACAATACACGATACGATGCACACAATACACGATACGATGCACACAATACACGATACGATGCACACAATACACGATACGATGCACACAATACACGATACGATGCACACAATACACGATACGATGCACACAATACACGATACGATGCACACAATACACAATACGATGCACACAATACACGATACGATGCACACAATACACAATACGATACACACAATACACGATACGATGCACACAATACACGATACGATGCACACAATACATGATACGATTCAAAACAATACACGATACGATGCAGAACAAAAGGCACGTGGTAGCCAGCGCGAGCGGCAGCACTTTGATCGCGCTCCTAGTTTTTGTTTTCCTTTCCTTTTCAAATATTTTTCCATTAAACCTAAATTACTGATTGATATTTAATTCCTAAAACAATAAGCGAGCTCCGCCGTTTTCGCCTCTGGCGAGCGGGAAAATGTCGCGAATAGCGACGAATTCGGTACGGGCTGAAAGCCCTTCAAAAGCTGCACAAAAGCCTGTAAGGCACAGCACACAAGCTCTAACTTGCGCTGAATTATCTGCGAATGAAGATCTGCAGAGGAATATTTCAAATAATCTACGCGCAAAGCAAAGCTATGCAAATCCGCCGACAGGCGTTAAAGATGCAAATCTGGCCGCCGTGCGCGGTGATGTCACGACCGGCTCGGCAGCAGCCACGTCATCTAACGGCGCTGCCCGTGTCCTGGGAAACTGGGCGGACTACACCGAGGACCAAGGCCCTGGAGTGGACGACGACTTCACCGTCGTCAAGAATAAGAAAAGGCGCCGCGACTCGCCGGGTTCTCCTGCAGCGGCTGCACCTTCCTCTGGCACCAGAGGCGCAGGGGCCACTCGCCGGCCACGATCGTCCACGGGATGGGCACCGCGGGCGGAGGTGGTCAGGACCACTAGGGCGCATATCGCGGAGGCCAGGGCGCGGCAGGCGTCTTCAACCGAAGACCACTGCGTCTTCGTAGAGCGCAGCCCTGAACTGGAGCCCTACCATTACCTGAGGGCCATTGATCGAATGTTCGGGAGCACCAGGGAGGTCTTCCAGGTGACCAAAATGAACGGCCACTTCCTGGTTGGACTGGCAAACAGAGGCATGGCCGAGCGCCTCGTCAACGAGGGCCTCGAGGTGGAGGGCACCCTCCACAGGGCCTTCCCGTTCCGCAAGAGGGCGGAGCGAATTACAGTGGGCAACCTCCCCTTCTTCGTGGGGGATGCAGCCGTCATCAGCGCCCTTTCATCTTTTGGGCGGGTCACATCTATCGCCCCCAAGCTGATGAAGGCTGGCCCATACGTCTACAACGACGGCCGCCGAGAGGCGTTCATCATCCTCCGCGAGGGAATGACCATCGAGAGGCTGCCCACCCGCCTCGACCTCTCAATCAAGGGCGAGGCCTGGCCCGCTTACCTGTCCTCCGGGATTAGGTCTTCCAGGTGCCGTGGCCAAGGACATCGCAGGGCCAACTGCCCCCTGCTTGCAGGGCGAGCCACCGCTCCTGGACCGGCCACACCAACCTCTCCCACCAGCGTCCCACCAGTGGCCGCTCCTGGGCTGCCTCAGCAGCCATCTGCCCATCCTCCACCTCCGGCGTCACCCAGTCCAACCATGGAGACCCCCAGCGCTTCTCCTGCGGCCCGAGCCCTGACCCCACTTGCAGCACCTCGGCCATCTACACCAGTGGCCCCAGCCGTACCTACGGAGATGGCGCCTCCTGCCCCTCCACCTGTGACCCCTGCTCCGTCCCTGCGGGCACCTGGGAGTCACGAACCTGCAGTCCCTACACTGGACATTGAGATGTCTGTCATCGAGGAGACATCAACATCCTCCACATCCTCGTCAAAAACATCAACGAGAGAAAGCCTCGTGACGTTCATAGAGAGGAACCCAGGTGTCTCCTTTGCCCAGACGGACGCCCTTGGCCTCGGGCGGGAAGAGGTCTTGGACCTCCTCTCCTCAAGGACCAAGGCACATAAGCGTGGTCGCCATCTGACCCCTCCGCAGAGCAATGCTCTTGCCGGCCTAATAAACCAAATCCTCGACCTAAGGCCCGGAGGAAGTAGCAACGTTTATAAGGTCCTGCGACAGGTCATTTCAGAGCTGAGGACCGGTCCAGCCACAGTGCCTCCTACATCCACACTGCCTGCGCCTCGACCATCTCATCCAACGCCGCTCACTTCCAACAAGACAAAACTGACACCTGCTATGATAACACCCCCGCCGCCCGCCCCGACGGAGATGGAGGAGGACGTTCCGATGACGGAGGAAGAGCGATGTGTACCCCCACTGCCTGCGCCTCGGCTCGCTGAGCCAACACCGCCCACTCCCCAGGGGCAAAAGACGACACCGGCCATGGCCACACCTCCGCCTCCACCATCTGTCCGTATGGAGGACGACTCGGAGCCGGACTGTTGGACGGACTTGGTGGATTTAATAGATGAACTGATCCATGGTCCCGGCTTGGAGCCCATTCTCCGAGCGTTCGACGCGGACGAGTTCGTGGACGTGGTCCGAGACCCTGAGATGTGGGAGTGCGTGGCCGCAGAGCTCTCAAGGCAGCAGAAGAAGATGGTCGCCCAATTCCTAGATGGGCTCATCGAGCGCACTCGGGACTCGGTTCCCTTGATCCGTAGGAGACTATCGGAGTTCAGGGCTGCTTTGCCATCCTATGATCCAGACCCTCCCTGAGGACACCCCTTTGAAAAAGTTTCCAAAAGGAATTATCCGTGCTCAGGCCTGGGCTCCTGACAGAGTCAGGATAATTGTAATTAATTAATTGTAAATATTTTCCCTTTGACTCTTTGAGTGTAACCATTGACTGAACGGTCAATAAAGTCTGTTTCATTGTCATTGTCAATACACGATACGATGCTGAACAATACAAAAATTGCATCATGATTTATCTTGTAGAAGGGGTTTCTTACCATATATGGAATATTCATAATGTTTATAAATATGGAATATACATAAAATCTCTTCCGCTCTATGTGTTTGCTTGCCCATTATGAGCAAAACAACTCTACAAAGGCAACTATTCAGAATATCTTATAGAAATTCGCGATTTAAAATATAGGTTTTAAATGTTTTTATTTACAGTTTTATAAAAAATGAGAAATATTTCAGCTATCACAATATTCTATAATTTTATTCATCAGTCCATTAAAATAGAATATATCTAAAAGCCCAAATATAAGTCATTTCTACCACGTCCCCTAGTGTATAATATACATAAAGTACCGAGATATATGTTATTTTCATAAAGTCCATGAATATATAGTTATTATTTCCATATATATAGAATATTCATAAAGATATTTGAATATGAAAAAAATGTTCAAAGAAAATTTTCCTGGATGCCTTATTTTTCCATATCTAATCTACTATATCACGACTAATCACATATGTACTATTTTTTCACAATGAATAGTATGTTTTTTTTAAATCGAAACAATCATTTATTCATCCCATATTCCAGAAAAATATAACTCCAAATTATTTACCAAAGGATTAATTTGATTAAATTATAGAGTGTGATAGCTGAAATATTTCGCATTTTTTACAAAACTGTAAACAAAAATATTTAAAACCAATATTCTAAATATAATATCTATCAAATATTCTGAATAGTTGCATTTGTAGAGTTGTTTTGCTCATAATGGCAAGCAAATGCATAGAGCGAAAGGGACCTTATGTATATTCCATACTTAGAAACTTTATGAATATTTCATATTTATGGAACTAATAACATTAACATTTATGGACTTTATGAATATAACATATATCTCCGTACTTTATGTTTATTATATACTAGGAGACGTGGTAGAAATTACATATATTTGGACTTTATGGATATTCTTAATGGACTAATGAATATAACATATTCAAGGATTTTACGAATATTCAATATTTAGGAACCTTATAAATGTAACATATTTAAGGTCTTTATGGATATTACCTATTTACATACTTTATGGGTATTTCATATTATATATTTTATATATATTTAAGGACTTTATGGCTTTTTATATATAGAGATGTTGTAGATATGGCCTTTTTAGGGAAAACAGGTGATAACAAATCTCTTTTGGTATATAATTATTAAATTGATATAAGTTGTTGTTGTCGTTCACAATGAAGAGCCTCAGATGTCTCCATGTATCTCTATCACAGCAGTCTCAATATCTTCTATCTTGGGTAATTGATATATAAGTAATGGAGATATACACTCATGAACAAATCTTAAGGAAGTGAAACGTCATCATTTCGTCAGTCTTCTGATATTTTTATAAGGAAACAATTATCTTGTGTGTCTTCAATAAAGATCACTATGTATTGAATATATTTGAGGTTTTCAGAGTTATTATCTGAATACCGTTATACATGATAAAAGTTATAATTTTATTAAGTTTTGTCCATGAGTTTAAATAAGGACATGTATATAATTTGCCCACGCGCTCCATCGTTTCTGAAAGACGTTCAACCTTTCAGGCCGAACAGATAGTTACTATTGATGCTTGTCATTTAGTAGTTGTGTGTAAATTTGTACCGTAAGACAAGAGTTTCAAGTTGGCTATGTAATAACTCGCCCAGGGACTTCTCCATCCGAAATATTCTCTAGCTAAAAGTTTATTATGCCCATATTCACAATCTTTCTTAGTTTAATTCGTTCTTATATTTATTCAGACATGTATGGTATTGGTTAGGCTTGAAATAAACTCTATTAAATGAACTGCTTGATAATATTAATTTGTTAGCGTAGATTAAAATTTACTTGGATCCACGTAGAAAGATACATGCTACGTTATAATTAAAACCAATTATAAAGTAACAAATATGTGATTAAACGAAACATTTAGAGCATAAATTGGAAAATTAATTAAGAGAATTACAGAGTTTTTATTATTATTTAATTAATCTATGTATTATTTTTTGTATATATTTGACCAAATACTCGTATATCTGGCCACGTGTATAAATTGAGTGTATATATATTGTGATTGGAAAATAAAGTGTGTGTAAGACCAGTTGCCTAGTGGGTGGTTGTTTAGATCCTTGGGGTTCGCTGCAATCATAGGGAAGATGCGCGCATCCACTATACTTAGAATTTAAAAAGTGTATTACATAGAACCATCGAAATATACGGAAAAGATTATTATATATTTATTAGGTCTGAATATATTCGAAATTATTCGATTATTATGTGTGAAAAAGGTATAATAGAAGTTTAAAAAATGTACTTACCCAGTTTTAGCGAAGTTAGTCCAATAGGTCATGACCGTCTCTGACAGGGCATTCTCAGAGCGTGTATAGTTAGCTTTGAATGGACCCAGATGTCCAATAAGTGGCGCCCCGAAGATATATGGCAGTTCTTCCCCGTGCACACATCCAAGCTTCTGTGGAAAGTCACCGTGTTCCGTTTGGTAGGCGAAGACATAGAGATACCGCGGTGCGGCCGCTGGGGCGAGAGCGTGAAAATGCGCAGCGCGCATAACGGGAGCTACAATGAGGGCGTCTCCCAATGCTTCCACCGTCGCTTCAAATGTCGCTACAGGATGCGGAGGCCGCGTCCAGTCTGTATATTCATGGGCCGCTAGAGCCGCGATGTCTGCCGGCGGGACATTTGGACCATAGAGTTTGGTGACCGCATCACGCAGCATTGCATCTCGCCGGTCTGTTTCGATACCCCGCCGTGTTGGATCGACATTTCCTGAAGGCCAGGCAGATAAGAATCCTTCAGCTCGAGCTACACCGAACATCACACCGTAACTTCCGTAAAGTTCAGACATGTTCGTCATGAGTAGGGCAGGCTCGGCTTGCACAACAAGACCATCTATCGTAGGCCCGAAAGGCCCATATCTTGTTGATGCACGAACTATCTCTACCGCAGGTCTTTGGCGTAGACATTCCACGGTGGCAATGTTATTCTGAGATGGACAGCCCAAACTGTGGGCTAGCTCACGGGCCGCTCCCACTGCTCCCCGTGCCAAGGCCCACGGGCACAGAGCCGAGCCGCTCTGGAGGATGGCTCGGTGGAACAGCCCTGCACACACAGGCTGGGCTGGGTCCAAGCTGAATGGAAAATGGCATAAACTATGTATACATCTATTATACACCCATTAACAAAACCTAAGTAAGTCTAAAGTCTTTGATGTGTTTCATCTATTTTTTTTCAAATAAGAAAAACCATAACAATTTCGTTCATACTTGGTTATGTCTCATGTATCTTCAATAAAGGTAACTGTTCATCAAATATCTTTCATGTTGTCACGGAGATAAATAAAGCAAGGGAACATTTGGGAATAATTAATTTATTATAAAGGGTATTTACCTTTTAGTTCTCCAATAAAAAATATACAAGAGGTATATTTATAGGGAGAGAGATAACAACCTAACTCAAGGTAAAAATAATAATAATGAGATTGATCAGCCACCGAGGCGTCCCATTTTCCTTATTTACCGATAAGATTCCGAGAACCCCTCACACCTGTGATCGTCCCCCTCTAACGGAGTCCAGTGATCATTGACAGGTGTCCCATGGAGCTTCTTGTGGCCGGGGTTGTAGAGCTACTTGACAATATTTATTGTCTGATTCCCGATATACACACTAAAAGCTCAACTTCCTTAAGTTTTGGCCATGAGTGTATATATTACAAAAATATATGTAATATACAAGGTATGTCCCATAAGTTCCCGGACTGGGTCCATAAAAAAAAGGTAAGATTTTTTAAAAATTTTTTTATTAAAACTTTTCAAAGTAATCCCCCCTTGCTTCAACGCACCAGCGCCATCGTTTCTCCCAATTGTCGAAACAGTTTTTATATGCCTCTTTTGGAATGCTCTTCAATGCCAGCAGCGATTTTTCTATTATGTCTTCCCTGGTGTCAAAATGTCTTCCTTTTAGAACTGCTTTGAGTTTGGGGAACAGGAAAAAATCATTTGGTGCGATGTCTGGGGAATAGGGTGGTTGAGGTAGGATTTCTGTCCCGTTTTTCGCCAAAACACTCGTCACCCAGTGCGCTGTGTGAGGGCGGGCATTGTCATGGTGTAGGATCCAGTCACCATTAGTCCATTTTTCTGGTCTTTTTTTTCGAATCGCTTCCCTTAGACGGCGAAGAATGCTCAAATACATTTCCTTAATAACTGTTTGGCCTGCAGGAAGATACTCGTGATGAACAATGCCCTTGTTATCCAAAAAAGCGACCAGCAACACCTTGTTTCTGGATTTCAATATCCTGGATTTTTTGGGTCTAGGCTCACCCTGACCTCTCCACTCGGCAGATTGACGCTTGGTTTCAGGATCATAGCCATAGACCCATGTCTCAGTCGCCTGTGATTATCTTGTCTTTCCATTCCCGATCCGTTCTTGTCATTTCCAGCATGTCCTCACAGGTTGCAAGCCGACACAGTTTTTGCTCATTAGTGAGGAATCTTGGGATGAATTTTGCAGGAGTCTTTTTGAGCCTCATATCTTCGGTTACGATCCTTCCAATAGTTGTTTTAGAGATGCCTGTGTCTTGCTCTAGCTCCAGCAAAGTGGTTTGAGGATTTTCTTTTATAAAATCGGTGATTTTTTGCACATTTTCATCAGTCCTTTGAAATGTTGGGCGTCCTTGACGAGGATCATCTTCAATGGAAATTCTGCCAGCTTTAAATCTAGAATGCCATTCAAAAACAGTTGTTCTCTTTGGGGCGTTATTGGGGAATGCTTTATTAAGCATTTCAAAAGTGTCGGTTGCTGATATTTGAAGTTTCACACAAAATTCTATGCAAATCCTCTGCTTCAATTTTTGTTCCATCGTAAAATCGCCGCAGCGCAAGGTGTAACCTTTAAATAAATTAGAATAACTTTGGCGCGCGCGCACGTACCGCCTCGACATTGGTACCACCGTGTTGCCAGATATTTTTTCTATAATAAACTGTCAAATTTATTTACATTTTTCATTTATTTAGTTTTTTATGGACCCAATACGGGAACTCATGGGACATACCTTGTATATCAAATTACTTGAAAACTAATATTAAATATTGAAAGATCACTTTAATAGCATATACTAGCAATATTTCTATATAATTCATCAAAAAATTTCTATATAATGAATCAAAAAGAAAGATAAAAATTCGTAAAATAATTTCAATTTATAATTTTTATATACTTCAAATATATGTTATTCTCTTTATTATTACTTTTCTATCTCGGATTATAAAGCTTTCATAGTTTTGCTTAGAATTCGAAATGATTTTAGCAATAAACCTCAATCCCATGGACCTATCCCTCATATCTTTAATTCCCTATTTATTTAATAAAATATATTTATTTCTATTTTAGGATATAAATATTTGAAAATGTTTAATTCACACGTCTTCTAAGTATTCATAGTGTAGCAAAGTATTTATTATTTTATTAACAGATTCTCAATTTTGATATTTATATTTTACTACTCCGTAAACTTCCCTCATCACTTATCTTATGTTTTATCAATTATAGAATTTGTTCTTGCCTTAAATAAATTTCTACGTCAACCTGAAATTTGTTTTATTAATCTTAACGTAGCAATATCCATTTTTATTATTAACTAGACGGGTGACCCAGGCTTCGCCCCGGGATTGACCCGTGTGCCTATCTACCCGAGTGATATATATTTAGATAAGATTTTTTAAAATAATTGTTTGTTATTAGCATTATCTATTTGTTTGCATCAGCATAATTTAATCTAATCTTTGATAGAGGGCGCTGTTCGTGAGCTAAGTAGAATAATTTGAATATATAGTTTTAATAATTGATTTATATATATTTTAAAATAGCCTATCGTCTTTCCCGTATTGTTTTACCTATGTTTAGAAATATTGGTTTGAATTAGTGAACTACTGCGAATTTGTATACCGGACATACAAACAAACATACAAACATTGATTTTTATATATATAAAAGATATCTAAAAAGACGCTATATCCCAACAAGGGATAATTGTGCCAAAGAACATTGCTATTTGTACAATATCAAGTTTACATTTTCAATTTAGAAATGACAAAGATTAAAGAAGAAAAACAGTTATAGTTGTAAGAGAAATAATAATAGGAAAGAAAAATAATAAAAAATCAAAACACTGATAAACTGTATATCAGGTTTCTTGAGCCAAGATAGAGAATCACAAATAAGAACGACATTCTTCCACAAATATTTCATATAAACACATAAGTCTCGGTTTCTTTTTGATAAATAACGTAATTATCAATTAGAAAAAATATTTTGCTTATCCCTAGTACACGTTGTACAAGCCATAATAATCATGGTGGGCAGAAGTAGACGACTGCTTTTACTGTAAGTGCACCACATGTCTACACATGTGAAAAGCAGTTTGACTTTGAACTTACAGATGTAGCAGAGCTCCTTTTGATTACTTTCACTCTCTGGTAGGGATAGAATTTCGCAAGAATCGGGACCCAAAAAAAGTGCTCAATGTGAGAATCGGTCGAAAACTAAGGATTTAGACCATCCTTCCACCGACCCCCATTAATTAAAAATAAAGAAGATCAATGTTAAACTAGATATGTGTAGCGGGAGTTGAGTGTTCAAGATATAATGTGCTAATAAATTCTTGAAATCACATTAAATATATTTTCAAGACAGCGCTCTCTCTATTTATGGCGCCTAAACAGACCTCTATATTGTTGCTATCCAGTTGAATAGTTGTGCTAGAAGCTAACAGAATGTATAAAATGTCTACAATATATTTTCAAGACAGGGTACTATATGTGATGCCTAATCAGAACTGTATATTGTTGCTATCCAGTTGTATAGTTGTGTTAGATGTTAGCAGAATATATAAAATGTCTACAATATATTTTCAAGACAGCGTTTTATATACAATGCCTAAACAGAACTGTATATTGTTGCTATCCAGTTGTATAGTTGTGTTAGATGTTAACAGAATATATAAAATGTCTACAATATATTTTCAAGACAGCGTTTTATATACGAAGCCTAAATAGACCTCTATATTGTTGCTATCCAGTTGAATGGTTGAACTCAAAGCTAACAGAATGTACAAAATGTCTACAATACATTTTCAAGACAGCGTTCTATATACGAAGCCTAAATATACCTCTATATTGTTGCTATCCAGTTAAATTAATGTACTCGAATCTAACAGAATGTATAAAATGTCTTCAATACATTTTCAAGACAGCGTTTTATATACGATACCTAAACAGACCTCTATAACATTGCTATATAGATGAATGGTTGAGCTCAAAGCTAACAGAATGTATAAAATGTCGACAATATATCAAGACAGCGCTTCATATACGATGCCTAAATAGACCTCTATATTGTTGCTATCCAGTTGAATGGTTGTGTTCGAAGCTAACAGAATGTATAAAATGTCTACAATATATCAGGACAGCGCTTCATATACGATGCCTAAATAGACCTCTATATTGTTGCTATCCAGTTGAATGGTTGTGTTCGAAGCTAACAGAATGTATAAAATGTCGACAATATATCAAGACAGCGCTTCATATACGATGCCTAAATAGACCTCTATATTGTTGCTATCCAGTTGAATGGTTGTACTCGAAGCTAACAGAATGTATAAAATGTCGACAATATATCAAGACAGCGTTTCATATACAATGCCTAAATAGACCTCTATATTGTTGCTATCCAGTTGAATGGTTGTGTTCGAAGTTAACAGAATGTATAAAATGTCTACAATATATTCCAAGACAGCGTAATATATGTGATGCCTCAAGAGAACTGTGTATTGTTGCTATCCAGTTGAATAGTTGAGTTCGAAGTTAACAGAATGTATAAAATGTCTACAATATATTTCAAGACAGCGTACTATATGTGATACCTAAACAGAACTGTATATTGTTGCTATCCAGTAAAATGGTTGTGCTCGAAGCTAACAGAATGTACAAAATGTCTACAATACATTTTCAAGATAGCGCTCTCTCTATACGATGCCTAAGCGACCTCTATATTGTTGCTATCAAGCTGAATATTTGTACTCGTAGCTAACAGAATATATAAAATGTCTACAGTATGTATTTTCAAGACAGTGTTTCATATACGATGCCTAAACAGACCTCTATATTGTTGCTATCCAGTTGAATGGTTGTGTTCGAAGTTAACAAAGTGTATAAAATGTATACAATATATTCCAAGACAGCGTACTATATGTGATGCCTCAAGAGAACTTTGTATTGTTGCTATCCAGTTGAATAGTTGAGTTCGAAGTTAACAGAATGTATAAAATGTCTACAATATATTTAAGACAGCGTTTCATATACGATGCCTAAACAAAACTCTTAACACAAAGCAATAACGCGCCATCTATACATATAAAATGAAAGGAATTAAAAGCACGAATGTTTCTTTTATACATAATACAAATTTCTACTGCTCTTACTGCAACGAAAAAATATATTGGGAGGGCTTGGCTTATCAGTGGTTAACCCTCCCAGCAGTTTCGCCAATTTAATCCACCAGACCGCTTCTCAGAGCTCTAATACTGTATTGGACGATTCTACTTATATATGCAGCACTAATGGATGGAATCTCAGAAATGGTTTTCAAGAAAACTATGAAATAAGCTTATAGGACAGTAGAATTACATTCAAATATTTGCATCGAGCAATACTCTTCCGCAAACAATAAAGACAAGGTCAGTTAGACATAAATTAACACAAAGCAATAACGCGCTATCTATACATATAAAAATGAAAGGAATTAAAAGAACGAATGTTTCTTTTATACATAATAATGTACAAAATGTCTACAATATATATTCAAGATAGCGCTCTCTCTATACGATGCCTAAATAGACCTCTTTATTGTTGCTGTCCAGTTGAATAGTTGTGCTAGGAGATAACAAAATGTATAAAATGTCTACAATATATCAAGACAGCGTTTTATATACGATGCCTAAACAGACCTCTATATTGTTGCTATCCAGTTGAATGGTTGCGCTCGAAGTTAACAGAATGTATAAAATGTCTACAATATATCAAGACAGCATT
This sequence comes from Cordylochernes scorpioides, assembly GCA_030710605.1. NCBI lineage: Eukaryota > Metazoa > Arthropoda > Arachnida > Pseudoscorpiones > Chernetidae > Cordylochernes > Cordylochernes scorpioides. The sequence goes on from CP092884.1 coordinate 6,891,457, forward strand.
TTATATACGATGCCTAAACAGACCTCTATGTTGTTGCTATCATACTGAATGGTTGAGCTTAAAACTAACAGAATGTACAAAATGTCTACAATACATTTTCAAGATAGCGCTCCCTCTATACGATGCCCAAACAGACCTCTATATTGTTTCTATCAAGCTGAATAGTTGTACTCGAAGCTAACAGAATGTACAAAATATCTACAATACATTTTCAAGATAGCGCTCCCTCTATACGATGCCCAAACAGACCTCTATATTGTTTCTATCAAGCTGAATAGTTGTACTCGAAGCTAACAGAATGTACAAAATATCTACAATACATTTTCAAGATAGCGCTCCCTCTATACGATGCCCAAACAGACCTCTATATTGTTGCTATCAAGCTGAATAGTTGTACTCGAAGCTAACAGAATGTAGAAAATGTCTACAATACATTTTAAAGATAGCGCTCCCTCTATACGATGCCCAAACAGACCTCTATATTGTTTCTATCAAGCTGAATAGTTGTACTCGAAGCTAACAGAATGTACAAAATATCTACAATACATTTTCAAGATAGCGCTCCCTCTATACGATGCCCAAACAGACCTCTATATTGTTGCTATCAAGCTGAATAGTTGTACTCGAAGCTAACAGAATGTAGAAAATGTCTACAATACATTTTCAAGATAGCGCTCCCTCTATACGATGCCTAAACAGACCTCTATATTGTTGCTATCCAGTTGAATGGTTGCACTCGAAGTTAACAGAATGTATAAAATGTCTACAATATATCAAGACAGTGTTTCATATACAATGCCTAAACAGACCTCTATATTGTTGCTATCCAGTTGAATGGTTGCACTCGAAGTTAACAGAATGTATAAAATGTCTACAATATATCAAGACAGAATTTTATATACGATGCCTAAACAGACCTCTATATTGTTGCTATCCAGTTGAATGGTTGCACTCGAAGTTAACAGAATGTATAAAATGTCTACAATATATCAAGACAGTGTTTCATATACGATGCCTAAACAGACCTCTATATTGTTGCTATCCAGTTGAATGGTTGCACTCGAAGTTAACAGAATGTATAAAATGTCTACAATATATCAAGACATCATTTTATATACGATGCCTAAACAGACCTCTATATTGTTGCTATCCAGTTGAATGGTTGCACTCGAAGTTAACAGAATGTATGAAATGTCTACAATATATCAAGACAGAATTTTATATACGATGCCTAAACAGACCTCTATACTGTTGCTATCCAGTTGAATGGTTGCACTCGAAGTTAACAGAATGTATAAAATGTCTACAATATATCAAGACAGCATTTCATATACGATGCCAAAATAGACCTCTATATTGTTGCTATCCAGTTGAATGGTTGTATTCGAAGCTAACAGAATGTATAAAATGTCTACAATATATCAAGACAGCGTTTTATATACGATGCCTAAACAGACCTCTGTATTGTTGATATCATACTGAATGGTTGTACTCGAAGCTAACAGAATGTACAAAATGTCTACAATATATTTTCAAGATATCGCTCTCTATATACGATGCCTAAACACAGACCTCTATATTGTTGCTATCCAGTTGAATGGTTTTGCTAGAAGATAACAGAATGTATAAAATGTCTACAATATACCAAGACAGCGTTTCATATACGATGTATAAAGAGGCCTCTGTATTGTTGCTATCCAGTTGAATGGTTGCACTCGATGCTAACAGAATGTATAAATTTGTACAATATAAATACCATTATCCAGAGTTTCTTTGAAACCCTCACCAAGCAATAAATGCAAACTATAAAATACGAATAAACAGTACATAAATAGTTGTATAATAGCCTGAGTGTATAGTATTGTGGTGATTCCGATGAGAATATTTACAACTGTAAGAAAAAAAAACAAGTATTTCTAACATTTCATTGCCATTTATTAATTATAAAAATACGTCACCTATTGATATGAAATTAAATCAACACAGAATTCTATTTTTATAAATTCCCGAAGAAAGTCCCTGATTAATAGCGAACAAATAAAGAAAGAAAAAAATTGCTTGAGGTAATTACATCTTCTTTTATAACTTTTTGTCTGCTAAATTTAGAATCGTGATTGATTTTGAAAGTAGGACAATGGGAATATTTTATCGATATAAAAGATATGTTATATGAAAAAATAAAACCTTACAAATAAAATTAATTATAGTTATACCATAATAATTCTGATCATACTATATTGTTGTTGTTGTGTCCAATGAAGAGCCTCAAATGTCTCCATGCATCTCTATCACAGAAATGACCACTATTTTGGGTGTGTAAAGCTGCTGCTCTGGGTCCATGTCAATTTTCTGTTGTTGTTGCGTGTCCAATGAAGAACCTCAGATGTCTTCATGCATCTCTATCACAGCAGTCTTAATGTCCTCTATCTTGGGTATGTGAAGCTGCTGTTATGGGTCCTAGTCAATATTTTGTTGTTGTTGCGTGTCCAATAAAGAACCTCAGATGACTCCATGCATCACAGCAGTCGCAATGTTCTCTATATTGGGTGTGTAAAGCTGCTGCTCTGAGTCCATGTCAATTTTCTGCAAGGCTGCGACCAATGCTGGACATGAGAATATGTGGGTAAGTGTTAGTTCAACACTAGTACAATTGTTGCATGTCCTGTAGGTTTTGTGCCATCTGAATGTATTGTAATTCCTTTATAGGGTCATCCTATCTTATTGAACATTTGTGATCTTAAACTATATTAGAGTAAAGGCACAATATGCAAAATTAATTCGTGAAGAGAGATTTTTCCAAATATACAGTCATGAACAAAACTTAAAGAAATTATACCTTTTAGCATGTATATCGAGTTACAGACAATAAATCTGAAAGATATTTAATACACAGATACCTTTATTGAAGACCCAGGAGATGACCAAGTGTGAACAAAATTGCCTCCTTCTCTAAAAAAAAAATGACAACGGTCGATATAATAGGTATGTTAGGTATACCTAAATGCATTGTAATAACAGAACAGACGAAAAAGAACTTAATTTTCAAATTCTATATTTAAATTCAATAATGTATAATAAGAAAGGAAGTAGATATGAACTTTTATCATTTATTTTTAACTTAATTTTTAATGTGATAATTATAAACTCCATAAACAATTTTTACTGAATATCTCAACCAAAACACATTTTAAATATGATATTAACATCTTCAAATGCGAAAATGGGATTCTAATATCTTATTTGTTATAAATAAGGCTAGGAATTTGAAGCCTTATTGTTCTATCTGACAAATGAGGTGTATCTACTTTTAATGATAGAAAAGAACAAACAATGACAAACACAACCAAATAACCTCATTTTACAATATTTTGTCTTCATCCGGAAATCCCATTTTACTTCTCAAAGTTAAGAAGCTTAGTGACCCTTTGAGGAAATGTAGTTGTAATAAAAATGGTCCTTTCCCAAAACCTATTAGAGTTTTATCTCGAACTTCTTCTTCTCTACCAATTATTGAATGACAAATTTCCTGAGAAAGAGAGAAATGAGGTTGGGTGAAATACATTGGCTCTATTCTCTCTCTTTAGCTAGAATTATTAAAATGAACATTCTTTGTTATCAGTGACCAAGTTTTAATTTATTTACATATTTGTGTGTAATATATTTACGTTACTCTATTTATTTATTGAACAGTTGGGAGAGACACGCCATATCCACAATTTGGATAATTGCGTGTATATTTTAAATTATATACAATTAATACAATTGAACATTGGGAAGCATGAAAATTAAACGTTCGATGTCAAATTTTGCATATAGTAATTAGAAATAGTAGCTTGAAATATGTACAGTCAACACTTTCGCCTCAAAATATACATCCTGCAGAATCTATTAAACTTAATGTATTGGTCTTTATTGCAAGCAACTTGTTTTGTATTAGTCAGGTAAAGTTGGTTTTCTTCCCTTAGATCAGAAGTTAATGGACAGTTTATCAGAAGGTGTTCAGGGGTTTGTTTTTCGTTTCCACAAGTGCATGCAGGTGAACCAATTTTGCCAATTCTAAACGAATATGTGTTGAAGTCACCTATTCAGCAACCTATGAAGTCATCAATTGATATTTACAGTCGTTTTACTATAGGACATGTAATATATATAAATAATCTCGTTTATAGAAATTTCGAAAATATATTTCATTTTAAAATTCTCTTATGAATAAAAACACTCGGTTATTTAGAGGAGAGTTTGAATAATTTTTTTTTGGAAAAATTTCTAAAACCTTCTCTGCTATAAATGTCCTGTATTCGGAATAGATTTTAATGTCGGAAAGGCAACCTCTATCAATAAGATAATTTTTAAAAGGTACTCTAATATTTACCATTACTCTAAGCCTAATGGTGTTATGTATTTGTTTATAGGTGTGGTGTTCATACTCGTGGATTGGTCTTCTATTGTCACATGATCATATTCGGCCAATCAGCGTTTAGAAGAGCCAAATGAAGATGTATCATGGCTCAGGAATGTTCAACGGATCGAGTTGTTGAATAAACGATTGAAAGATAGATTTTCGTAATTTCTTATTTTTCTTTTTATTGTTTTGGTGCTATATTTTGTAAAATGTTATTTTACTTTTAAATATATATTTTATGTCAAGGCTTTATAATTGTGAAATATACGCCTATAATTAACGAATACATTTTAAGCAATATGCGTAAAACAATTCAGAATGAAATTGACTATTAGAACCAATATATATACTATAAATATTTGAATTAATATTAATTTTGATAATCAAATAAATGATTTAAACACATTTAAATGTATTTAGATAATAAAAAGACATAAATTGGATTGAATAAAATATTTATTTGACAATATTTTGGTTGGCTGAACGCCAACCTTTATCAAGGCATTACATTTTTTAATAAACAACCTCAACGCCTCATAGTGTTGTAAAATGTATTATGTAATGCCTTGACAAAGGTTGATGTTCAGCCAACCGAAATATTGGAAAATAAATTTTTTATTCAATCCAATACCTGCCTTTTATTATCTAAAGATATAAATATGGATTGCTCTATATTCAGAACGATTTCAATATGTATATTGTGTTTATTTTAAACATACCTATTCGAGCAGTTATAATTATTGTTGCACAAGTTTCGTTCAATAATAATTGCACCATCAGTAATAATATTTCATTGACAATCTAGAAAACTGAAGCTCTGTATATAGAAACCCCAAACAGTCTCAATATTTTAGAATTCTTCAATATATCCACCTTCCTTCTGTGCACATTTGATCTAGCGTTGTTTCAAGTTTCAAAAGCACTTTGGTAAAAAAACGCATTATCCAACTCTCTGAACCATTCTCTAACAGCTTGGAGTAGAATTGCATAACTCCCAAATATTTTACCACGTAAAAACCCTTTTCTTTCAGGTAAGGGCTTTTCGAAGAACGTAGCATCAAAGTCCATCCATACTATGTAATATTCGCCAAAGTTAGGTGCGCCGTGTGAGGTCTCGCATTATCCTGATGAAATTTGTGTCTGATGTTCTTTGAGTTGGGTCTTTTGGCATCAATCGTTCCTTTTAGCTTTTACAATTATTTACAATACCTTTCCTTGTGGAAATAGAAGCATTTCCTCTTTCTCTCTTCAAGAGTTTACATGAATATGGACCTTTCTCCTGATTTTGTTATTGGAAAGGAAAAATACTTGTTTTTCTTCACCTGCGATATTTTAAGGGTCAATCACAGTGATTGCGCTCTGAAGAAAAATCACAATGATAAATCCAAGTCACTTATCATATGCTATCATACCTTCAAACAACTAAGATGGTTCTTTAATGAAGGCTCCAAAAGTTCTAAAGAAATCTCGTTCCGAATTTGCATATTACTCGCGTAAGAAATTTTGACACCTATTAAAGAACATAATTTTTGATATATCCAAGCTTATTGATAAGTTTAAGAAAGGTTTCTTAAGACAGAGATACATTTTAATAAGTATTCTTATTGTGTGTCCGGTTATTCTTGATAAATTCCTCCGTTAGAGCGAAATTTTGGTCTGTCACCACTGAAGTTGGTCTATACCTGGCCGATCTTTATCACTATTTTAAAAATCACCAGTCTAAAAGCCCTGAATCTATCTAGGTATTGTGATTCAATTTATGGCTACGTTTCCATACACAGACTTTAGCTTCGAGGGAATTACAGTGGCTCAAATGTCTCTGAACCTAAACAGGAACTCCATCACACCGATCGTTATCGAATTCTTATGTTTACTTCAGGTTGCATATCTGAATAAATATGTAGGATATATTAATTCTGTTTGTAGATATGAAAATAGGAATGTTTATTTATCTCAGAAACCATTATTATCATGATGAATTATTTAAATCAAGGTCATTTTGTGCATTATTTATTGAGCGGTCTTTTGATATATCTATGATGTTGAAGCACCTCTTAATATTACAAATGAATTGTTGTTTATGGCTTACTGCCATCTATATGAAAATATATCAAAATTTGTAATTTTGTTTTGATTGTTCCTTTCAATTGGTTTGTACCCTTTCCCAATTAAAGAAGAAGCAACCATGTAGTTTATAAGGATAAATATCAGTAATTCATCATCAACAAACGGATTCAAAACCAGGAGATGGGTTTTCACCATTTTAAGACCTTGAAATACCTTTAAAGATATTAGCGAAACCCTGGTACATCTGAGGAAAAATAAAATGCTTTTTCATGATGACACTGCACCCACACAATTATCAAGAGTTCTCGCAGAAAGACTGCATAAATTTCTTCCTCATCCTCCCTATTCGCCCGATTTTACCTTCGTGAGTTTTAACTTTTTCCAAAATGAAGAAATGGATAGCGGGAAGATATTTAGCTCAATTAAGAAAATCATAGGCGTGGTTTGGGAACCTAGCCACTTTTTATATTTGGAGAAGTTGAAATTGGCAGAGATATTGGGCGAAAATCCCTCAGACATGTAGACATTTTAAATAATAACGAAATTACAGATTTGCAGAAAGCACCTAACAAACTTTATCCAAACTACCTCATTTTTATCATCAAGAAAAACAGCCACCCAACAATAAATTTTCTAATTTCTAAATATCACGATCAATTTAGAACATTAAAACACTTTTAGACGACACAGAAAATGAGAAACTTTTAACCTAAAATAAAATAACTCGAATTTCCATTCCAACATATTTATAAATTGCTATATATATATAGGCATATTTCCTTTAAGAATATTCAAAAGAATTTACATAATAAATAATATATTGAATACACTTTCAAAAGATATTAAAATCTTCTCTGAAATAGTTTTCAAAATAGGATATATTAGACACATTGTAAATAAATTAATATTTTTGTTATAATAAACTATCAGATAGCAAATTCTCAATTACAATTTCAACAATAGAAATCTACAATTTTATAATAACATAATCAAAAACCATTTTATTCAAATATTCTATGGCAATATGTTTTATTTATATATTCCAGAAATTTATTATATCACCCATGATAAATACACTTCAGCTAACCATCTTTTAATTTTTTTTTTAAATTGGATTCATTCTTCTTGTTTGTGTCGCAATAAGGTAAAAGGAATTTTGTTTATTTATATTGTTGCACCAGGCGCTGCGGTTTGGCAGATTCTTCAGTCTTGATTCTCTCCTCAGACACGTCTTGCATCTTTCCAGAACATGTCTCAACCATCCTACAAGGTTAAACTAGTCAATAATAAAATAACTATATTTTTAGATAATACCTAGAATATCTCTTTATTTATCACATCAAAGTTTAAACAGGTTGGGTATCCAGTGTATCAAAATACAAATGATTTTGTATTACATAATAATTCATAATAATATTCTGTTTTATAAAAATAAATATAAAATATAAATTTGAAATGTATGAAAAATATTGTTATGAATAATTTTAAAAATAGGCGCATTAATCATGATGCATCAATATGGTACTCTATAAATTTATCTATATATTATTCCTTTAATGATATGCCTTTAAAAAAATCAATTTTTCTAAGCAATCATAGTTGACAAAACGAAACAATAGTTTAATAAAATGCAAGCCAGATGCATACAGAAAACACCTGATTTAAAACAAATATTATTTTTTTTCTTCAAGGCCATACAATTTTATCATTGTGGTTGTTAACAAAGTAATAGCAAAATTGCAAGGTCTTAAATTTCTTCTCTGATCAAACATCTTTCTATTAAAACCCTTTTTTATTTTACTCTATTTTTGTTTATTTATAATAGTTTTCCGTCATTTTTAAGTAAAGTATTTTATAAAACTGCAATATATGAAATTACTAAACTCTGAGATTAATCTGAGAAAGTAGTCCCCGGAACGATTTTGTTGGTCTACAGTGGATCAATCTACAAGTCGGTGTCGCCCAGACCGCACGTGGACAGTATATAGAGGGACGTTTATCAAGAGTGACAGCCAGGGCACCAAGAGTACTCTTGACATTCAAAGTTGGAAGCAAGTCCCTTATAATCTACTCCTATTTCAAATCACTGTAAAGAACGTAAATCACAGCACAAAATCCCTTTACAAACTCACCTGTCCTCTTTGTATCTTCCGGACTAGACAAAGAACATAAAAAGACGTCTGGATTGGCGGTACAATAAATATATATACTATACGAAAGAAATAGCTTCTCGGAATCTACAAATGTTTGCTGTACCATAATTTATTCAACTAAAGCCTATTATTGATAGTAATAGCACTAATCATTTGAATTCATCAACATATATTTTATGAAAAAAGAACAATTTTATGATTATATTTCTATCCTAGAAAATGCAAATAAGCTCGAGTATTTTTTAGAGTATCGATATTATTAGTATAGTGTTAGTAGTAGTCATAATTAATGGATATAAAAGTTAATTATTATATTAAAATCATCATCAATCGCTCTTCAACACTATAACTAAATATATTCTACTTGCCCTTAGGATAATTTCAATATTCCTGGTTCAAAATGATATATAACAGTGCTACCCTTAAGATCTAAATCTTTTTCTTATCAAACTCTCATTTTCATATGTCGATTATTAACGAAATGTATGCAGAATAAACTCATATTTTCGAAATTATGGCAATTGAGGGATATATATTATTTAATACTATTTAGTGAATATATTTAATACTATTTTATGTGATAAATATCACATTTGCCGAGATCTCTAGCCAAAATATGTCAATATAAAGGTTTCAATTGTAGAATAAATAGGGTAATTAAATGTGTGAGAAACTACGAAGTGATCATTTATAGGCAAATTCTTCTTTTATCTATCCTCATGTTTAATTAGTAATTCAATATTTATTCAAAATAACCTTAATTATTTATATATGTGAATAATTTATCGTTAACAAGAACACAGTAAATAAATAACTTATATATTTAAACTATTTTGTAAAAACGAGAATAGAAAGCATTCCAGGTATCGTCTGCGTTTTTTACATTTATTTATAAAACATTGAATAAAGTGCCAGGTCAGTTCGATGTTTTATTTCGAGGAAAATAAATGCCAATAACAACAAGATGCTATTTCATTTTTGTGTGTTTTTCCAAACTTGTCATCTAAACCAATCAACTTTCTTGAAACTTTAGAGCAATTCAAAAAATTGCAACAACAAAAAAACTGAAATGTCACTATTGATCTCTCTAAGAAAATAAAGTTTAGGAAGAAACATTTCTATAGAACAATCTCCCAAATGATAGTCGGTTTTTATTTATGAATTGTGAATATTTCGAATATTTTTGAAGAAGAAATTAAGGATTTATTGGTATTTTTTATTATAGTTATCTAGAAAAATTTAGCAAATACTATTCCGAAATATATATTTAGCGTTTATGAAGCCATCCTATTTATATTGAGTATTCTGATTTTTCAATTTCAGGAAAGTCTAACTAGACACAGAGCTTCGGAATGTTTTGGAATCAACGGGTTGACGATTACGATTCAATAATACCTTCAATAATACTCTGTTCTTTCTCTCTTTTATTCCTTGTTAATATCATATGACTATACGACCTACAATTATATTGTATATATATGTATTACAATTACAATTATTTTATTTCCAAAGCGCTATATCCCGCAAGGGATACTTGCGCCAAACAAGAAGAAAAGTTTATTTATATAAGTTATTTACATTATTCACCGCATGAAAACATTAGAGATTAAAATTTTGTAGAAAGTTTAGAATGTATTTACAAAATGAATTGATCTTTAAATATGATTTTTTATTGGAAATCAAATCGTTAAGTTTATATATATATATATGTATAAGTATATATATGTATAGACAATTGTAAAGGCATACATGTATGATAGCGCAAGTTTCCCTAGGAGGACATAGCGCTTTAAATTGAAATAAATTCAACAATACTTTAGAGTAAAACATGCAATAAACAATAAATATGTGTGTTAAATATAAATAATAATTCATCTTAAAGTGAAAACATCAAGATTTCTAGAGATAAGTTTACTTTTACGAAATTTAATTTGAATCTCTAGCTTTCTGGCAAAAAAAGGCCTTCTACAGGAGAAAACATGTTACCATGAATCGCCAATAGGACACGAGTTATAACATAAGATACTATATTTTACATGATATTATACAAATGTGAAGATATATAAATTTTAATATTTATTGTTTAACAGAATCAGCTAGTCAAAACCCCCTGAAACATATTAATTAAAACACACACATAGAACTTTATTAAGACCACCTAGTCTTATACAGATTCACCACAGGAAGGAAGCATAGATGGAGCTCCTATACTCCAGGCAACGCAGAGCTCAACAGCCTCCATGTCCGACGCATGTTCAGTGGCCACAGAATCTATCTTGCATAGGTTAGCGTATCACTGAAAAGGCGAGTGTGGAATCAGCCGCGTTTTAATCGTTGCTTTCCTCATCCAAATGGATTACGACATTCGGCGATTCTATTAATCTCCTCCGAACGGTGATTGCGGTTTCGTAGAATTTATATAAACCAAAGCATATGTGGCGACAGCACTTTGCTTCAGCGAGCGCGAACTGGAACAAAGCTCCACTACACACGCGGGCAGTGGACGGCCTCGACAACCGCGAGCGTCAACCTGACTACGCATGCGCGAACATCCAGACTCTGGCCACTAACGCGGTTAACAAGAAGGCTTGATCCCAACGGCCGTTACTTATTTTTTCTTTATACATTTCTGGCTTTAAATAAATTAATTATAATTTTATCAGCGGCCTTTCCACAAGCCACACCAACACATCACGTAACCACCTTCTCCACACATATACAATTAAAGCATAAAATATAGATGACTGGGATATGAAAGAAAGGATCACTAAATAAACCGTAGTTATTAAGACAACGTTAATCTCCCCCCATTCACTATAGAAATAGAAAGACAGGTCAAGAGAAGAGATTCTTTATATAAAGAAGATCTATTTCCCAACCTTTGTTTATTCTTATAAACCGTAGTTATTGTCATTAATATGCTCTTTGGTTTTTACTCTAAATCTTCAGAACAGAATTTTCTTTATTTGTAGGCTTTGGTTTGGGATCAAAGAAAAGAAAGAGAGCATATTGGAAATTTCAGGAATATCCAGTCTTCTGTTAATACTTTTGTATTTTATTGATATGATAAATTCTATTATGAGCATCTATTGTGAATTTGATATGTTGGGATAATCGGTACTTGTTTCTGATAAAGGGAAAGAGTGGCTTGGTTCCTCTATATACTTCTACACTAAGGATATGTTGTCTTGTTTGTCTATATTTGGTTTATATTTTGATATCCTATATTTAGATGTATACCAGTTTCACTTACTTATCTGGTATTTAATTATATGCATTCTAGGAAATATATTGTGGGTATTTTCGAGGTAAAAAAAGTACTTATTACCTTAAATATATTTAATTACATTCTTCTATGAAAAAAAAAACAAACAATTATCAAAGTATTAATATATTAAGTAAAAATTAACTAGACAAAACAAGGTTTCCAGTTCTATGTACATCTGATAGATATATATCTATGGTCTAATTATTAATTTATTTCATATTTATGCACCAATTTATTTATATACTTATATTACACAAAATATATAAGAAAAATTATTTAAATTATTTTACCCAACATATATAACATCCCCCTAATATCAGTCGAATATTGAAAATTATTGTGTTCTTTTTTATGGGGTTTCTTAGTAACGAATTCTTATTGGAGCAGTTTCTGAGATAGAAACATTTTATTTCCGAATATTTTTAGATGAAGGGCTATTGGGATAGGTATTGGTAAATAAGGGATATGTAATATTGATTCGTAAATGAGGGTGTTACGAATCTCAGAAGAGTTGTAGAAATGTCATAAAATATATGATATTTGATATTGAAAAGTCTTCAGAATTTCCTAATATTCTGCCTCTCTTCAGTTTTAAATTTTGAAGTGAGCAATGGCTTCGATATGTTTTTCTAATGCCTTTACGGCATTTATTTTATGGCTGAGAGAGTAGTAGGAGGAAAATCAGATATAGCTAGGGTTGTTGTGTAATATACGGTTGTTTGGAAATGTTATTGCATTCGAATGTCTTTACAAAGTTTTGCCATCATTTGTATGAAATATTTTTCAAATATGAAATTTATTTCCTCTTCAATGTGTGTGTATTTATATAAAATTATGTAAAATAGTATCTAATTATACGAGGTTGTCTCAAAAATAGGTAAACACTTGCAAAAAATTGAAATAATAATATTATTCGTCGTTATGTATGATGTCTTTGTATTATGTATAAAGGTATTGTATTGTTACAAAGAGTATTTATTATTTTATTAACAGAGTACCAGTTTTGTTTATATTTTGTTACGCTGTAAACTTACCTCATTGATTATCTTTTGTTTATTATTCAAAATTTGTTCTTGTCTTATATCAACCTGACGTTTGTCTTTCCTAATTTACCACGTGGCATTTTGATGGAGATGCTGGGTAAATTAGGGAAGACAAACTGAAGATCGCCGAGAAGACCTAGAGGCCATGGCTGCTGTGATCTACATTTTCGGAGGCTGGATCCAGGATTCCACCGCCGTGTCAAAGCCAAGAATTTTTGTGTCATCCATGTTTGTCTTTCCTAATTTTCCAAGTGGCAGTATTATGTATTATTAGGTATTCGCCGTAATAATATTAGTATTCTTCAAGTAATAAGAAAACACGAACTTTGGGACAACTTTCTATTATAATTAGTCTCCGATGTAGTGGATTTATTCCATTCTCTCCTGTAGAAAGGCATTCATGCCCAAAGAAGCTTGAGATTTGTATTAAATAATTCATATAAAAATGTATTCTCTCTTAGAAGCGCCTGGCTTTTTTGTCTTAATATTTATGCAAGGTACCTTTTTGTTCAATTAATTTATCTGTTATCAATAAAAATAATTTGTTTATTTTTTAACAGAAAATATTTGATGCGTGTTTTCATTTTTGTATATCTTATTATTGTGTAAAACACCTTTTCCTTAAAATAAAGTTTAAAAAGGATAATTTAAGAATTTAAAAATTCAATCTTTTATAATTTGTTTTTTTTTTTGTATAGAATATATGTTTTTCTAAAGCTTTGTACGTTTATTCAAAGAAATGACTAAGTAATCCTGTAAAAGGATATTTGAAAGAGAATAAAGATGAACTCGAATATCAAAAAGATTTATTATTTTATGTAAAATATATTCACATTTTAAAAATGTTCTATTCAATATATATAAAAAATAAAATAAATGAATATGAAGTCAATCTTTTAAATATAAATCTCGACAAAATATAATTAATTATAAAATTCAAAAGGATTAAACAGTTCTATAATTCTATAGTTCTATAAATAATAATAAATGATGCGTTAAACTACGTATATTGTGCCTTACTTATAAAATATGTGGATTTATTAATATAGCAAATTAATTTGATGACTCAATTTAATAAATTGATTTTAAAAATATTGAATTAAAGAGGCATATACTGACCGTTTCTATGAGCATTTTATAGGCAGAGCGCCATCTAGTGGAACAATAATCAACGAAACGTTAATTTAACTTGTTCCGTGATATTTCGTCAACGCATCTTTTTGATAAATCAAGAAAAGCCAACCAGATACTGTCTTAGACTGTTGGCCCTCGTCAGCGTGGTGCAAGCTATACCTCTACGACCAAATATTTTATCCTAAAAGCTTCCTCAGATATCAAAAACTGCTTAATAAAGCCCAAATTTTCGTAATTACGCTTTCATGTGGAAAAAAGAAGAAAATAATCAGGTAATGTTTTTAAAAACAAAAAGGCATGTCCTGATAGCTCAAATGAACTACGGATTCAATTAAAAATAGTTTTTTTTTTTCACTAATAAATTCTTTATTAATCTTCAAAAATAATTATTCGAACCAGAAAATGACCGTGCTGAGAATTTATTTACACTTGTTTACTTTAATATACCATATTACATTTTTATTATTTGTCAGACTGGTACTTATTTAATTAAACATATTTTCATTATAAATTCAAAATTAATTACTATAGAATATTAGTCATTTTAATTGCAATACAAGAAGTAAAAGAAAAAATACTTTTTTTAATTTACAGAAGATAATGCCTTGTAAATAGAGCAATCCATAAATAGCTTATCGTAAAGATAAAGGCTGCCTGGCCAGAATTCATAGTTCTTAAAATTAAAGATACTTCGGCCAGTGAATCTTTTTATTGTCTCGACGTTTCGACAAAAATCTTTTGTCTTCGTCCGGAGCGAACAAAAATCAAAACATTTGTGACAAAGCGTTAATAATTATTCTTTAAGATTTTTGTCGAAACGTTGAGACAAAAATATTTACTGGCCGAAGTATCTTTAAGAACCATAAATAGATATTTAATTAAAAAGGTATACAAGTATACTTGTATATTGGATAAAAATATAATTTATTTACCAATATTTCAGTTGGCTGAATGCCAAACTTTTTCAAGGTATTACAATATATTGTACAAAATTCTAATTCCGAATAATATGTCTGGATGATTTAACCTGATAAATATGAAGCTAAGTATATACCCCTAGAAAGGCAAAAGGAATGACAGCATAAACGATTCTTCTGTTTTTAATTAAACTATCATTAAGAAGAGATGATCCAATGAATGGAATTTGAACTGATTTTATATTGTTGCGTTGTTGGTTGACAAAGACTTCCGTGGGTACAAATGATCTTTAGGATTTTATTTAAGCCTAATCTATAAAAATAATTACAGAAGAATGCAAAATAAAAGAACAACAACAAAGAAAATAGCAGTTACAAACTCACCAACTGCAGCACAGTGAAGGAAAGCAGGAGCAGAACAGGAGAGAGAAGTTGGTTGAACCTTCTATAATCTTCCAGGAAGTACACCGGCGTCGGCGGTAAGCAGCAGTCCAACCTTTTGAGACAACAGCGTTTGCTTGTAGCAAATCACATAGCTTCGTTCTTCTTCTACTCTTTTTCTTATCTTTATTCTCTACGGAATGAGATCCTCATCCCTATATATCCCGGAGTAGATATTTTCAGAACGGCAATGGTTGGTCAGCCAATCAGAAAGCCGCCAGCGCTAAGCCTTGCGCAATCGCTTTAGATTGGCCAATGAGTTGTTCTCCGATTCTTCTACAATAATCTTGAACGTTCTGAAATATATTTATTCTGGAATGCGCTTTTTTATTCTACGTAGCAATATGTTCATGAAACCAAACTGATATAGCCTTTTATTTCTTGCACTAGACCACAAATTTATTTTAACATTCAATCCAAAAGGTTTCTATATAATACTAAATATATTTAAAATAAAATGACGATTCGAATATTTATTTTAAAAATAGAATAAACCATAGCAATTAAAATGGATACAAACATTAAAATGGTCTCGGCGCGGTCTCACGCAATTCTGGGCTTAACTACCCGTTTCATGATTTTTCAGGATGCCTGAATGACCAGTTTTTTTGGTCGTTGAGGTACAGCTTGCACCACGCTGATGAGGGTCAACAGGTTAGCTTTTCTTGATTAATCAATAATGGGTATTCGGCCAATTCTGGAATAATTAAAAATCAACGAGAATAGTTGATATTTATTCCGATAGATGGCGCAAGCCATCAGCAATTTTCAGTTGCACGATAAGGAGATGCCTTTTTCATAATAAAATTATATATATTTAGTAAATATTGACCTGTTTTGGTTGCTATCCAAAGCACAATACAGAATAAAGAACAAAAAGATTGGATGAGACATTTATATATAATAATAGAACGATTCCTAATATATATAAATAATATGATATATATAAAAAAAGAAAATTAAATTAGGCATATCCTGACCACTAACATGAGCGTTATTTAGATAGCAGAGCGCCATCTAGTGGAACAGAAATAAACTAAACGTTGATTTAACCTGTTATTTGATATTTGACCAACCCATTTTCTTAATAAATCAAGAAAGGCCAACCACGAACATATAAAAGAAAATAATTCTATTCTTTATTTACACAATATATTTTTTTCGTAAATTATTATATCACGTTAAATATATATATATATAACATGATAGAATATTTATATGAAAATATAATAAATAAAGAATAGAACCCCTTCCTATTTTTCGAATCATTTATTATCGTTTTATTTTTTAATGTTATATATTTGTATATGAATATTTTATTTTCACGTTAATTTTAAACGATATAAATATTAGAACGAATGGATAAATAAAGACGAAAATATATGTAAATATGTTGTTTACTTTTGAATGACCAAAATATAAATTTATTTATATTTTATACGAATATTCTTTCATGAAAATATCTAGTTTTTACATTGTAATCAATTGCTTATTCAATAATATTCTATGAATATTTTATCACTGAATGTTATTTAAGATATTTAATATCACACACACTCATAAAATATTCAAACGAATTCAATAAAAAAAAGATGAAAATGAATTTAAATTATATTAGGGAAGTAAGAATAAAAAGTCAAAAACTTGCAAATGGCTTAGTAAACCAATAAAAACGTTAGTAAAAGATGGATAGATTTGTGTGTCGATATTCTCGAACGTTCCAATATCGGGTAAAAATCGAAATTTGGAGTTAGGAGTTCAAGGTGGGGGAGTTATTGAATATACTGGACGGTCAAAAGTCAGCGTTGGTCAGTGGAGTTAGATGGATGGTAGATTGGTAGTAGAATATTCAACAATAGCCTCAATAAACTGTAAGATTTTCTTTTGAAGAATGACACATTTATAAGTAACTGTATAATAACATATTTGTAAAAATACTGTTTATTTGATTTCTGTTTCATTAGATAGCGCTCTGCCATATAAAAAGCAAATGTGCTTATGGTCAGGATATGCCTTAATTATTTTTAATATCAACACCTGATCTTTTCATTATTTTCTTTTTATTGTTTTCTCATATGCATTGTTCAAATGCATTTTTAAAGTAGAAATTTCCTCGGTTGGTATATGTAAAATACATATTTTTTTTTGTTCATCTATAAAAATATTTATATTTAATCTACAAGACCTATAAATATAAATATATTATTTTGAAAATAGAGCAATCCATATATAGATCTTTAATTAAAAAGGCATATATTGGATCAAAATATAATTTATTTTACTAATATTTTAGTTGGCTGAACGCCAACCTTTTTCAAGGTATTACAACATACAAGGTGCGTTCATTAATTTCCAGGACTGCTCTGTATCTTTGAAAAAATAAAACAAATTAAAAAACTAATTTGATATTTTTTAAAATATGCCCCTCCTGCCTCAATACACATGTTCCATCTTTTTTTTTCCAATTGTCGAAGCAGGAGATAAAACCACATTTTGAGAGGTTCCTCAAGGTTGCCTTCGATTGAGCCTGTATCATATCAACGTTGTCAAATTTCCTTCCTTTTAACGTCATTTTCAATTTAGGATAGAGGAAAAAGTCATTGGGGGCTAAGTCGGGGGAATAGGGTGGATGAGGGATCTGTATGGTTGAATGCTTGGCCAAGAACTGCAAAACAACATGGGCTGTGTGTGGCCGCGCATTATCGACGTGAAGTATCCAGTCATTGTTTTGCCATCTTTCAGCTCTTTTAAGGCGCACTGCCTCCCTTAAGCGCCTCATTATCCCCAAATAAACCTCTTGATTAATTGTGTACGTCCGAAAAGAATAAATTCATGGTGAACCAAACCATTAATATAAAAAAAAATGTAACAAGCAATGTCTTGACTTTGGATTTTATAAATCTTGCCTTTTTGGGTTTCGGTTCCCCTCTTTCAATCCATTGGCTGGCTTGACGTTTGGTTTCCGGGTCATACTGATACACCCATGTCTCATCCCCGGTAATGATTTTGTGCATCCATTCTGGATCGGTCCGAATCATTTCAACCATGTTTTTGCAGACATCCATTCTAACCTCCTTTTTATCTTAGAATCCGGGGAACAAATTTTGAAGACATCCGGATCATGTCCAAATCTTTAGTTACTATTTGATGACACAGTCCTACAGATAGTCCAGTCTCTGAAGAAAGGTCTTTAATATAAATTTTTCTGTTATATTTTATTAATTCCTTTATTTTGAACTTGTTTTCCTCGCAACGTAATGATCTTGGACGCCCAGTATGCTGATCATCGTTTACCTTTTCCCGACCTTTTAGGAAGCGTGAAAACCATTCAAAGGTTCTTGAACGAGATAAAGCTGCATCGCCAAAAGCTTCTTTAATCAATTCATACTTCTCAGTAGCACTTTTTTTCAATTTAAAACAAAACTTAATGCAGATTCTCTGCTCTTCGAAAATGGCCATTTTAAAATTAGAAATGCGAACCTTACAAGGAAGTTGTTTTGTTCTATTTTTAGATCGGCGCGTGGGCCACGAGACTCGTGCTTTCAGTCAGGTGTGGTCGAATGTCCAATATTTAACTCTGTATACTTTTTTTTTAACACAAAGCAATAACATGCCATCTATACATATAAAATAAATGGATTTAAAAGCGCGAATTTTTCTTTTTATACATAAAACGAACTTCTACTGTCCTTACTGCGATGAAAAATATATTGGGAGGGCTTGGCTCATCAGTGGTGAACCCTCCCAGCGGTTTCGCCAATTTAATCCACCAGACCGCTTCTCAGAGCTCTAATACTGTATTGGATCATTCTGCTTTTATATGCTACACTGAAGGATGGAATCTTAGAAATGGTTTTCAAGTAAACTATGAACATAAGCTTATAGGACAGTAGAATTAAATTCAAATATTTGCTTCGAGCAATGCTCCTCAGCAAACCATAAAGACAAGGCCATTAGGAATAAATTAACACAAAGCAATAACGCGCCATCTATACATATAAAATAAATGGATTTAAAAGCGCGAATTTTTCTTTTTATACATAAAACGAACTTCTACTGTCCTTACTGCGATGAAAAATTTGTTTTATGTATAAAAAGAAAAATTCGCGCTTTTAAATCCATTTATTTTATATGTATAGATGGCGCGTTATTGCTTTGTGTTAATTTATCCCTAATGGCCTTGTCTTTATGGTTTGCTGAGGAGCATTGCTCGAAGCAAATATTTGAATTTAATTCTACTGTCCTATAAGCTTATGTTCATAGTTTACTTGAAAACCATTTCTAAGATTCCATCCTTCAGTGTAGCATATAAAAGCAGAATGATCCAATACAGTATTAGAGCTCTGAGAAGCGGTCTGGTGGATTAAATTGGCGAAACCGCTGGGAGGGTTCACCACTGATGAGCCAAGCCCTCCCAATATATTTTTCATCGCAGTAAGGACAGTAGAAGTTCGTTTTATGTATAAAAAGAAAAATTCGCGCTTTTAAATCCATTTATTTTATATACTTTTTTTTCTTTAGCTTTTTTATTTATTTTATTTTTTTAACAGTCCTGGAAATTAATGAACGCACCTTGTATTAATCTCAATCTTGTTGCAAAACCTTGAAAAAGGTTGGCGTTTAGCCAACTGAAATATTAGTAAATAAATTATATTTTGATCCAATATATGCCTTTTTAATTATTTATGTACAATTTTATTTTTAACCAGGAACAAAAATATTTGACTACAAAAGAAGGAAGCTTTATTTAGAGAATACACAAAAATATTTACTTTAACTTGCACCTTCAGAAAAGTAACTTTGAGTGAGCCCCTCTCTGGCCAATTTTAAAAACTTATGTTTAGAGAAATGTTTTTTCAAACTCTGGTTTGTTCACCCAAATTCTATTTCAACAAACAACAAGTTTTGATATCGAAGAGAAAATATATTTTGAAATAAGTAGGTTGCGCTTTAGGGATATATTTTAAAAATTGTTGAGGTTATATTTGATATGCACTCTGATATATTATCATTATATATCATTATATTAATATTAAGCTTTTTTAGTTCAAAACTATTTCTCTCTTTAGAAATTTGCAAATCCTTATAGTTCAAGATATATTTTAAAAAATGAAAAGCCTGATTGAAAGTGATTCAATAGAGTTGTGCACTAGTGAAAAAATAAAGATAATGAATGCGAGTACACTCATGGACAAAACTTAAGGAAGTTGTACCTTTTAACATGTATATCGGGATTCAGCAAAAATCTTTGAAATATATTAATGACTTTTATTGAAGACAAACGAGATAACCAAGTGTGAAAAAATAGCCTCTGTCTCCTCCTGCGACATCAAAGACTCTCCACTTCCCTAAGGTTTGTCCATGAGTTTTTGTTATCAAAGATCCAACTAATAATTATTTTCTTAGATTGATATGAATACGAGGTCTTCTACTCAATAATGATATTGATGCTTTAACGTGTGCGACAAAGTTGAACGACCGATAACTGCGTAGAATAAAACCTTATACTTCGATTACTGTACCTCAAGTGTCTGTTGGCATAATTAGTCAAGCATCGTTTGTATGAAACCTGTTAATTTTAGAGCTATACTAGCGGATGTACCCGGCTTCGCCCGGGTTTTACCCGAGTAAAGGTTTGTCTAACAGTTTTTCCCGGTCCCTTGAAAAATACTCGATAAGTTGAATAAAATCAATATTAATTGGTTCCCTCGGTAATTGGAAGTTAAAGGGATAAGATCTTGCCTTGGAATTGAATCATTATTCTTGTATGGATGTACCCGGCTTCGCCCGGGTTTTACCCGAGTAAAGGTTTGTCTAACGAATCTCTCGATAAAGTGAACATTTTTTCCCGGTCCCTTGAAAAATACTCGATAAGTTGAATAAAATCAATATTAATTGGTTTCCTCGGTAATTGGAAGTTAAAGGAATAGTATTTTGCCTTGGAATTGTATCATTATTCTTGTCTCAAATAAATAGCCGTGTCATCCTGAATTTTGTCTTTCCTAATTTTCTAAATTACAAAATCATCGTATCATCATGATAATATTTAGAGCAGATTGTTGAATTATAACAGATAAATTAGAATATTTATCTCGATTATTTTTAGGCGAAAAGTTATTTCAAAAATTTTATTTGCTAGAAACCTTCCCAGTACTATACTAAATAACTTCCCAAAGTATCATGGCGTTCCAATGAGTGGTTTGGTCAGGCATAAAGGGCAGACACACACACTAACACACATACATACATTCTTTATATATATATATATAGATTGCACAAAAATCAATATCTGTTTGATTGAGTAATGATTTGTAGTGAATATTCATATAAGATTTAAAAAGTCGCTACAGATACTTATATTTTATCGAAAGAAGCATATGGTAATGGATGTTTATCACGCGCGCGAGGTTTGAGTATTTTGAGAGAGTGTAAGAGTATTTTAAGTCTTCGGAGATTAATAAACGTCTGGGTTCTCTACCCAAGTGAAAAACGGATTGAAATTTCAAAAACATATTTTTAGGAGCGCTTAAACGTGTGGTAAATATAATTAAACTAGAAACTAAGCGCCAATCGAGGCTTTAGGAGAAAACCTTGCTAAGAGCTCAAAAAAGTTAAATGAGCAATTCAAAGATTAAAGCGTAGATAATAGTTTTTAAAATATTCGTGGCGTTGTATACTTTCATTAGATTTCTGTAGGCAAGAATATATTTAACAATAGTACCCTAAGTTTGTTGCTGAATTCCATGAAAGAATAAGAACAAAAAAGGAATATATGAATGGCAGGGAATTTTTATAACCAATACGTAAGGTAAGCAAATTACATTGTCTATCAAGACACATGTACGTATATATATATAGATATATATTGGATTCAAATAGTTTATTGCTACTAGCCGCGATTTTGATCAAATAAGAAAATCTCATAGTCGTTTGGCAATCCATCTAGTGTTTGTCCAAGCGTGTGTGTTCGACGAATCTTTAGAAATTCATATCAAAGAAGAAAATTATTGAATATAAAATGTTGACAAAACTTGCTATACAATCATAAAATAGGTAATGGGTATCAAATGCAATCGAGTAGTCTATTGTACAGGCAATACATAAACAGCAACTCAATATAAATAGGAGATGATGCCTGGGGTATGGCGAAGACGGGACCAATCTGATTATATTATATTTTAGAAATTGATTTTATAATATAATATTATACAATGCCGGTCAATAAGTATTGCACAATGGCCTATCAAAAATATTTAAATAATATATTATAAAAATATATTTTTCTAATTGTAAAACATTCCTTTCATCATATCTACAAACTTTATCGAGATATGATATTTATTTTCTCAGATATGCTTCTTGAAGAGAACATAAGAATCCGACAATAGCCGGTTATGGAGTTTCTGTTCAAGTCCGAAAAGCTAAGATTCCGAAGCTAAAGTCTGTATATGGAAACGAAGCCAAGGTTATAATCACATTACAAAGGCGAATTCAGCGCTTCCAAAATGGTAATTTTGATATTAATGATATAGAAAGCCCAGGTAGACTAACCTCTGTAGTAACGGACCACAATTTGGCTTTGAAGAAGAAATTGATTGAGAATAGGCGGACAATGATGACATGTAAAATAATGGAAAAACTTTCCGTCTGAAAGAAGTGTTTTTAAATTTATTAATAATCTTGAATATTTATCCCTAAAATTATGCTCAAAATGGTACCAAAACCTCTAAATCCAGAAATGACATAAATTCGAAAATAATTTATTTAGACCTCATTGAGTCTTTTTCTGGAGGACCCTCAGATGCTTGGAAAAAAAAAAGTTTGGTACATGTGATGAGACTTAATTTTATCATTTTAAAGAAAAGACCAAGGCTTTGCCTTTCCAAGAACTAAATCATGATCGCTGTCTTTTGGGACCAAGAAGGAATGATATTTATGGTCACTCTCGAAATATATTATTTTATCGATAAAGTAAGGTATTATAAAGCCTTACAGTAGATTACAAATATAATTAAACCAAAAGACCCAACTTGAGAAACAACCAAATCAAATTTCGTCAATATAATGCGAGATCTTCTGATTATTCTGAAGATTGCATTCATGGCTGGACTTTGTTGCTTCACCCAAATTGCTGGGAGGGTTCAATAATGATGATCCTATCCCTCCCAAATATATTTATTCATCTCAATAAAGCTAGTTGATCGTTTTTTCATTAAAAACAATAAAGAAATTCGTGCCTAATTGTTTTTTTCAGTTTCCTATATAGTCTGAACTATAATACGCGCAGAGGCACAAATCTTAATTCTTTATATGCTGAATGTGTTTTACATTGACTGTAAAAATAGAATCAGTGTATTTGAATTACTCAAAGAATATATCTTTACATACTAGAGGGATGCATAAATAAGACAAAAATAGAAGTTAATAAAATTTAATTTCTCTTCTTAATTACTTTTTAGGGATACACTATTTTAAACAGAAAAACCCTGGAGCAATTATTCCAGTTTTTGAAACGGTTTTATCGACGATAAATATTAAAATAAAATATGTTATTGTGTTAGAAAGAAGGAATCATATATCGCCGCAACTCTTTTTATTATAATATAATAAAAAGAGTTGCGGCGATATATGATTCCTTCTTTCTAATTTGTCGAAATCCGCAAACCGTTTACCATGAATGTTATTGTGTATTGGCCTGGGGAAATCCTCCTCTTCCTTCAATGCCTTCCTCTACTGAGGGTGGGCCACATGGTCTCTCCATATCTCCCTCCTTCAATGCCTTCCTCTACTGAGGGTGGGCCACATGGTCTCTCCATACTTCCTCCGCCAACCTCTTCAGCTCCTCGTAGATCTGTCGTCCAGTCCATTGTTTTAGATCGTCTGTGTATCCCTGTCGTCTCCTTCCCCTCGATCTCATCCCCTGGAGCTTTCCTTCCAACACTGTCAGCTCTGTCTCCTTGATGATCAGCGCATCCCATGTCCAGCAAACGTCAGCTTTCGTTGGGGGAATCCTAATTAAAGTCTATTTTCTTAGATTGCAGCTATGGTAGTCTCTGAGGACTATATCTAGTGAGTAGACGAGATGGATATTGAAATGGTTTGTATACATTTTTTTTTAACTTTACTATTGTAATAATCTATTTTTGGGAAAATTGATTCGGGTAATAAACTCAGCACTCCTTTTACGCATAACCATTTCATTTCCAAACGTTCGTTGGAAGTATTATTTACCCGTTTATATATGATATTACACTATTATTATGTTTACTTCATACTCATCACTGGGTGAAAGTCATCCCTGACAATTTTGTTGATTATTTTCATTATACGTTTTGTTTGAAATGAACCAGGCGATAGGGAAGATGGGTGTCTTTTTATATAAAACGAGCACAGGTTTTCGGCTATCACGTAGCAAGATGGATACCAATGGCAAGAGCTTCTCAAATATATATAGCAGAGGTAATTTGTATAAACAGCGTGAAAAGAAAGAAGATGTAAAGTAGACAAAAAGGCTATTAAATAAATATATATGGAGAAAAGGCTCGAGATAACATAGAAACTATTACATTAAAGCTTTAAGAGATACCAGCAAGGAAAACACCATAGATGTCAGGAATGTCTATTTTCCTATTTATGCTATTGAGTATTTTAGAGATAATAGATTCCAGCACCAATCGTTGATGTTGGTTGTGAATATGTAGGTAGTGAACAATGGGATGGAGAAAGTCGAAGGCGTGACCAATATCGGCTATGTGCTGGTATATTAGGGATCTAGGGTCACAGTTAGATATATTGCGCTGATGCTCCGACACTCTAGTGGCAACTGTTCTACCCGTCTCACCCACATAAGTGGCAGAGCAATTCTCACAGGAGACGGAGAAGACAGCGCCAGAAGAGAGAAGGACGTCAGGTGGAGTACAGGACTTAGTGATTGGATGCCTTAAAGAAGTCTTTCTTTTCACGCTGTTTATACAAATTACCTCTGCTATATATATTTGAGAAGCTCTTGCCATTGGTATCCATCTTGCTATGTGATAGCCGCCTGTAGAAGGGTTTTTACCCGAAAGCTTGTGCTCGTTTTATAGAATAAAGACACCCATCTTCCTTATCGCCTGGTTCATTTCAAAGTTTACTAGGAAGAGTTCCTTGCAATCATATGTTTTGTTTGTAACATCATTTGGACAATCATTACATAAATAGATTATTCAGATTTACAGCCCATTACACACGTGTTGCTTAGGCTTTCCAAGAATATGAAAATACGAGCCTTAACATTCTGAAAATATAATTGATGTAAATCTAATGAATATTAAAATAATGAAACATATTTTTGAAGATAAGTTTCTTTTCATTAATGCATTCTCAATGTTTCTGAAATATATTCCCTTCTAAAGGAATACACAATGAGTTTATTTTTGGAATTCCTGTAGAACTCTGGAAAAGGGGTTTGAGAGGGGAAATCCTCCTCTCCCTTCAATGTCTTCCTCTACTGAGGGAGGGCCACATGGTCTCTCCATACTTCTTTCCTTCAATACCTTTCTATACTGAGGGTGGGCCACATGGTCTCTCAATACCTCCCTCCTTCAATGCCTTCCTCTACTGAGGGTGGACCACATAGTCTCTCCATAAGATAATAAAATAAAAATAAACACATCTCCAGAAATCTATTGCATTATTTAATTAACATACAGGAGATTCACGACAATTGTATTGAAATTGTTGTGTGGTACAATGTATATTTTATTTTAGAGATAAACACAGTCACATCAACTAATAGTTTATTTTAACCTCCGACATTTCAGTGACTTCCTCTTATTCACTTCAAGGGAATGATTCCTCTAATTCCCTTGAAGATAATATAATATGCATTATATACACTATGTATAATGAATATGGCGCCTCTGCCACCGCTGCAGAGTTTGGTGGAGAATCGCCAGTGGGTCTCCAGCGACACCACGTATTTCGCGATCTACGAAGAATAGGTAGATCACGTACATCGCCGCTGAGGAGATGGTGATGGCGTGGTTCTCGAGACCAACTGGAAAGATCCAGGACTGCAGGTCCGGCGGCCGGCCGATGATGAAGAACGCCTCTCGGATGACAGGGCGAACGGCGCTGCAGGACCAGTAGCGTTTTTCCCGTAATTCCTTCGAAGAGAGTGACAGAAAATTACTGAAACGTCGGGAGTTGAAATAAATTATTGGTTGATGTGGCTTTGTTTTTCTCCCGAATCAACTTTCAACCAACAAATAATTTCCAGTATATTTTAATAGCATTTGATGACCACGCAAATATCGCTTTCTCTATTCTATATGAGGCACCTTACACGAGTTTCTTATGTGCTAAAAGAATATCAAAATACGACTCTTATCTTTCTGAAAATATGCAAATATGAATTGTGCACTTTAGAATATGAATGTGTTTGTATGGTGAGATAATTATTTTCTATTAAATAGTTTCCCTTTACTCTTTTTATAAATTATTCTCACGTAGAGATCATGAATATGTAAATATATTATTTACTTTCATTTTTCGAATATATTTTCTAAATTTAATTAGCTAACATCCACCTAAAAAAAAGAATAAACTTTTAATTTTTGAAATTCCTCGGTCAAAAAATAGACAGGTGGTTATAGAAAAAATATTTCAGATTTATAATTGAATTATATTTTACAATAAAATTAGTAAAATATTTTGATTTAAATATAAAATGTGTGCAATCTTCTTAATGAATTAGTTCCATCTTGTAGACTTGCATATGAGCCTCGCCTAGTTTCAAATTTCATCTAGAAAGACTCAGGGGATGTAAATTCGGACCCTTTTCTACAAAAAGAACATCTCCACAAGATTTATTTAAACACTCTGTGGTCAAAATCCCGAAAAATTAAATAAAATTTGCATCGTCTGAATACAATTTTTTAAAATACACTTTGGATATTTAAAATAAGCTTCAATATTCAAATTAAGTCCATTTTTATACAGCGAGTGTGTTTGTATTTCGAAAAAAAAAGAACATCAGGTTATTTTAGAATTTTATTAAAGAAATGTATTTTTCAAGAAGGGCGGATATAAACCCAGAGACTCCATTGGATTTGACGTTCCAATAGAAAGGAGGTAGACATGAATTTGCAGTTATTCATAGAAATTCTGGAATGTTCTTACTTCGAATAGAATTGTATTGATATTACAGAAAATATAGTTTTAAAATTTTATTATATTTCATACACATTTTATTATTCGGCAAATATATATTATATAAAGTTAATTTATAATAAAATATAATGCGGCTTATGATTGTAAAACGACATTTAGGTTTTTACCGCAAATGTTTCTTTTGAATGAAAAATCGTAATTTATTTTAAGGAGAAATAACGACTATTTCTATCCTTAGGTATGAAGTATGAAAAGATGAATTGTGAAGAGTAATGAAAATCGGAAAAATTCCAATCTCTGGACACTTTTATTTTTTATCATTACTCTTCACAATTCAATTTTTCATACTTCATACCTAAGGATAGAAATAGTCGTTACTCCTCCTTAAAATAAATTACCATTTTTCGTTCAATAGAAACATTTGCGGTAAAAACTTGTCAAACGTCGTTTTACAAAAATATATTATTAAATATAATATAAAATAGTATTTAACTGTAATGCACATGATCAATTCAATATAAAGTTATGCAGATCTCTATACATGCTGTTACTATATATTTTTTTCGATTGTTTATTCTTGATTCAAGAACCATATGTTTTGCATAAACTACTAAATTCCATTGGAACGCTTTTATTTAGTAATAAACTCTTTTAATTATTGTTTTAACTGAATAATTCTCTAATTCCCTGCATATTTTCATTATAAAATATTCCCTGAAACTTTTTTAATCTGTAAATTGGTTTTCTCGAATAAACACAATACTTTACAATTTGATTTCATTTAACTAAATTTGCATACCAACCCTTTGTACATATATCAATTAGGTTGATATATATTGTTGTAATGTGTATGAGTTGTCTGAACAAACTCGCTACGACTTACAAGCTGAACTGAATGTTTATTCAATCTAGCAATCTTCTTATATACAAGATAGAGATAAAAAGGAAATAATTTACATAAGTTTAAAACAATTGACAAATGGAATAATTTTGCATAGCCAACAATAGGTAACAATTATAACACTTAACAAAGGTTATTTACATATCACAACATGTTTCCCCTCTGGTACAACAATTAAAGAATGTCACGAATCTAGACAACCATCAACAATCAGATCAGGCAAATCAAAAGGCGGTTGACATGCCTCCCCTCTGTTTAAAAACCAAATCTTTGTGGTTTTCTTAACTCTCTTCCAAACCTTGAAAACCGGGGCCTTCCGGATGGTTCTGGTGCAATCCCAGCGGATGTAGTCGCGCCTTCCCTCTGGTCAATATTGGTCTCTTCACTTGACCGCTGTATCGGGGCTGTGGATGACTCGCCCATCGTTGGACTGTAGCACTGCGGATGTTGAGCTTCTGGGGAGGCGGTAATTGGTTCTGAAGACAACTGGCTTTTCTCGTAGCCTCCATCCCTTGGCCTAATAAATTGTTGATTTCTTATCAACCTATTTCCCGATGGTGTCACAACTTCAAAGCTCTGAGGAGAATCAGCCTGCGCTGAAATCTTCACCGGTGTCCATGTCTCCCTTGGATGTATTTGACACCATGCATCCTCTCCTACATTGACCTTGGGATAGCTTTTACTATTTCTGTCATACTGCTCTTTCATTGAGCTCTGTCTTTTTCTTTTGGCATTCTCTATACTTCTCCAATTAGTTTGATAGGGTCTATATAGCGGTGTAATTCTGGGGATCTGACATCGAAGGCTCCTCGATAAACATAACTGTGCGGGTGACGGTAGGTCATTTTTTGTATTTCTATATGCCAGAATAGCCAGATATGGGTCGGACCCTTCATCTCTACATTTGATTAGTTGATTTTTTATTGTTTGAATGTTTCTCTCGGCCAGACCATTAGATCTATGAAGGTGTGGACTTGAAAATAGCTGTTTTATACCCCATCTTATACAGAAGTCAGTCATAATCTCTGAGCGAAACGGTGGTCCATTGTCGGACATCATGGTTTCCGGAATCCCGAATCGTGCAAATGTTTCTCTCAATTTATTTTTTACATTAATCGCCGTAGGTGGGTCCAATGTAAATACCTCCGGGTAGCCACTGCAAAAAAGACGTCGATGAAGATAGGAGAGGATGCATGGTGTCAAATTAAGCATAGCATTCCTTTGTGTCTTCGGAATCACTATGGCCGATCCTATACATAATAGATCATTCCATAAGTACAAACGGTGTCTGAAATCGAAAAATATTTTGGCATCTTCATCGACGTCTTTTTTGCATATAGGCCATCCCTCAATCACATAATCGATTACTTTAACCAAAGCAGGATCCTCTCGGGTATCTTTCTGCATCGCTACCAGTTTTTCGTCCGAGATATTAACACGTACCATCTTGACCATTCTTTTGTCTTCAAGAAAAGGCGTTGGTAGTTCGTCCATGGGGTGAGTATCCCTGGATAGGGTATCAGCCACAATCAAGTATTTTCCTGGTTTGTACTGCAATTTGAAGTCAAATGCTATAAGCTTCATTACTAATCTTTGTAGACGCGGTGATATATCACTCAGCGGTTTTTTGACTAGAGGCAATAAGGGCTGGTGATCCGTCTGGACAACGAAAGTGTGTCCTGACACTAGATATTCGAACTTTTTGCATCCATAATAAACACTCAATAACTCCTTCTCAATCTGAGAGTACTGTTTCTGCGAGTCGCTAAATGACGCGGATGCGAATGCTAGAGGTCGATCTTCCTGTAGCAGAGCAGCTCCCATTGCATCTTTGCTGGCATCACACTGCAAAATCAGCATCTTGCTTTTGTCAAAATGTGCCAACGAAGGAGCATTCCTCACGCATTCCTTAATATGATCGAATTCCCCATCCTGTTTAGGCCCCCAATGCCAGACAACATTCTTTCTTAAGATTCCTCTTATATTGGATGTGGACGCAGCTAAGTTTGGAATGAATTTTCCTAAGTAATTATAAAGACCCATGATTCTTTGCAGCGACTTTTTATCCTCTGGCCTTTTAAAGGTAATTAATTTATCAATCTTATTTGGCTCTGGATCAATTCCATTTTGTGATATCACATGGCCCAAGAAACGAACTTTCGTTAGACATATTTGAGCCTTTGTTAAATCAAATTTGATATTTTTTTCTTTTGCTTTTTCTAGAATTCCCTTTAATTTTTTATTGTGCTCTTGAATGGTATCCGCATATATCAGCAAATCGTCTACATATGTAATATTTTGAAAGCTATCCCTAAAGATATTCGTCATTTTCTCAACAAAAATTTGTGCCGATATTTTCAAACCAAATGGCAATCGGTTATATCTGAATTTGCCAAATGGCGTGGTCATCACCAACAGATCTCTGCATTCCTTTGCAACCGGAATATGCCAATAGGCTGATTTCACGTCTAACACGGTATAATACTTAGCTTTGGGTATCTCGTGCAATAGTTCAGCTGGAGCCGGAGTCTGGAAATGTCTTCCCACAAGAGCCTCATTTAATTTCCGAGGATCCAGGCATATTCTGATTTGACCAGATTTTTTTTTTACAACGACCATAGGATGAGACCACTCTGTTTCATGATATATTTTTGTTACGATTCCTTGCTTCACCATCTTTTCCAATTCAGACTGAACTTCGGCTCCGAGGCTTGTTGGGATGCGCCTGGGAGGGACTTGCACAGGAGAATATTCAGGCTTTGTGTAAATCTTACATTCCGAGTTGATTAATCCTACTCATTGAAATACTTCGTGGTATTGTTCGAGGATTTTTTGAGTTTCAGAACACAATTTCATTTCATCCGTGTTTATATGATTGATTCGCCTCAAGATTTCAAGCTTCTCGCAAGTATCGCCCGTGATAAGTGTCTGCGCTTCTACATCGGCTACGATAAATTCAAACATTCCTTTCTTTTCACCATATTGGCATAGCACATTGCATTTGCCGACGATAGGCAATTCTGTATTTCCATATGCGAACGCCTTTAATGACGTGGGTCTGATTTCTGGTCTTGATGGCCATTGGTTTATTACTTTATGAGGAAGCACATTTATCTGTGCGCCAGTGTCCAAATGTACCGTGGTCTTCTTGCCATTAATTATTATTACCGCGGACCACTTGTCCGACCGAACAGTCTTTACAGCAACCTCATTAAGATTTATCTCGTCACAGGATTATTCAGCTTCACTTTCCGCTAAGAGATTTCTTATACGTTTTGTTCGGCAAACTACTGAGAAATGATTGGTTTTTCCGCATGCATTACATTTCTTCCCATATGCTGGACACTTTCCATACTTGTGTCGTTGTCCACACCACTTACATGGTTCTATTATTCTTTCTCTTCTCGGGTTTATACCGCTTGGTCCTGCTTCTGCATTTTCCATTCGAATTGTATCTTTCACCCAATTACGTTTTTCAATTTTTTCAATCATTTTTTGCTCATTCAACGATGCTACTTGTGAACATGTTGACTCGGAGATCACAGCTATCGAAATTGCCCTTGGTAGTGTCAACTGTGGATCTTCTAACAATTTTCTTTTCACTTCTCGGTCAAGTATTCCAATTATAAGGCGATCCCTTATGAGAGATTCTGTTAAATTCTCGAATTCACATTCTTGTGCCAGATGCTTTAATTCTGTGACGAATTCCATGATTCCCTGCTTTTCCTTTTGTACACAGGTAAAAAATGCATTTCTCCTTTGAATCGTATTTTTGAAGGGCTTAAAATGGTTCGTAAGCATATCAAGCATTTCCTTTACATTTGGGTAGGTATCATTTTCACTTATGTGAAATGTTTTGTATATCATCACTGTTTTCTCATCAGCAATATGCTTCAAGATTGCTCGCTGACGCACCAGCGGCATGCTTTCTAAATTTACCGCTATTGCAAAAATTTCAAACGACTCTCTCCAGGTTTCCCATTTTTTCTCGTTGCTGTACGGGACAAATTCCGCCGGCGGCTTGATTCCTTCCATTCTACTCAATGTTGAATTAATCTGTTTTAATTCGATACTTTTGTCGGCTGCGCCATGTTGTAATGTGTATGAGTTGTCTGAACAAACTCGCTACGACTTACAAGCTGAACTGAATGTTTATTCAATCTAGCAATCTTCTTATATACAAGATAGAGATAAAAAGGAAATAATTTACATAAGTTTAAAACAATTGACAAATGGAATAATTTTGCATAGCCAACAATAGGTAACAATTATAACACTTAACAAAGGTTATTTACATATCACAACATATATATTTTTTATCTTTTCGTCTGACTAACTTGCATACTAATTCTGTACATATTTAAAATATCTTTCTTTCTCTTTAAAAATTTTGTTCATTTTTAAAGTGCAAGTGTCCCTAAGGGAGAAATATATATTTTTCGATCACTTCTAAAAATAAGTATAAATAATATTCTAAAACAACATTAAACATTTGGATACCATTTCAAAAAAGGCTTATTTTTCATTATTCAATATTTAAAAAAACTGAACAGATTTATCTACTTTCTAAAAATGTTAAATAACATTGGTGAACTGTTTCGAAAATATATTACTGTATTAAAAAAAAGTATTTATAATAATGAGCTCCTATCTTTCGATGGATTCTAAATCATCAAATACATTGTTAATATATAAAAAAAACTACAGGTCACAAAGTATTTAATGATTTAGAGCCCATCAAAAGAGAGAGAGACACTCATTATTATAAACACTTTTTTTAATACATGATTCTTATCTCAGAAAAACACAGCAAAAACTATTAAAGTTTCTTTGGTATCTTTATGAATAAATAAATACATCTAAATGTAAGTGAAAATATATTAAATATGTAACAAACAAGAAAAATAATATTTAAAATGGATGTGAAATATTAAAAAAACTAAAAATCATATTTTAAAAATTCATTTTGAAATATTTCAAAAATGCATCAAATTCGTAATACCATCTAATCAGCTCACAGGCATCATGAACAAATGGGGACAAGAGTAGAACGAACATAATGGAATTTCAATTAATGGATATGTTATATTTGAAGTAAGTAGCCTTTTGAATAACTTTATAATATTTTTAATTTTCACATTTAAATATTCACTGTTTGTGTTACCATCTAATCAGCTCACAGGCATCATGAACAAATGGAGACAAGAAGAGAACGAGCATAATGGAATTTCAATTCTTAGATGCATTATATTTGAAGTAGCCTTTTGACTAACTTTATTATACAGGGTGATCCAAAAGTCCCGCACCACTTTAAAAATTAATAACTCCGCGAATATTTGCGCTAGAGCAATGCGGTAAACACCATTGTGTTCAGGATGCAATGGGACTTTTTATGGCAAATAATGAAAAATTCAAAATTGATTTTAGTTACAACTTTTTTTCTACAGGTAAACTCCGTATAATTGATACAATTGTACAACGAATCACAAGTTTTACGAAGGAGCTTCTTTATATAGAAGCTCCTTCGTAAAACTTGTGATTCGTTGTACAGTTACAACTTTATTCGCTAGATGGCGCTCTACCAGAATCAGCGATTCAGCGGCCAAATTGTTTGATAAATTGAAAAATATAACTCAACGACACGTATTTTTCCTTTTTGAATACCAGGAAAGAACCCTAATAATATCAAATGATAAATTAATAAAACACCATTTCGCCAAAAGTTAGAAGAAATGGTTGACGATTTTTAAATACAATCTGAGATATGTAAAATAGATATATGCAAATTAAACATGTAGCAGAAAAAAAAACTTGATATTTTAGATGCGGTTTGCTGGAATCCTCTCAGCTATTTAAATTTCGAAAATAATAATTTTCTATTTTTTAAATTCAATTCTCTCTCAGTAACGATTATATTTATTTTAATTCATTTGAAAAATATTTATCTATCTATGATGATTTATTTTACTCTAGAATGCCGTTGTTGTTTTTGTCGTGTCCAATAAAGAGCCTCAGATGTCTCCATGCATCTTTCTATCACAGCAGCATTGTCCACTATCTTGGGTGTGTAAAGCAGCTGCTCTGGGTCTATGTCAAATTTCTGCAAGGCTGCGGGCATGAGAATATGTGGGTAGGTGTTAGTTCCACACCAGGACTGTTGTTGCATGTTCTATAGGTTCTTGTGCCCTCTGGATGTATGGCCATTCCTTCATAGTGTTTTGTTCTAAGTCTTGTTATAATTTTGTCATTTTTCTCTCAGAGTTTATTTCACATTTTGATCTTTTCTTATTTTTTGTTTAATTACTTGTATTTTGCAAAAGCATTAGCGTCAAATAATGACATTTGTTCTTTCCTTTGGCTCAACTTTATGGCTTCCTTTGCCAAATCAAATGCCATTTTATTACCTTCGATCTCAGCATGGGCAGGAATCCATTGTAGAATGCAGTTATTCTCCAATGATATCAGTTGAGTAAGTAACGAATGAATTTTCTGTGTGATTATAGTAGTGCCCTTCTGAATTGCTTCTAGATCGGATATGAAGTCGTTGTACGGTATATTATAATTCCTTCTGCTTGATGCAGGGATGGTTGGTTAAGGCATACATCAAGAGCTTTCCAGATAGCTGTCAGTTCACAAGTGAAGTTTGACGAAATCTTTCTTGCTCCTTCTTTGATTTTGATGTATGTTCCATCTTGCAGTATTATGTTAATTCCAGCCCCTCCATTACTTATGGTAAGGTCTGATGATCCATCTGTATATACTGTTAAATAATTTATCTGATCGCATAAACCAATTGTGTCAAGTCCTTTCTTTTTAAGTATGTTTTTGTTCTCTTTTTTATTGCAGGGTTCATTCAGGTTAAGATTGATGATTACATTTGATGGCAATGGGATAGGAAATATTGGTTATTCTCGAATTTGAAATTCATTATGTTTCATATTGATGCTCCTTCTAATATTGTTGTCGTACTGAAGTGTTGAAGTTCTTTTGAGCCTTTCTTTTTGTGTCCAGTTTAAATAGGTTCTATGGGATATGTGTTCGGTTTCTTTAGTTTTTGCGCTATTGGTGATTTTTATTGTTTTTAATTGTCTTCTGCTTTCAAGTAGGTCTAGACCACATTCTCTCTGAATTTTCTAATTGTTGGTATTTGAAACAGAACCAGTGATTAATTTGGCCGCTTTTGCTTGAACACTGTCTAGTCTTCTTTTTAATGATAAACTTGAGGGAGCCCAAACAGGTGTTGCATATTCCATTATTGGCCTTATTAAGGTGATATATGTTGTTCTGAGAATTTTGGGTTTTGCTCCCCAATTTGTTCCACATAGCCTTCTCAGAATGTTTAGGTTTCTGGTAGCTCTATTTGAGGTGCTAATTATGTGTTCTGTAAATCGCAATTCCTCATCAAGTATCACACCTAGGTAATTTGGAGATCTAAATTTATCAATTATTTGGTTGTTTATGCTTATTTTGGAGTTAAATTCATGCCTTTTTTCCTGTCAGTGATGAAGACCAATAGGTTTGTGTTTATTGGGTTTATGGTCATTTTGAGTTTCATTGCCCACTTCTCCAGTCCTCTCATTGATGTGTTCAGTATTTCTCTGATATTTCTATACTGCTACTTGTGTGCCATATGGCTATATAATCTGCATAACAGGCAACCTTTGTGTCTTCAGTGAGGATGGATGTTGTTAAGGTTGTGTCGTAATTAGATGTACAACAACTCAAACTTGACCATGACTCTTTTTTTAGCTCTTATTCTTTTCGTTTGGCCAACAAAAAATGCCCAATTTATATACACGTATATTCTTACATAATGAGACTTTAAAGAATGCAAATAATCTTCATCTACTTACATACACAACACATCTCCCGCCTTAATAATACTCCAGTCGGTCTGGGGGTTTCCTGGCTCCCTGAGGTCTAGGACTGCGGACGGGCACGTGCACAGCAGCAGGCCCTGGTCTAGGAGTGCAAGAGGGTACGTGCACAAAAGCAGTCTCCTCCTTGTTTCCTGATGTAACCTCTGGAACCTCCTCATCACTTTATTTCTGACTTCCACCTACAGGCTTCTCTCCTGATGTTCGAGGAAGTATCAAATTTCTTGTCTCCACTTGTTACTTTCTCACAGGTCGCAATTGATTGATATGTCTCTTATACACGACGCCCTCGCAACTTATAAGGTAGTGACGGTAGCTCAATAATTTCAAAACGGTGCCTTTTACCGTTGAGGTCCAGTTGCATAGTTGCGGAAATAAACCTCTCAACCTGTAGTAAACTGCTCCTGCCTTCCTACGGCCTCATTAAATACCTCTCGCGGATTTCCCATCTTGGTATTAAATTCGAGAATCTTGATCTTAAACTTCTCTTCATTAGCAGTTCCGCGGGGGAATTCCTTTATCACGGTTTGGGGGAATGCTCTATGTCAAATAGGAATCTTTGTAGATTCGTCTCTAAATCATCCTTCCCATTATTCTTTCTCAAAAGGTTTTTAAACTCTCTTACATATCTCTCAGCTAAACCATTTGTACTAGGATTATACAGACTAGTGTTAGTGTGCCGTTTACCATTCATTTTGGTAAATTGCTCGAATTCACCGGATACAAACTGTCTTCCGTTATCTGTAACCAAAAATTAGGGCAATCCAAATCTGGAAAAAATTTCTCTAAGATGATTTATAATCGTTTTGCTTGTAATATCATTGATGATAAAAAATTCTATCCACATTGAGTATGCGTCCA
Organism: Cordylochernes scorpioides; assembly: GCA_030710605.1. NCBI lineage: Eukaryota > Metazoa > Arthropoda > Arachnida > Pseudoscorpiones > Chernetidae > Cordylochernes > Cordylochernes scorpioides. Next base: position 6,928,674 of record CP092884.1, read on the forward strand.
CAAGAACCAAAAACATTCTTCCCATGAACGGACCCGCTAGATCTAGATGAAGTCGATGCCACGGTTTTTCGGGCCAAGTCCATTCCGAGATGGTAGCCGGGGGCATGCTTGCCGATTCTTGGCATACTCTACATTCTCTAGTTAACTCCTCGATGTTACTGTCTATGCCTGGCCACCAGAAAATACCGTCTGGCAATTATCTTCATTTTAACAATCCCCATGTGTATTTCATGCAAGTCATTTAAAATTAAAGATCTTAATTTTTGGGGTATTACCACTCTTTCACACCATTGAAGACAACCAAACTCCAAACTTAATTCCTCTTTGATCTTATAATGAGGAGCTAGTGGGTTTTCCCTGGGTACCCTTGTAAATTTCCAGTTGCCTTCTCTAACATTCCTTAATACTATAGACAGTATTTTATCTTGGAGCGTCTCATATGTCACCTCCATAAAAGAGAACGGTACCTCATTCAACTTCCTGAGAAGAAGTACCTGGTCTTCATCAAGAGACCCCCTGACACTCGATTCTAAAGGAAGATGTGACAATGCGTCAACATTGGAATTATCACTAGTTTTTAGAAATTCTACAGTATAATTAAATGCAGCTAATTTTAAGGACCATCTTTTAATTCTGGATGATGCACATATGGGAATTGGTTTATGAGGTGAAAATATATGAATTAAGGGTTGGTTGTCTGTGACCTATACAAATTTTCGTCCCAGTAAGTATTGTCTGAATTTCTCAACGCCAAAGGTTATGCTCAAAGCTTTCTTTTCTAGTTGAAAGAAACGTTTTTCCGATTCAGTTAATGTTCTAGAAGCAAAAGCTATAGGGCATTCTTCCTTTCTATCATTTCTCTGATTCAGAATTACGCCTATCCATAGTCCATTAATAATGATTTACATTTTTAAAATAACATTCGATATTCTTTCGTCCAATTCCATCTACAATTTTTATTCAAAAGTTGATAGAATAGCGCTAAAATGTGTTTGCTATATTCTTTATGAATCTATAATAATAAATTAAGAGTCCTATGAAAGATCTTAATTGCGAAACATTCTTTAGGTTCAGGCGCCTCTATCACTGCTTTAATTTTATTTTCTAAGGGATGCAGTCCATATTTATCCATTTTAAACCCTAAATATTCCACCGATTTTTTTTAAATTTACATTTATATCTGTTTAACTTTAAACCTTTTTCTAGCAATCATCTAAACACTAGATTCAACTTTTGTTCATGATCTTCAAAGTCTTTTCCTTCAACCAAAATATCATCTATTTAGCAGGCCACACCTGGCAAATCAGCAAATAGACCTTCCATAATCCTCTGGAATTTATTTGGTGCTACCGCTACGTCATATGGTAGTCTTTTATAAGAAAACAACCTCTTTGTTGTGTTTATATCAACAACAGCTTTGACTTCTTCCGCTAACATTACTTGTAAGTAAGCCTGTGATAGGTCTAGAGTCGAAAGTACGGTGCTTGTAGATAATTTTGAAAAGATCTCATCGATCGATGGAATGGGATATCTATCTAATTCTATTGCTTTATTAGCTGTACATCTAAAATCACCACATATACTTACACTACCATCCTTTTTTAATACCGGTACTATTGGAGCTGTCCAATATGCATGAACTATAGGTTATAAAATGCAAGAATTCACTAAACGATCAATTTCATTCTCTACTTTGTTTTTAGAGAGAAAGGCAAACTTCTGGCCTTACAAAACACAGCAGTCACATCTTTTTTTAAATTAAAATTTATTTTAACATCCTTCAGACAGCCCAAATCTTTGTTAAACAAATCTACATATCTATCAATCAAACTATTTCTATTAGATTCATTATTTAAATTTTTATTGCTAAACAATCTAGAATAATCAAGTTTTAACTGTTTAAGCCATTCTCTTTCTAACAAAATCACCTGGAATTTTCATTTACAACTATTAATCGTAAATATTGGTTGGCTTCTTTTACAAAAACATTTCTTTGCCCTATAATCTCTATTGATTTACCACAAAAGGATTTTAATCTTAAATTTGTTGGAAATAATTTTCTACTTTGCCAATAAATCTTATAAATATCTTTAGGTATTAACGTAACTAGACTTCCTGTATCTATTGTAAAGCACAAAGAAAAATCATCTACTGTTAAATTTATTGTGGCATCAGTTTCGCCCTGTACAGAATATATAGAGTCCTCTTGTACATATTAACATCCCCACATTTTTTTACTAGCTTTGCAGACCCTACTTAAATGACCCAGTTTTTTACATTTTAAAACAAGTCTTTGTTCTATGAGGGCAAACAGAGGCCACGTGTGAATGTCTTTCACCACATCTACAACACAATATTTCTCCTCTTTGCTTGAAAGGCCTATGCTGCGCCGTATTATTATTGTACTCACACTTTTTATCCTTTCCATTCACAGGGGATATATTGGCCAATAATTTATCTTGTAATTCTCTTGTATTTATCTCCGCCAGTTCGAACGAGATCGCCGCTGCAAAACTTTATCCAGGGTGACATCGTCGTTTTCTTGTAGTAGCTTCTTTTGCAGGCTTTCCAACTTGATTCCAGCCACAAAACGGTTTCGCATCATGGTTCCCAGCATATCGCCGAAATTACAATTTATTGCTAAATGTTTCAATTCTCTAAGATATTGCGAAATTGATTCTCCTTCCTGTTGAATTCTCTTCAAAAATATGCATCGCTGTGGTATTACTTTCTTCTTTGGATCCAAATGCAGCTTAATTCTTTGAATGATAGTATCATAGGGTTGATCTTTCATAAGACCAGGAAGAAAATGTCGTTTCCCTGCTTCAAAGTTTCAGAATCTGGTAGCGAGGTAAAAATCAGCACTTTAATCTCCTCCTTCAGATGCCAAAAAGAAAGCCTCACATTTTTGTACAAAAAGATCGAAGTGTCCTCCACTGGGCTATAGCATCTGAAAGGAACTATTAACTTTGAACTTGTCATGCTGATCTTTTATACTCCTTTATTTTCTTGATCCATATAGTTTGAAAGATGTAGATGTTATACTTGCATTGACGCCGTTTTCCTCAGCTTTTTACTGGCTCTGTAGATCGCGCATCCTTGTCGCCACTTTTGTTGTGTCGTAATTAGACGTACAAGAGCTCAAACTTGACCATGGCCAACAACAAATGTCCAATTTATATATACATATATTTTTACATAATGAGGCTTTAAATAATACAAATAATATTCATCTATTTACATAAACAACAGTTAATATATAGCGAGAAGAGTAGAGGACTGAGCACAGATCCCTGAGGTACACCAGCCCATGTTCTTCGGTCCTTGGAAAATGTTCCATTGACCCGAACCTTTATCCTTCTTCCCCTTAAGAAGTCTGCAATCCAGATTAAGGTTTTTCCTCTTAATCCGATGTTGTGCAGCCTTTCAAATAATTTCTACACTCGATCAAAAGCTGAGGTCATATCCAGGGAATACGGCCGTTGTCTTCTTTGGCGGTTTTTCCTAGAAATCTATTATTGATTGACAGAAGTAGAACAGTTTATCAGTTGTACAGTGTCTGGATCTTTAAGCAGTTTGGTAGAGGTTTATTTTATTATTGTTAGTGAGCCAGAGTATGAGCCTAGAGTGGATAATTCATTCTGTTATTTTACAAAGTATGCTGGTAAGAGCAATTGGCCGATAGTTCTTGCATTCCTTGGCATCTTTGTTTGGTTTCAGTATTGGCACTATAATTGATGTCTTCCAATTCTTTGGTAGTTTACCAGTTTGCCATGAAATCTTCAGTATTCATAGGAGTTGATTTTTAGCTTCGTCTCCAAAGTGTTTAAACATTTGACCAAAGATTAGAGCATCTCCAGGTGACATCTTGGATTTAACTTTCCTATTGATGAGTTTAGCTCATTCAGTGTGAAGTCTCTCGAGTAAATATCTTGTTGATGGTAATTTCTTGCTTGTTTAACTAACCTGTTTACATTATATTTTAGAGTCCTGCCTTCATTCGTATAGCTGAGTCTGGAAGTGCTTGAAAGATATTCAGCAATTATTTCAGCCATCTGTTTGTTCGTTCTCGCTATTCATATCGATTAGAGTATTGGAGAATTAGTGTTGGTTTTGATTGTTTTATAACACTAATTATATTCCAGTGATGGCTTTCCTTTTTTTGATCCAATTTTTTCGCAGAATTCTGCCCATTTTTCTTGTTTGAATATCCAAATTCTTGTCCTATTTTGTGACTAATTTCAATGAGTTCCTTTATGATTTCTTCTGTTTTATTTGTTTTAAGAAGTTCATTGATATTGTCTCTCTCTGAAATCATTGCCTCGATATTGTGGTCCTTCCAGTAAAGTATTCACAGGTCTTTACGTCTACCTCTAGGTATCGATAATTTTGCAGCTTTGGATATGTTCGAAGAGAATTTTTCCATTTTTTGTCAATCGTTCTGTGATTTAATTCTTCGTTGCACAGTTCTTCAAGCTTTTTGTGTGTGTGAATTTTTATTCAGTATTCTTTTATTCTGTTGGAAATTATCAATTTTGAATTTTAGGGTTGTTAAAATTGTGGTCTGTGGTCACTGATTGCACTTTTCAGAATTTTCCATTGTGTTGTGGGTGCGATGTTGTAATTTATCGCTGTGATGTCTATTGCGGATTCTGTGCCTGTGGACTTGGATAGATAAGTGTTCTTTTCGTTATTTAACGGTGTAAAATCGATGTCGGTTAGCATGTCCTCAGCCTGCTGACCTTTGTTATCCTGGACAGGTGATCCCCAAGTTGGTCTTTCGGCGTTAAAATCACCAATTATGATTGCGATATCCGAAGACGCTTCACTTAATGTCTCTATCAGGCCTGTATTGATGCTAGTATTATCGTGGTGATAAACATTTATGATTGGAATTGTTTTATCTGTAAGATAGATTTCTATTGCCTGAGCTTCTGTCGTGCTTTCTCTAGGCTTACTCTAATTACAGGCGATTTCCTTAAATTTGATTTCTAGAGTTTTAATCAAAACGGCAAGTCCTCCTACGAATTTTCCCGGTCTGTTCTTTCGTAGTGTTGAATAATCTTTGATATTGAATCTCAGATTCTGATTCAATTTTGTCTCCTGAGGGCAAGTAATATGTACATTGTTGTCACAGAGAAGACAAGTTAGCTCTTTATTTTCCTCTGAGAACCATTTATATTGAGTTGTAGTAGAATGAATTGTGTCCTCGTAGTAGATTTCTCATCATGAGCTCGAGCTGCAGCTCCTGACGCGGCGGTTACCCCGGACGCGGTAGCATTAGTGAAGATATCAGTTTTGCTCTTCATTTGAAAATGGGTGCCGTTGCAACGTTAGTCATCTTGACAACGAACCAGAATTTGGTCAAATATTCCAAGGGTCCAGGGGGGACCGCAAGGAGGTGTGGTCGGACTTCTCCTCTTCCCCCTGGAATGCCGTCACTACAGGATGAAACACTCTTGGTGATTTTTTAAATTGTGATTCAGAATCTGCCACTGAAGCTCTAAGAGCGTTTCGTTCCTTTAAAGATATTCGAAGCGGTAAAGGAGCAATGAGTTGCTACTCTCTAAAGCGATTGATTGAAAGTTTTGAGGAAACTGGATCTCTGGAAGCAAAACCTCGGAGTGGAAGACCAACGACATGCAAGTCAGTGGCTGTTACGGTTTTGCAGAATGCTGAAACTATTGAAACGTTATCCACGTATGGAAAAGTAAGTGCTAGACAAGTTTCTCGACAAACGGGGATTTCGTATGGAACAGTTTGGAGAGAACACACATTTAGAATTTTTCTATAAAAATAACCTAACAAAAATTTAAAGTTTTCACGAGTTTAAAGTCAGCGATTTTGAAAAGCGTCAAAAATTCGCTGCATGGATTTTCCGGCAAATTGATATTGATGAAAACTGGCTGTAAAATGTTCTAATAACAGATGATGGTCATTTTTATCTAAAGGGAGAATTTAACATTCAAAACTGCCTCATTTTGGCAACAGAAAACCCTAGGATTTTTACAGAAATACCACTTCATCAGCACAGAGTTACAGTTTTGTGTGGGTTCGCTTCCTCTTTTATTATTGGGCCATTTTTCTTTGAAAAAACCAATAGAAGAACTTTTGAAACCGTTTTTGTAACTGGTGAACGTTATGTTCAACTTTTGAGAGAAAAGGTTATTCCCATATTACAGGACAGACAAGCACTAAGCGAAATAAATTCATGTAAGATGGAGGACCTCCTCATATCTCCCGAGGTGCCAAACAATTGCTGAAGGATACGTTCGGTGAAATTCGTTGATAAGTCGCCACCTTTTATACCAGTGGCCTCCAATATCACCAGACTTGACGCCTTACAATTTCGGTTGTGGGGGTACATTAAGTCGCGTTTTTATCGATGCCGGCCTACCACATTGGCCATGTTGAAGGCTTCTATCAGATGGCACGTTTTATAAATTTCAACTATTTAATTGTGACCATTCTGTCATCTATCGTCTGCAGGCGGTGTTTGAGAATGAAGGGCGCCATATTGAGCAAGGATTGTGACCTAATACAAGAGAGAAGGCAGTTACCTCATGTGTTATATTTTGCAGCTCTTTGCTTTGGGTTATGGGAATAATAAATGCTGTCCTCACATCTTGACTCTTTTTTTTTCTGTGAACAGTAATTTTTTTGTTTGTCATTTAACCACATCTTATATTATGTCGTGCAGGCCAAAGTGTTAAAACTTCTCGAATAACACTGGTACACACAATTTTACCCCTTTTGTTTAGTTTATCGCCTTTCGCTCATTAGAAGAAATAGCATAAGGAATATTCTTTGTACCCCCCAACTTTAGAAATTTGCGCAAAAAATAATACAAAATGATTTCACTATCACGTTTTTCAACGCAAAAGGTCGATTTAAAAATGATTTTTTTTAAGGGATACATTTTCAAAATTATGTACAGTATAATAAACAATGATAACATTTGACAAACCCATAGGATATTTGGAATAAAGTACGACAAATATATTTTGTCACTCCCCTCTATATTTCATTTTTGGATCATGACAAATATCCAGTTAAATAGTCAAGTGTCGCCAATTAGTCAAGAAACTATACATTACTTATAGCACGAAATCCTATTAGTAGTGCCATCATAATTTTTGGTACTATATTAACATTTCAAAAATCGTTTATTGATATCAGTAGTTATTTTCAAACATTCAATCTCTTTCACAAAACTCCATCTAAAATATAAATATTTTTTGCTACATGTTTTAATTTGCATATACCTATTTTACATATCTCAGATTGTATTTAAAAATCGTTAACCATTTCTTCTAACTTTTGGCAAAATGGTGTTTTATTAATTTATCATTTGATATTATTAGGGTTCTTTCCTGGTATTCAAAAAGGAAAAATACGTGTCGTTCAGTTATATTTTTCAATTTATTAAACAATTTGGCCGCTGAATCGCCGATTCTGGTAGAGCGCCATCTAGCGAATAAAGTTGTAACTAAAATCAATTTCGAATTTTTCATTATTTGCCATAAAAAATCCCATTGCATCCTGAACACAATGGTGTTTACTGCATTGCTCTAGCGCAAATATTCGCGGAGTTATTAATTTTTAAAGTTGTGCGGGACTTTTGGATCACCCTGTATTTTAATTTTACCATTTAAATATTCACTGTTTGTGTTTTATATGATTCTACGATACGTGGTGTCTCTTAAGACCTGCTGGCGATTCTCCACCAAACTCTGCAGCGGTGGCAGAGGAGCCATACTCATTGTACATTGTGTTATATATGTATTATAAAAAAGAGATTTCTGTTGTATTTTGGAATTAGATTGATATTTAGAATTATTATTTGTTCCTTGATTTTGGTATCCATGAGTATAATACGATATTGTTCTGCAGTTGTGGGAATAATAAAATAGTTTTGATCAGAGATAGCTTTAATTGAGCTTATGGAATATATAAAAACATAATTTGGTAAAAGTACTGCCTGGCTTAAGGCGTAAGAATATAAAAATGAAAAACTTATTTACATAATGTACAAAAGATTTGAGCCGGCCATCGGGAAACAACAACAATGAGTTTTTATAGGAAAAGCGTGACCTCTGGCGGTAGATTTAGCAGAGTATTTGAATCTATGAAACATAATTTTAAATGAAATAATATTTTAATATAACATATATATATATATTAAACGATCTAAAAACTCAAATATTTCTATATTAAAAAAAAAAAATTATTCCTTGATAATTCTACTTTTATTATCATCGTTTTTAGAATGACTTTCAGTTTTGTGGTAAATATGCGTAGTTAACATATCTATCTTTTTGAATCACTAATATAGGATTAACATTATAAATTCTATATAATGGGGGAATAACTAATGTGTAATATTTCCTCAAGTAATTGAAAATAAAATCTACTTGATGGTAAATAATTATATTTTTTATCACGACTGCACCAACCCTTTATCTTATCGATCCTTTGTCTTATCAACCCTTTATCTAACAGCAAACAAATTATTCATAACATATATATAATTATCTTTTTAAAATAATGCAAGACTGTGCACTTTTGCATATATTGACAAGATATCAATAAAATTATTTTAATTGTCATCTATTATATTCTAATTATACAATTCGCATTATTTTTCCAAACGGAATTCCTACACAGTTCCATCCAAATTTTATAATCACTCAATTTCTCACATCACACGGAATATTCCAGAAATATTTATATAAAAGAGGTCTATCAGAAACAACAATTTTTTCTTGCGGAGAAACTGAACAAACTGCTCTTCACATTATCTATGACTGTCCGAACTTTACAGAAGTGAGATTGTTCCCTGATCTAAATGATTTAACTCTCTTACATCAGCCACTTTATCTATATAAATTTTATGAATTCTGTCGATTAATACATGTAAATTTGTAAATATTTGATTCTAAGTTTTAACATGTTTGTTGTTGTTTGTTTCCTCTGTAAGAGGCTCAGGTATTTCAATATCGCGCCTGGTTGATGAATAAATAAAAAAACTACGTTATAGAACAGCTTATTTATTACCAATTGCAAACTTGATCAACTTTCTCTCTCCACGATACTAATTATTACAGATAACCTCATTAAATTAACTTCCATCATTGCTCAACATATTGTAAATGTTGAGATTACGCGAGGTCAAGATTGAAGAACCTTCTCCCAACAAGTAAGACCCTCACCTAGAGTCTAGATATCAGTTTGGACTGCCTTGGGTGATCAAGTCAGGAAGGAAAACAACGCAGGCAGAAACCAGCGGCTACTACACGCAGAAGATCTCGCTCTAGTAAGACACTCTCAGAAACTCTAAGAAAACTCTTCTACTTAGAAAACTCTTTATTTCCACAACACGGCTCAGTTATATACAAAAGAAAATTTACATAATAACAATTCATTCAAAATATATTTGACATAATAATAATTAATTTAAAAGAAATTTACATTCCAGGTTATACACTCAAAAGAGATATTTACATAGTCTATGCCACGACTTTTAACATACCCCCACCTTTCTTTTTTGTAAAAAGAAAAAATCCGGCATACTGCGGCACCCTCTCCATACACACCACCGGAGGTTGCCCCTTAAGCGTCCATCTTTCTCCTCCAAAGAAATCGGAGGTAGTCCCAATCATTTTCCTTGATGGCCATTACCTGGAAATATCTCCTCATGTCGGCCAAAACTCCGTACTTATTTTTCCGAAGTTTTATCCCTATTTCCGGGATTCTCCTCAGTAGAATGGGTCTCCTCCTCAAATACCGTCTTAAGGCGAGTGCGCCGTGTTCTCGACAGGAAGCGTCGCCAAATACTGGCCGCATAGGCGTAGCCCTGGACCCATTCCTAAACAAAAGGTGACGAGGCCAATAGTATCCTTCCACCTTTGATTCAGCACCTTGTTCTGCATCTATATTTTTCGCTTCATTTCCATCATGATTTGTTCCCTTGTTGTATTTATCGTCCTTACTCTTAGCAAAATCAGATTTATTTATGGTTTTCAAATCTTGGGATTCTGTTTCTTTATAATTATCCTTTATTTTAAATTCCGCATCTCTCGTTGGTCCTACTTTCACCAATTTCCTCGATGCTGGAACTCTGACAACTCCTTCCTCATTTTCCTCATTATCATCAATCGATTCAGTTTCATCTGAAATCTTTACTTGGTCAGCGCCTTCAGCTACCGCTCTAGAATTGTTTACCGGTTCATAACCTTTAATTGCCGTCTCAGAATCCTTCACTCCATCGCCCTTAAGCTTCGCTTCAGAATCTTCCCTATCCTTTAAATTTGCATCTTCATATTTTTCATTGGCATTATTTCTACCAAATTGCCCCCACCTTGAGAGCCAATCCCCTGGGTTGCCCTTAAGTTTTTGTAGATCTCCCCTATTCTTTATCTTAGATTCCGTATCTCCAGTTGGTCTTGCTTCAGAATCATTTACTCCGTCGCCCTTAGGCTCATCTTTAGAATCCTTTACTCCGTCGCCCTTAGGTTCATCTTCAGAATCCTTTACTTCGTCGCCCTTAGGCTCATCTTCAGAATCCTTTTTTCCGTCGCCTTCATCTCCTGCTTTTTGACCTTCAGATTCTTTTACTTGATCTCCTTTATCTCCGTCTTTAGAATTCACTTCAGATTCCTTTACGCCTTCGCCCTTAGGCTTCGCTTCAGAATCATTTACTCCGTCGCCCTTAAGATTCGCTTTATCAGGTTTTGCTTTCGCTTCATTTGCTTTGTTTTTAGCCTCAGCTTCCCTCACACCTACATAGCTATCAACTGCAGTTTCAGAATCCTTCACTTTATTGCATTTAACTGCCACATTCAATTCCTTTTCTTTAATAGCACTCATAGCACCCTTTTTGCCCTCATATTCAATATCTATTATAGAGGGAGCTGAACAAGCTTCCTTTAGCATTCTAGCTTTAGCTTGAGCAGGCTTCACCTCCGTAGCTCTAGCAGTTTTTACAGAATCCTCTTTTTCCACGCCTTCAATTTCATTTTTCATGGACTCTTCCGGGCTTTTCGATAGAGACGTAGAAGTAGTCTGAAGTTTGATAACTTTCTGATTATTGGTTTCGGAATTCGGAGAGGCACTAGACGCCCCTGGTGGAATTTGAGAAGTCTTGGCCTGAGCATCCCTATCCTGCTCACGCATTTCGCGAATTCTGGCCTTTAAATAATATCTCTCCATGATGTAGACTTCACACTCCTCGAATTCTTTATCAATTTCATCGTCAGTCGCCTCAGCTTTGGCTAATAAAATTTCCTGGTATTGTTCGTTCAATACCACCAGCTCCAAATAGAGAGCTTCCAATCTATCAAATTTGGCATATATGCCACTTTTGTCAATAAGAGGATTCCTTAACTCTGTATTCATATCATTTACCACTTCGGTAAAAACGCCTCTTATCGCCTCTCTACGCCTTCTGCTAACATCCTCCATCTCTCCTTGTAGTTATCCTTTCGCCTTGTAGGTATCCTTTTTACCTTGTAGGTAGCCTTTCACCTTGTAGGTAGGAGCTCTTTTTAACCTTTAACAAAGGACCTTTTGAGCTCCTTTTAACCTTGAGCTTCACTGAGCTCTTTTTAACCTTTAACAAAGGGCCTCTTGAGCTCCTTTCAACCTTGAGCTTCACTGAGCTCTTTTTAACCTTTAACAAAGGGCTTCTCGAGCTCCTTTAAACCTTTAACAAAGGGCTTCTCGAGCTCCTTTTCTCTTGAGCTTCTTGAGCTTCTGGTCCCCCGAGCCTCCTGAGCTTCTTTAGCTTCTTGTACTCTGAGCCTCTTTAGCTTCTTGTACCCTGAGCTTCCCTAGCTTTCTTGTACCTTGAGCTTCCTTAGCTTTCTTGTACCTTGAGCTTCCTTAGCTTCCTTGTACCCTTGAGCTTCCTTAGCTTTCTTGTACCTTGAGCTTCCTTAGCTTTCTTGTACCTTGAGCTTCCTTAGCTTTCTTGTACCTTGAGCTTCCTTAGCTTTCTTGTACCTTGAGCTTCCTTAGCTTTCTTGTACCTTGAGCTTCCTTAGCTTTCTTGTACCTTGAGCTTCCTTAGCTTTCTTGTACCTTGAGCTTCCTTAGCTTTCTTGTACCTTGAGCTTCCCTAGCTTTCTTGTACCTTGAGCTTCCCTAGCTTTCTTGTACCTTGAGCTTCCTTAGCTTTCTTGTACCTTGAGCTTCCTTTAGCTTCTTGTACCCTGAGCTTCCTTAGCTTCTTGTACCCTGAGCCTCTTTAGCTTCTTGTACCCTGAGCCTCTTTAGCTTCTTGTACCCTGAGCTTCCCTAGCTTCTTGTACCTTGAGCCTCTTTAGCTTCTTGTACCCTGAGCCTCCTTAGCTTCTTGTACCTTGAGCTTCTCTAGCTTCTTGTACCCTGAGCCTCCTTAGCTTCTTGTACCTTGAGCTTCTCTAGCTTCTTGTACCCTGAGCCTCCTTAGCTTCTTGTACCTTGAGCTTCCTTAGCCTCTTGTACCTTGAGCCTGTTTTACCCGGGAGACAGCGCCTACAGGTCTTCCCGCCTTCTGTTCCTCGGGAGACAGCGCCTACAGGTCTTCCCGTCTTCCCCACTTGACCAGGCCACGCAGCCCACCCGGGGACGCCACTAAATGTTGAGATTACGCGAGGTCAAGATTGAAGAACCTTCTCCCAACAAGTAAGACCCTCACCTAGAGTCTAGATATCAGTTTGGACTGCCTTGGGTGATCAAGTCAGGAAGGAAAACAACGCAGGCAGAAACCAGCGGCTACTACACGCAGAAGATCTCGCTCTAGTAAGACACTCTCAGAAACTCTAAGAAAACTCTTCTACTTAGAAAACTCTTTATTTCCACAACACGGCTCAGTTATATACAAAAGAAAATTTACATAATAACAATTCATTCAAAATATATTTGACATAATAATAATTAATTTAAAAGAAATTTACATTCCAGGTTATACACTCAAAAGAGATATTTACATAGTCTATGCCACGACTTTTAACAGTAAATAACTACCTTGTGATTTCGTCTATCTGCTTATGTTGTTGTTTATTTGTTTATTGTATATGTTTATTCAATGCTCTTTTTTCTTAATTGTTTATTTTCTCTTTGATAATTCTGTTACCTACTCTACTACAATTATTGTAAATAGTTTTCACGCGCAATAATCCAGATCGGATATAGCGTGTCATATTTGAAACTGGTAATAAATTAATAATATAGAACAACTAAGTTTGATGATGCTACAGTCTATATTTAAATTACTACATTTAATACACCAAAAGTTTTTTGTCTATAATATAAATATATATGAAAAAACAATAGAAACAAATAAAAGATAAGTGGGTCAGGTGTTGATATTGAAAATAAAGAAGGCATCTCCTGACCACGAGCACATGTGCTTTTTAGATGAAAGAGCGCCATCTAGTGGAGCAAGAATAAACTAAACGTTTATTAGCTTGCTCCGTGATATTTGGCCAACCCAATTTCTTGATAAATCAAGAAAAGCCATCCACGAACGCGTTTCGCGCTGTTGGCGCTCGTCAGCGTGGAGAAGGCTGTAACCATTGCGACCAAAAAATATTTTTTGGACCCAATGGCTTCCCGAGAAATCAAGAAATGGGTATTTAAGGCCAAATTTGCGTAAAGACGCTTAACACATGAGAAAACAATAGAAAAAAATAAAAGATAAGTGGGTCAGGTGTTGATATTAAAAATAAAGAAGGCATCTCCTGACCACAAGCACAAGCATAAATATATATATAAAAAATGTCTCCCCATGGAATATAACAAAATATTTTTAAAACTTAATTCTGTTGACGTTATGTGGCGCTGAGTTTGTTGTTAACACATATTAAATATGTTATAACACCTTGATATAGGTTGGCGTTCAGCCAACTGAAATATTGGTAAAATAAATAATTCTTTGATACAATATATGTCTTTTTAAATAAATATCGAAATGTATTCGACAATAATGGAAAAATTGTAAAAAACAACAACCTGAATAGACATAACAAGATAAAGTGGGCAAATATAAATATGATATTATTTATATATCAAAAGGATTAAAAACATAACACCATCAACAACTAAGATGCCAAGCCATTTCTGTAGTGAGTCGATTTTTTTGCGGAGAATTACTTAATAATGAACCCTTCTGTTAGCGAATGATAGAACATCCTGAAATGGATTTTTTTCACAAAGATAAATCTAATTGTTTGATGGCGGAAGCTGGAATATTTATTTCCCCTCTTTTTAGAGAAATTTAATAAAACCATTTTTTGAAAACTATTTTATTAGTCAATTTATTTTAAATTTTTAGTCATTAAATATATTAATTCACAAATATCAATTTTTACATTTATTATTTTATTAATGTTTATAAATGTACATATAATGTTATATTTCAAAATTAAAAATGGTCGGTGGACGATTGGGTAACACCCTCGATTCCCGACAGCCATGAACCGGGATTGAATCCCGCGTTAACATTTCGTTTAATATGTGAATAACCTTCACATATTATTCATTGTTGTAATTATCATAAACTAGGTTGCTCTTTTTGAGCGGTACCTAATAAAATGAATTTGAAACAAAAAAATAAATTTGAGTTTTATTTGTATTCTAATTATTTTAAATGATTATATATACTCTTAACACAAAGCAATAACGCGCCATCTATATATATATATATATATATATAATAAAAGGATTTAAAAGCGCGAATGTTTCTTTTATACATAAAACGAACTTCTACTGTCCTTACTGCGATGAAAAAATATATTGGGAGGGCTTGGCTCATCAGTGGTGAACCCTCCCAGCGGTTTCGCCAATTTAATCCACCAGACCGCTTCTCAGAGCTCTAATACTGTATTGGGTCATTCTGCTTTTATATGCTACACTGAAGGATGGAATCTTAGAAATGGTTTTCAAGTAAACTATGGACATAAGCTTATAGGACAGTAGAATTACATTCAAATATTTGCTTCGAGCAATGCTCTTCAGCAAACTATAAAGACAAGGCCAGTTAGGCATAAATTAACACAAAGCAATAACGCGCCATCTATATATATATATATATATATATATATAATAAAGGGATTTAAAAGCGCGAATGTTTCTTTTATACATAAAACGAACTTCTACTGTCCTTACTGCGATGAAAAAATATATTGGGAGGGCTTGGCTTATTTTTCTCCCAATATAATTTTTCATCGCAGTAAGGACAGTAGAAGTTCGTTTTATGTATAAAAGAAACATTTGCGCTTTTAAATCCTTTTATTATATATATATATACTCTATAACAAAAAAATCAACGCACCAAGAAGCAGTTGTCCGATTTATATGAAAATACGTAAAAGAGGTTTCGATTGAAATTTGGTGGCCGATTTATGCAAAGCAAGAGCTCCAGCGCATCTGAACTGCGCATTCAGCACGAGCATTCTAGACTCAATATTCGGCGCGGCACGAGCTAATTTTCAGAAATTCCGTTTAATATTTTAGCAGTACGCCTATTTCTTCTGTATAAATGCCTCGCCGAAAGATTCGTGCTCATTACGAACATATGTCCGAGTTTGAAACTGGTCGTGCCATTGGATTGAAAGAGGCTGATTGGTCTAATCGACTAATCGCGCGACATCTGTGTCGAAGTGATGCGGCTATTAGGCGATGTTGTCAAAAGTGGATCAACAACGGAAAAATGCAACGTCAGGACGGAAGCGGTCGACCAAGGGCAAAAACAGAACGGGAGGACAGAGCAATTGTCAGAATGGCTGTCGCAGCACCGGAATGCACGTTATTTACCATCCAACGTGTGACCGGCACACAAGTGTCCAAAATGACCATCAAAAGGCGACTGAGAGAGCGGAATCTAAGAGCACGCCGACCGTTACGATGCCTACCCCTCACACCCGTGCACCGACAAGTCCGACTACAGTGGTGTCGGGAGCGATCAACTTGGAACTGCTCTGACTGGGGACGTATAGTCTTTAGTGACGAGTCCCGTTTCTGTGTCCTGACGACCGTCGCAAACGTGTCTGGAGACGTCCTGGGCAGCGTGTGGATCCTGGCCTTACTGTCGAACACCACAAAGGTTCACAACAGGGCGTTATGGTCTGGGGTGCCATTTCATTTGATAGCAGGACCCCATTGGTAGTCATTCCTGGCACCCTGACAGCACAACGGTACGTAGATGACATTCTAGGCCTGTTTTTTTGCCGTTCCTCTCACATCACCCCGGGCTTACTTTTCAACAAGATATTGCCCGGCCACACACGGCACGTGTTACTATAGATTGTCTTCAATCTTGCCTAACTCTTCCGTGGCCAGCAAGGTCGCCTGATCTCTCGCCCATAGAGCACATCTGGGACGTGATGGGAAGGCGATTTAAACCATTCCGGAATGTTGACTATTTAGCCCGACAGTTGGAGACAATTTGGCAAGAAATCCCGCAGCACACCATCCGAATCTTTATCAGTCCATGACACGCCGGGTGGCAGTCTGCATCCAGGCCAGTGGGAGTCCAGCGACATATTGACATTCTCAATTTGTGACGATCAAACTCTGAAATAAAACAATAAATTGTTCTGAAATTTCAATCGTTTTTTTCCCTATACATGCTCTTTACATACACCAATTTTTGTCCTAATTTGACAACTCCTTCTTGGTGCGTCCATTTTTTTTGTTATACAGTGTATTTCTATGAAAGGCTACAAATATTCATAGCTCTAGTTAATAATACCGAATTTTTTGGAATGCCAAACGCTCATTAGGCCACAAACGGCTGCTTCTATTTTATTTCGTTTGAAAGGAAATATGCAAATATTAGTCTCAAGGTCATTCCCGGACACCAGATCCACCTAGAAGTTTCATATTTTATAAAATTGATTCTTAGCAAGATTGAACTGGGCTATAATATACCATACTTATATATTGTCAGGAAGTATATTGAATCACAATAATTGATATAAACGGAGAACAAATATTATATATTAACTACCATTCCGACCACTTAGAGTATAATATTATGTCATCCTTCATTGTTAGTTGCATAAACCTAGTTATTTATTAGGTAAATAGGTTGACCAAATATCAGGAAACAGGTTAAATCAACGTTTCTTTGCTTTTTGATCCACTAGATCGTTCTCAGCCTTCTAAAATGCTCTTGTGAACGCAGTCATGATATACCTATTTTGTTTTAATATTTTTTATTTTATTTCAATTTAAAGCTCTATCTCCCCCTAGGGACACTTGCGCTGTCATACATGTATGCCTTTACATTTGTTATACATATATATATACAATAATTATTTTCTTGAATAGAATAGTCATATGGTGTTAACAATGAGAAAGAGAGAGAAAAAAAGAGAGAAAAGACCTGTGTACGAAATAAATGATATGCCTATTTTGTTTTAATATAAAAATCTGACCTGTTTTCTATTTTTAATTATAAATTTTCACATATATATATATATATACCACAAGCGCATGACATGTCAAAGCCGATTTATAAACTTGGTTCCATTGTTAAATCTTAACGTTAAACATTAAAAAAAAATATTTATTGATACATTCAGAATATTCACCTTAAAAATAATAATATCAAATTATTTTACTCATTTAATTTCTATTTATCTTTGTTTCTATATTTTAAATAAAGAAATCCATAAATAGATATTCAATTATGTTATTCAAATGTTATAATACTTTGAAAAAGTTTGGCGTTCAGCCAACTGAAATATTGGTAAATAAATTATATTTTGATCCAATATATTTCTTTTTAATTGAATATTATTTTCATGACTACTAATTTTAAAAGGTTGTTATATAATGATATAATTATAATAAGAAACATTTTATAGAACAAAATTCGACTGAAAAACATTCACTAAGGGAGAAGCCGGGCGAAGGTGGGTCATTCAAAGTCAGTATATAATAATAATTATAATTTCATAACTACAAAATATTCTAAATGTTTTGTTATTTATCTAATTTTACTCTTTGATTTGCTTATATGTTAATTTATATATTCAGCTGCCAATATGTAAATTTTCCAATAGTTTATTTAGTAGTTTCTAAGAGGAAGAGTAACAAACATCAATTTATACTGACAAGAATAGATTCAGTAGAGAGTGGTTGTTTGCTACGAAAATATTCTTTTATCAAATGTTCGTTAGGCAAATTTGCCCTCAGGTAAAAACAGGAAAGGTTGAGTACATTAGCCATTAATATATCATTGTAAACTTTTTATTTGATTTGATAATCGTAATTTTGTTTTATATATATACTGTACTCGAGTAAATCCCTTGAATTACCCGGGTCATTCGGCATTGTGATGATTCTAAAAACAAATAATTAAATTTCTTGAAATAGTATTTTGGGAAAACATCCACTCCAGCAACCTCGTACCTTAAAAATATATATATTCAAAGCTGAAATGATGCTTAATGATAATTATTTATAACATCATTGTATTTATTATCCATGAGAAATTTGAATCTTGCCTTTCACAGGAAAAATAAATTAGAAAAATAATTAATATTGGCCCCTTCTAGCCAGCTTATTGCAGGTATTACTCTCTTTCATATTTTTTTTCAAACATTAACATATTTTCCAAACCAATATCTCTCATTATATGTCAGAAGTTGGTCAGTCTTTTTGAACTTACAAAATATTTTCTCATAATGAGTTTATTTTTATTTCAAAATGAAATATTTACAAATATTTCTTGTAAGATATAGTCGATATTTTTTATTAAGCGCGTTTAAGAGCGATTATCGCTTTAAAGCTAGCGTTTTGTAATAAAAAGAAACTCATTGTGAGAAAATATGTTGTACTTTTAAGAAGTTTTTCACAATTTTATCATGAATTGGCCATTCTTTGTTTACAAACTTGGGATTCTAAGAATCTAATAAGATTAATTTCATTTAAGTTCAAAATATTTACTATTTTATCTGTCCATGGTACGTACTCTGAGTAGCTTTCTCTATGTCCACATTTCAAAAACTTTAATTATTTTTCTTTTTAATTTCATGAAAGTCCAGCTCTCACATCCATAAGTTACCATAGGGAATACCAATGCCTCTAAAATTTTCTTTTTTGTCTAGAAATAAATGTCTTCTTCTTTTATATTGTCGCGGAGATAAATAAAGAAAGGGCAAATTTGGGGATAATTAATTTATTATAAAGGGTATTTACCTCCTAGCTCTCCAATAAAATTATTTACAAGAGGTTTTTATAGGGAGAGAGAGAGTCAGATGATAATACAACTTATCCCAAGGTAATAATAATAATGAGAGTGTTCAGCCACCGAGGCGTCCCGTTTTCCTTATTTGCAGATAAGATTCCGAGAACCCCTCACACCTGTGGTCGTCCCCCCCCGGAGTCCAGGGATGATTGACAGGTGTCCTATGGAGCTTCCTATGGCTGGTGTTGCAGAGCTACTTGACAATATTCTTGTAAATTTCATCATTGCACCCCTCTCAAATGCTACTTTTACTTCTTCTAAGCAAACTCCCATATTATCGATCCTGTATTCGAAGAATATATAATGATCAACTATTTCGATTTATTCTTAGTATTCAAAATATATTTATATTATCTATAATTAATACAGTGGAACCTCCCTGTAAAGGACATCTAATTTCAGAGCCAAAGTGTTCTTTAGGGAGAGATATCCTCTTACCGGAAAGTTGCTAAATAGTAAAAATGGTAATTTTGCAAATGAAAACTGTCCTTTATAGAGAGGTGTCCGCTAACGGAGTGTCCGCTTAAGGGAGGTTCTACTGTATCTATAACATTCTATTGTGTGGTATTAATGAATATTATTAGGATATATTTATTTATTTGGGTCTTATTATCTTGTGTTTATAATCTATAATGAGGATATATATTATGTTGTAAAATTTCACGCAAGCGTATTTTTCTATTGATGTTATTGTACTGTCTTGGTAATAATGCCCCCTTCGTAAAAAGGCGTCAGCTACCGGGGTAACCGCTAAAGGGAGGCTCTACCGTATTTATATTTGGCTGATGTATTTAATCTAAAACTAATATTTTTACCTATATCTTCAAATTTCTCAATAATATCTATTAGGTCATTGTTTTCTGCAAACAGTGCGGTGTCATCAGAACATAGCGAAAATGTTATATATATACATTCCTTTATTGTTGTACATCTATTTATATTTCATTAAGAAAGAGATATTCCTTTACTTGACTAATTCTATAGACATTCATGCGTATAGAATGTACGAATTAAGACGTAAGCGCGCTTCAATTAGGTATACCAAACATTAGCAAACTAATTATATGATGCTACTTGCTATTTCCAATCATCCGGAAACTTCTCAGTCATTAAATATTCCAGAAGAGCTACAAATTATGCCGAGAGAGAGGGCCCCATTCATACGTTGGTAATTACGGATGTTTAATGCCGGCCACAATGGACGATGTCTAATTGAAGCACAAAGACGGTTTTGCTAATTGATTTAGGGAAAGATCGATGCAGGTAAATTCCATTGGATGGCGCTGTCCTGTGACTATCTTCGTTAGCATCACACAGAAATGCTTCTTTACAATTGCTTCTCCCTTGAGTAGAGTGACAGTAAGTTACTCAAACGTCGGGAGTTAAATAATTGGTTAATGTAGCTATACTAGCGGAATGACCCGGGCAACGCCCGTGTTTTACCCGATTGAATGTTTTTATTCAAATACTATTTGTTACAATTATAAATTGGCGCCTTGAATAAATGTTTGTGTTAATATATTAGTTAATAACAATTTAAAATTAGTTAATAACTATAGCCTATGTGCTTTATCAGTCTATGTACTGTTGGCTTCCGTAGGCGTCTCTTACTGGGAAAAAGAAAGAGAGGATTCCATTTGCTTATTAACTAATATATTGATTTATTTAAGGAGCGACTCGCTCCAACACAATAGTTACAAAAACGAAGAAGCGAGTGGGGGGGCATGATGGGGGGGCAAAGGTGGCGTGATCGTAGCAACCAATAGGAGAGCGCCATTCCAAAAAAAAAAAAAGCAAACGGTGACAGAGATGAAAAATTATTAAGAACGCATGACGCTCATAACTGTATATATTATGTTTCTCAAATCAACTTCCAATCATAAAATTATTTTAGAGACCTTCTTGTATATCAAAATATTGAAGAAGCTTTTCTCTGAGATGCTAATGTCGGTAATTGGTTGATGTACCTATATTTTTCCTATTCAAGATACTACACCATATTGTTGCATCATGGCTAATTTACCTATTTTATTTTAATTTGTAATATTATTTTGCATATATCAGATTCAAATTTATATTTCATATTTATTTATTCTATTAAACATAATATATATATATATATATATTATAAACAGATTTATGTATTATAAAAAATCACCATTTGTATTTTGGTACACTGTGTGACTTCACTGCTCTCTTTGATGTGAGAAATAAATAAATGATTCTGGAGGCTACTTAAAGTAGAGTTATCTCATTATTCCCTTATATAAATTTTTAGGATGGTTGAAACACGCTCTGGTAAGATGCAAGACTCGGCACAGGAGAGAATGAAGTTTGAAGAGCCTGCCAAGCTGCCAACCTGGTGCAACAATATTTTAAATACAAATGAAACTACACCCATAAATAAAACTTGAGGAAGATTCACATTTTAGAATACACATCGGTAATCAGACAATACACCTCTGTTAGATATTTAATACACAGTGACCTCTATTGAAGACACCTTTCTTTATTTCAACATACAAAAAGCCATATTCCCGCTAGGGATAATTGGGTCAAAAAACATTTTTAAACAGAAACTGTTATAAACTAATTATATAATACATAATAATAATAATTAAAAAATGAACGATACGATAAAGATATGATAAAGGATGGTGAATCCGGATCTGAATGGGGAAATTTCACTTACAGAATTTGCTACGGAAGTATCCAAATTAATGAAGAATAAAGCAACGCGGGATTGGATAAAATACCTAAGAAAGCAATCAAAGATTTATCTGACGAAATTCTGAAATTGATAACATACATATATACAATAAAATATTGATGATATATTCAGTTCCTTCAACATGGACAAGAGCAATAAACCATCCTATCTTGAAAAACGGCGACCCCAAATATACCATTAAACTATAAAGGAATTAATTGTTATCCAACTTATGGAAACAGATGGATAGAAAAAAAATTGTATTGTTGGAAATTCAAGCCGGTTTCAGAAGAGGATATTCCTGTCAAGACCATATTTTCATACTTACCTCACCGATTTAAATTATCCTAAGCCGCAAAAGCAGGAAGGTAAACGTTTTTTTTTATGGATATCAAAAAGGTCTTTATACTTATTTATATCTTCTTCTTTGGTAACATTTATCAGATTATGATTCACTTATGGTTTTAATTCAAATGTCAGCAACGGTTAGATGGAACGGCTCACTTACGGAATTTATAAAAATACAATCTGGAGTCCTACAGGGTGAACCACTATCACCTTACTTATTTATCCCTCTTCTAAATGACCTAGTTTCTTTATATGAGGATGCGGACATGCCAAGTATGTATTTACCGAAATATAGAATTATACACTTCCTTCTGTTCGCAGACGACATTGTGGTTTTGGGAGAATTCAAAAAATAAAAATTCAGATGAAGATTAATTTAGTTAGAAAATATTTCGTAGAGAATTTCATAATTTGAACCAAATCAAGGGTTATGGTGTTTAGAAATGGAGATCGACAGGCTTTCTCTAACGTTTGGTTCTGGGGATAACTGCCTCTCATTCCAACATCCTAATGCACGTATTTGGGTTACCAACTGACAACTTCAGCGCAAGCGGTCCCGGGCAGCGCAAATTTTAAAAACAAGTGGCTAAATGCTATTAATGCGGTTTGGGCAATATTGTCGCGCGCTGACCCTCCGGTTCTTTGCGTCGAAGCAGCTTCCTCCTTCGTGGATCACTAAACCCTGGGCTCCCTTTGATCTCCCTCTGCAGCTCTACCCTGCAGAGCACCCAAGGACGTCCGAGAACCACCGCTCAAGTGAAACTCCTTTCCTCTGGCAGTATCTCTCGGCCTTACCACTGGTAGGGGGACACGAGAGACTTACCAGAAGAGTAGCAGCAGCGATGGCGAGAGTAACAACAGCAACCGGCACCGAGACTTCAAACACTCCTTTATTGTCATTTCTAATAAACATTACATATAACTGAAATAACGTTCAATGGGTATTTACATTATGTTACCTCCTAGGACCAATATAAAAGTGTATTTACAAACTATTTGCTCCAGGAATCAGGACCACAGCTATCGGCGATATCCACACTAGTTCCAGACGGAAACAGGCGAAAGCGCCATCTATTGGCGGAGGTTGTAGGTGTTTTGAGGCCTTATACGCGACACTGACTCCCCCTTAAGGCGGATCGTCCCGAACCGGTTCCATCGGTCTTGTCGCCTTGATGATACGCTTCTCTCGCTGGTGCCGCTTCTCTTGCCGAAACTGCATCTCTCTTTCTGGAACCGCCTCTCTTGATGGAAGCCCCTTTCTCGCCGGAGTCGCCTTTCTTGCCGGAGCCGCCTATCTCGCTGGGGCCGCCCCTCTTGCCGGAGTCGCCTCTCCCGCCGAAGTCGCCCTTTCGCCGGAGCCGTCCTTCTCGACGGGACCGCTTCTTCCGCCGGAGCCGCTTTCTACACCGAAGGCGCTTCTCATGCTGGTACCGCTTCTTATTCCGGTACCGCTTCTCTCGTTGGTACCGCTTTTCGCGACAAAGCCGATTCTCTCGCCGGTACCGCTTCTCTCGCCGGCACCGTTCCTCTCGCCGGCACCGCTCCTCTTCCCGGCACCGCTCCTCTCGCCGGGACCACTTCTCTCGTGGCATTGCTCGATGGTGCTGCTTCTCTCGTCGGGACCACTTCTCTCGCCGGGACCATTCCTCTCGCCGGGACCATTCCTCTCGCCGAGACCATTCCTCTCGCCGAGACCAATCCTCTCGCCGGGACCACTCCTATCGCCGGGACCACTCCTATCGCCGGGACCACTCCTATCGCCGGGACCACTGGTCTTCTCTCCAGCGAGGTGCTTTCTCAGGGCACAATGCCGATGTTGTTGTGCAGCTGGCCCTGCACGCTCTTCCCCATCCAGCGCATCCGACCTCAGCCCATGAGTCCTGCATCGCCTGTGGGTCTGGAGACCTGTACCTGGGTCATTGCTACTGGTCATGTAGGTGGGTCAGGCCTGTCATCCTTGAGGCCTTCACTATCATCCAGCGGCCCACTGACCTGCAGAGCTGGATCTTCGGGCATGACTTGGAAGACGACCCCCTGGCTATCTTGGCGTCTGCAAAGGCGCGAATATATAGACACTTCCTGGCGCTGGAGTTGCGAGGGGTCCGAGAAGAACCCCTCCTGGTCTGGAAGAGGACCCTATCATGTTGGTGGACCCCTCTTCAATCATAATTCATTGTTTATAATCTCGCCGGAACCACTCCTCTCGCCGGGACCACTTCTCTCGCCGGAGATGCCCCTTTCGCCGGTACCGCTTCTCTCGCCGGGACCACTTCTCTCGCCGGAGCTGCCCCTTTCGCCGGTACCGCTTCTCTCGCCGGGACCACTTCTCTCGCCGGAGCTGCCCCTTTCTTCGGTACCGCTTCTCTCGCCGGGACCACTTCTCTCGCCGGAGATGCCCCTTTCGCCGGTACCGCTTCTCTCGCCGGGACCACTTCTCTCGCCGGAGCTGCCCCTTTCGCCGGTACCGCTTCTCTCGCCGGGACCACTTCTCTCGCCGGAGCTGCCCCTTTCGCCGGTACCGCTTCTCTCGCCGGGACCACTTCTCTCGCCGGAGCTGCCCCTTTCGCCGGTACCGCTTCTCTCGCCGGGACCACTTCTCTCGCCGGAGCTGCCCCTTTCGCCGGTACCGCTTCTCTCGCCGGGACCACTTCTCTCGCCGGAGATGCCCCTTTCGCCGGTACCGCTTCTCTCGCCGGGACCACTTCTCTCGCCGGAGCTGCCCCTTTCGCCGGTACCGCTTCTCTCGCCTAGACCACTCCTCTCGCCGAGACCACTCCTCTCGCCGGCACCGCTTCTTTCGCTGGGGCCGCTTTATTCGCGGCTCTGCCTAAATCAGATTCAGGGTCGGTCCTAGAGGTGCCACAATCAGGCCTTCTGCTCCATGGATTTCCTCCATATGAGCCGGCTCGACCTCCAGCTTTCGGGACTCCGCCCGGCCCTCGCCAACATAACTCCCCAAGGTTGTCTGGGCCGTACTTGACCGCCTTTGTAAATGGGCCTCCATTTGAGACAGCAACTTCTGAATCTCTTTGCTTCTAAGGAGCCTTCTTTCCTCGAATTCTTTTTCCATCAGAAGCATTTCTTCCTCTCTCCAGCACTTTAATTTGTCCCTCTTCTCCTGATATCCCTGTAGCCTCCGGACGATCTCGGCCAACGAGTCCTGCTCAGAGGCCATCCCTTGGCCTCTCACGTCAATGGGCCTTTTGTCAACAACTAAAAACTCTAAAAAAGCCCCCTGGTGACCTCCACGAGGAATAATCCCACTTCTGACACCAGTTGTGGCGGCTGACCCCTCCGGTTCTTCGCGATGAAGCAGCTTTCTCCTTTGTGGATCACCTAACCCTGGTCTCCCGTTGCTCTCCCTCTGCAGCTCCCAAGGACGTCCGAGAACCACCGCTCAAGTGAAACTCCTTTCCTCTGGCAGTATCTCTCGGTCTTACCACTGGTGGGGGGACACGAGAGACTTACCAGAAAAGTAGCAGCAGCGATGGCGAGAGTAACAACAGCAACTGGCACCGAGACTTCTAACACTCCTTTATTGTCATTTTTACTAAACATTACATATAACTGGAAAAACATTCAACGGGTATTTACATTATGTTACCTGCTAGGGCCAATATAAAGTGTATTTACAAACTATTTTCTCCAGGAAACAGGACCGCAGCAGTCGGCGATATCCACACTAGTTCCAGACGGAAACAGGCGAAAGCGCCATCTATTGGCGAAAGTTGTAGGTGTTTTGAGGCCTTATACGCGACAATATTGGTCTAATAAAAAAAAACAACTCTATCAAATCCTCACTCAGTTCAGAAATTTATTATTTCTACTGCCTTATTAAAATTGGTATAAAAACTATAAAATAAAAATTTCAGACAATTAGAAGTTTTCTACTTTTACTAAAATATTTAGTCTATTTGGTAAAATTTGAAAGAATAGTTATATTACAAGTAAAATGTTATTATTAAAGTGTAAATTATTATTACAATGTTTATAAATGAAAAATTATATTTATTAAGATGAAAATGGTTGTGTTTAAGGTGTATAATATTGTTTTCAAGCGCAGAACATATATAATTGTTCTGAAAATAGAGCAATCCATACTTAAATCATTGGATAATAAAAAGGCATATATTGACATACAGGCCTTGATAAAGGTTGGCGTAGAGCCAACCGAAATATTGGCAAATAAATATTATATTCAATCCAATATATGCTATTTTTTATTATCTAATATATATATTTATTAATATAAACAGATATTTGTTATATTTTTTAAAGATAAATTTTTAATTGGCTGAGTAGAATACATTTCGAAAGCCACGTTATTACAGAAAAATTCGCACAAATTCTATGCTAATATTCACAGAAAAGTCTTCAATATAATTTATTGGCGTCATTTCGACGTTTATTTTAGAAATTACGAGATTTGTTTAAAAACCCATGGTCGTATGTCTGTCAAAATGCGGAGAGGTATATCTCCATTTTTGACTTCATTTTTAAATTCGTTTTTACTCCAAACGGATATTGTAAAATGGCAATTTATTGAAGCAGAAATAAGTTTGACAGTTTTAAATACTTTAATTAATTTCCAGGGAAATTTAAGGTTTGATTTTTGGCATTAGTTAGCGAATTCTTTTCCTTTTTTTATTGTATGGAAAGATGGAAATTTATTGCTATCGTTTTGGGTGTTTAAAATGCGGTTTCATAAAATGTTAATTTCAAATTTATTATATAAAACATAGAATATATATTTGTGTGTGTGATTCTACCTAATTAATGTATTTTAATTAAATGAACATATTTAATTTTTATCTGCGATATTGGAAAATAGAAAGATTGTTAATTAATTAATGAATTCTGAATATAGGTATAAAACCTTAATAATACATATTGATTACCAGGATCAAAATATTTAATATTATTTAGAAGAAATATCAATAAAATACATACAAATATAGTACATGAGAAAATTTGAAAAATAGCAAATTACCCTGTTATTCGAGAATTATATACATTTAATTACAAAACACAAAAGGATATATATATTAATTTTAATATTCTCTATAAACTATTGTATATAATTAAAGATATGTAATTGAGAGGAATTAAAAACAATTATAACCAAACAAACTCGCAGCTTCGAAATTCTTATCAGGGATATTGTTATCCACGTTTTGTCTGAAAAGTCTAAAAAATCTAAAATATGAATTGATAGTGTTATATTATTTTTTTTATTCAATTTAATAGGTCAATGAATTACACAATTTTCAAATTTCACATATTTATATACATTGCCCTTCTATATACATTGCAAATGTATATAGAATAATTGAATTAATATTTTTTCATCTTTGCTTAAACTGATCTAATTTCTTTATGATATAGCTTCATTTATAATGGTTAATTGTGACGAACTCTTCTCAATGAGCAAACATTTATAATGTTTACATCAAAATGTTAGGAAAGCCATTACAGCAACCTTCTATAGAAGAAATTCATATGAGTGACTTTGTTGGAAATGCGTATAAAATCTTTAACAAATTAATATACACACACAAATGAACAAACATGTTTATCCATAATGGACAATTCACCAGAGAATTACAGGAAACCCATAATAACAACACTAATGAATAACTTAATTCCCATTAAACCAAAATTGGATCTCGATAAGAATTATGATTGAAAAGATATTTTGGATAATATTTCTATTAATTGATGCTAATTGAATCTCCAGCTTTGAACAATTTGAGCATCAATATGATCAAATTTGCTTCTCCACAAATTGCATCGCTACTACATAAACTATTTAATGAATACATTAAATAGGACACTACCAGACAAATGGGAAACTACAGTTCTAAAGATGATACCCAAACCTCTTTAAACTAATTTCGAAAAGTCACCGTCCTCTATCTTTAATTTCAAAACTTTCCAAAATATTTTGAATTATTTTCAAAAATAAAATATATGATAATTTAATCAAATTAGCAATCACCTTAGCCATAGACAACATGGATTTATTAAAACTAAGTCAACAATTAAAGATCTAGATAAAAATCAGCGTTCTAATAATAGAGCGTAAACAGAAAGAGTTAGTAGTCCTAGTTGCAATAGATATAAGGTGACAATACATGGTGGCCAGCTTTAATCAAAATATTAGATGAAGATAAATTACCTGCCATATTGATTAGAATTCTACATTAAGAAACTTTAAAACTTACATATAATCCTAGAGAAGTTTTTAAATCACTATAGTAAGGATGTCTTCTTTTGTGGATGACATTTCTAAATGATTTGCTAACCAAACTACAATTAACAAATAAATAAATTGATTTGTTACGATAATAATGTGTCAATTGTATGTTTAGGCAAAGATTTAACGGCTCTTAAATTTTCTATTGAAATTCGTTAAAAAAGTTCCATTCATGGTCCACAGAAAATAAATTGAATATTAGCCTTGAGAAAACCAAAACATCTACATAACAAAAATGAAGTTCCTGTTAAATTTAAGAATGAAATCATTTCTCCTTAAGTGGAAATAGAAATTCTGGATGTTAAATTTTTTAATCATAGAAGAAAGAATAAATTGAATTTTTTAGCTCTCACTTAAATAATATTTTTAAAAAACCCAATAATTAAAGAATTTGATTTTTCTTTATGCGGTAAATCTTAGGGTTTAAGCACTCAAAATAAAACTAATTTTATACAAATCTATCATTACACATATATTTATAAAAGAAGCTGAATTTAGGCTTTGATTATTGAGTTAAAAAGGTGTATATTTAGTGGCATTTAATTTTATATATGTGTGTAAATACTTCTTTCTTTGTTTTGTTTTATTTTTCATATTTTAGGCATAGCAGTCTGTTTGCATACAGGTTGTTTTTCTTCTTTTTAGATCACCTCAGCTGGGTTGGAATGACACTATTTAATATGGACATCGATCCTGTTTGCATTTTTGTTCTACGTGGTATTTTGGTTGAGATTCCGGGTAAATCCAAGACGGAACTTAAAAGGAGCTCCCGAATGCAAGGCCTACAACTCCAATACGGATTTGACGATTTGTCAAGCAGTACCAGGATGGTGAAAGCTGAAGTTTCTGGAACTCTCGAAATTTTTGGATCAAAGCTGGACAACACGCCTATCATATTCTAAGGATTCCTCTGACTTTCTCTGGTAAGAGTGCTTAAGATCCCCATAAATGGATTTAAGTGTATTAAAGGGCCCAAAAATGGAATGGATTGGTAAGTCATTCAGCAGATGTTGACAGGATGATGAAACAATATATAATTCAATTCTCTGAAATCCTTGGTCTTCGCCTGTAGGGTTTGTAAAGAAAAGATAATGGGTCCTGGGGTTTTGCGTTGACTATCATAATCAGATCACGAAGAAAGGAGCTTATCTATTAACACGGGTTGATGATGCTTTGGATCATTTATCAAGGGCCAGATATTATTTAATTATGGATCTAAGAATTGGCTATATTAGCAAATCAAAATGGATAAGCATGATAGAAAGAAAACAGCATTCATTTTATCTAATGGCCCCTATGAATTTAGGGTAATGCCATTTGGACTCTGTAATGCACCAGCAACATTTGAGAGGTTATGGATGCCAATTTGAAGGATTTAAATGGAAAATCTCTACCATTTGAATGAAATAACAGTTTTTGGTTTTTCTCTCGAAGAAATTCTAACAAGATTATAAGTTGTTCTGGAATTCATTCAACAAGCTGGGTTTAATGGGAATCATGAAAATGTCTAGGTGGGTCAAGACAATTAAATATATTTGGACACGTTTTCAAGTAAAATGGAATACATACAGACCTTGAAAAGGTTGAAGCCATTTTAAAGAGTTCCTATCCTAATAGAATAACTGATATCAAAAGTTTCTTAGGACTGTGCTCTTATTATAGACGATTTGTAGAATTTTTCCCACAAACAAAATTCTGAATCATCTTTTGAAAACAATGTAAACTTCTGTAGGAGATAAAAAAAAAGTAAAATGCCTTCGAGATTCTTAAATAAACTTTAACCTCTGAACCTGTTCTTGGGTACGTTATTAATGATACAGGGACCGATATGCACACCGATTACGAGTGGATATGTTATTGGAGCAGTGTTAATACAATTACAAGGAAGTACTGAAAGACCTTTAGCACTAGACCAATAGCCCAACTCGCATTCTGTGAATAGACATAACTAAAGGGACACACTTAATTGAAATTCCAACTTCATATATTCGGTGTTATTGTATCTACATCTATTTTGTGTACATGAGAATAGAATTTACAATTATATTACATTAGTCTAAACCTCCTACTGAATAGAACACTTTCCTGAAATTATCCGATCCTAAAGTGGAATAATGTGTTATAGGATAGAACAAGTTATTTTCCTTCATTTAAAGAGATAAAGACAATTTACAATAGTACAAATATTTATACTATTTATGCTTGTCATGGTGAGTTTATTAAATATATTCTTATCCTCATATCAATAGGAAATCCCCAATTTGGCCAACTACTACTCTGATATCACTTATATAGCCTTCAAGGATTTTATGTGTTCCACTTCTATTACTTCTTTCAAACGACTTTCCTTTCCCAGCTCAGCCTTAATATTTTTCATACTTTGGTGAATAAAGCCCCTTAATATGATTGTTTTAACAGCAAACTTCATTTTGTAATAAATAAAACAATATATAGCGAATAAATTTAATAGTTTGTAAGAATTAATTTATTCTATAAAATCTCTTCAATATTTTTAAATTTT
Organism: Cordylochernes scorpioides; assembly: GCA_030710605.1. NCBI lineage: Eukaryota > Metazoa > Arthropoda > Arachnida > Pseudoscorpiones > Chernetidae > Cordylochernes > Cordylochernes scorpioides. Next base: position 6,959,749 of record CP092884.1, read on the forward strand.
TACTACTAATAACAAAAAAAAAAGTTCGAATTTCATATCTCTATTTGCCTAAATTACGAATATCTTTTTTCACCTACTTTTAGGGGATTTGATCTCATATGATACAAAAAATATATATTTACATACTTTATTTCTTTCAGATTATTAAAATCAATCTTGACTGTATCCCTCTGATAAATTCGTCTCGAGGGAATAAAATGGTCTTAAACTTTTATAAGGCATGACAACAAATAGTAAATCCAATCTTTTATTGTCGCGGTAAACAAACTAGGCCTAACGCCAACCACGTGCTTGCCTTTTACAGGGGTGCCGAATTTTTTCAGCGCGCTAGCTAAAAGAATATTAAATTTAAATAGACATTTGAATATTACATTATATTCTATAAAGAAGAAAAGTAATATGAACATAAAAGATTACAATAGATTCAAATATTTATAAATATAAAGAAAAATATTATATATATTTCCAAGTTTAAAAACATGCCGTTTATCTGGAGAATATATAAGAAATTTTTTAATATTTACATAAAACTTGAAATATCAAACTCGCATATAACTAAATTCACTATGTTTCGGAATTTTGTTAATGGATATATGATATTATTATATTGGAAATGTGTGTCGTATATCATATTGGAAAACATGGATTTTACTCAACGAAATGTTGAGCTATAATTTGAAATGACTTTGAATAGTAAGAGAGAGAAATAAAGAAAAAGGAAGATAAATAAAGATAAAAAAACAACGGTTTGGAAATTTTCATGGAAAATAAAAGACCTTTGTTTTTAAGGCAGCTTCGACTGCAAAAGGTGTTGCCTTTGAAGATATAAGAATATTTTAAGGTTACAATTACATTTTTCAAGTTATTTCAGATTTAATTAGTATGATTCCGAAAAACAACTATAAAAATACACCTATAAACCAAATTATTTTTTTTTATTTTATTGTGTTGTGTGCGTTATATTATGTTTTTAAACTTATAGTTATTCTTTTATGTCCATAGCTCTAAGGTAAGGAGAAATAGACGTTATTATTCATGGATGATATTTATGATGAGTAGATTTGTTATTGATAAAAGGTTAGGATAATTAATTTTTTTGTAAATATTGAAATTTTCTGTATGTGTGTGTTGTGTGTGACTCTTTCATATTTTAACTTATTATTTGAAAAATGTATAGTGAACTATGAATTTTTAAATTGAAACTCTTACCAAAAGGTTACCGATATTTTTAATGTAGCTTTAATCCAAAAAAGACAATAAACTAAAAATGTGAGATAACCATTCAGTTGGCGTATATAGAATATACCTAAAAAATAGGCCTAATAACTAGTCTATTATAATGATGATATTGTCGCGCTTGCCCCTCCGGATTCTTCGCGACGACGCCGCTTCTTCCTTCGTGGATCACCTACCCCGGGCTCTCGTTGCGCTCCCTCTGCAGCTCTTCCCTGCAGAGCACCAAAGACCTCCGAGAACCACCACTAAAATGGAACTCCTTTCCTCTGGCAGTATCTCTCGGCCTTATCACTGGTGGGGGGACACGAGAGACTTACCAGAAGAGTAGCGACTGTGGTGCTGGCGAGAGTAACAACAGCAACTGGCAATAAGACTTCTAACACTCCTCTTTAATGTCATTTCTACTACACATTACATATAACGAGAATAACAATTAACGGGTATTTACATCACATTACCTCCCAGCGCCAATATAAATGTGTGTATTTACAATAATTTGCCCCAGGAAACAGGACTACAGCAGTCGGCGATTCCCACACCAGTTTCAGATCGGAAACAGGCGAAAGCGCCATCTATTGGCGGATTTGTAGTTATTTTCAGGCCTTATACGCGATAATATATAAAAATATGAAAGTGAAAAATAAATTTCATAAATCCATGTCTGTGTGTGTGTGAATACAATTTTAATTAATAGCAAGCCTCTCAATTCCTAAATGTATGTTGGTTAAAACATCTATTTCCTTTTAATACTTTTTTAGATATTTCTAATCACTTACTTTTTCCTTTCTACAAGAAATTTCTTTCAAACAAACGCCTCTATATAAAATATCAATAAAACTCTTACAATTGAATTTCTAGGAAAACTAAAAATTTCTGGCAAAAATAATATCTAAACATCATCCAGGAAATAAATGAAAAAACGGATAGCCCCGTTTCTATCATCTAACCCCGTCTCCTCAATTTATTAAAATGTTCCGATTCTCCATCTGACCTCCATTTAATTTATTGGAGCGGAGATTTTAAAAAACTCCTTCGATATAAAAAATGAATTAATTTTGGAGAGGCGTGCGGCGGAGTTGGGTTGTGATCCCATTTGGTCTGATTGAAGGGAACCGAGAAAATTAAACTGTAGTTGCATACCCACCTATATTGCATATTTACAACTATTTGCATCGTCAGTAAACTCTTTTGTGACATGTATTCAAACATTTAAATATATTTGGAATTTTCATCCTATATTCTGAAAGTACATTCTTCTCTTTCTACGTTTAAAAAACTGAGTGTTGAGAGCAAAATATATTTATAAAAGATATACAAGGGGGGATCAATAAATAAGGTGAATTATCTTATTTCTTAAAAATTAAAAAAGCAAAAATAATTAATACCACAGAATATTAAAATATAACATCGAGAGACTATTTATGGTGTTCTGTTCTTTTTTTCCCATGCGCGGCGCGAGACTAATAAATAAACTAAAATGGAAGCTCCCTTGAATGATTGCACCACGCTTGAACAACGTGCAGTTATTCGTTTCTTGAATGCAGAAGGTATTCAAACATCTCAAATATGTCAAAGAATGAAAAATATCTATGGTGAGTCTTGTTCGTCTCAAAAAAACATTTATAAATGGGTTAACGAGTTCAAAAATGGACGAATTACATGTACCGATATTGAGCGACCTGGACGACCAAGTGTTACAGCGACGCCAAGCACGATAAATGCGGTTGAAAACTTAATTTTGGAGGATAGAAAAATATCCATTTTTACCATAGGCAACGTATGAACAGCGACCTTTATTGTGACATTCTTGTAAATAAGCTAAAGCCCGGTATAAGAAACAAAAGAAGAGGGAAGCTTAGTAAAGGTGTTCACTTCCTTCATGATAATGCAAGGCCGCATACATCATGTAAAACTGTATCTACAATCATTAAATTAGGTCTTTAAGTTTTAAAACATCCTGCATATAGTCCAGACCTAGCCCCCTCTGACTATTTCCTTTTTGTACTACTAAAGAAGGAGTTAAAGGGAAAGCGATTTGACTCGGATGAAGATGTCCAGAAAGTGGTGCAAGATTTTTTCACACGCTTCCTAAGAGTGCCTATAAAGAGGGTTTTTACAAGTTGCCAGAACGATGGAGACGATGTATAGAAAGCCAAGGTGATTATTTTGAATAAATCAAGTCCTAATTTTTAATATCGTTCTTATTTTTTTAAATAAATTATAATTAACCTTATTTATTTGATCCCACCTTGTATGATATATTTACAATTATTATATTAATAATACAATAAAAATCATATATAATCTATTTTTTATATAATGTTATTATGAATAGAGGCAAAAATGGATTATACAATTTTGAGAATATATATATATATATATATTAAAAATGGCATATCCTGACCAGGAGCACATGTGCTTTACAGAAGGCAGAGCGCCATCTGGTGGAACAGAAATCAACTAAACATTGATTTAGCCTGTTCCCTGGGTTGGCCAAATATCAGGGAACAGGCTAAGTCAATGTTTAGTTGATTTCTGTTCCACCAGATGGCGCTCTGCCTTCTGTAAAGCACATGTGCTCCTGGTCAGGATATGCCATTTTTAATATTGATTTCAACACCTGATCTTTTTATCTTTTATTTTTTTATTTCGTTTTTTAATATATATATATATATATATATATTTTTTTTTTAATGAGAAGGCATATATTGGATCAAAATATAATTTATTTTACCAATATTTCAGTTGGCTGAACGCCAATCTTTATCAAGGTATTATAACATTTTAATGTGTAATAATTTTATAATACCTTGATAAAGGATGGCGTTCAGCCAACTGAAATATTGGTAATATAAATAATATTTTAATTCAATATATGTCTTCTCATTAAAAGATATATTTATGGTTTGCTCTATTCAGAAAAAGTAAATACATATATAAATATGTATTTTTAAAACTATAGTATACATTTCATGTGTGCATTAATTTTTTCGAAGAATATTTTGGTTAAAATACTTTTTCATGACTGGAAATTATTATGATGTGTTTATAAAAATAATGTAACATTGTTAGCCATACCTTATTCATTTATCGGAGGTAATGAGGTGGATCTCACATCGAAAAACAACTCATATTTAAGACTATTCACTAAGTGTGATCCAAATATTGGTATCTTCAGAAGAATAAGAGTGTTACTTAGACAACCCTCAAGTCATCAATAGAAAAATGGCAATCAGACGAAACTAAAAGAACCATACGCAAAGGAATACGCCCGTTAATTTTGAACAATTGAATGCTATTAACGTGTTCTTTATCAGCATTTGGCTGAGTGTCTTCGTAATTGAAAATATCTTTGGCGTGTTTTTACGCGTATTGTGGGCATTTTGCTTCAATTTAATGACTTTGGATTTTCTCTATTGTTAATGCTTCTTCCTTTCTGGCTACCTTACTCCCTCCCTGTAGTCGCATTAGGATAAATAAACTGATTAACCGCTCAAACGGCCAAAAACTGTTTTATATCTACCAATATATACTGAATGTACACTATATAGCCATATATATTTTTGACGCACATATACCTTTATATTGTCGCGTATAAGGCCTGAAAACATCTACAACCTCCGCCAATAGATGGCGCTTTCGCCTATTTCCCGTTTGTAACTTGTGCCAATATCGCCGACTGCTGGGGTCTTATTTCTTGGAGTAAATAGTTGTAAATACACGTTTATATTGGCCTCAGGAGGTGGCGTAATGTAAATACTCGTTGTTTTTTATGATAGTTATATGTACATGGCACATGGTACATATGACAATATATTAAATTATTCACTTATTAACAAAATTCTATCTAGAGAATTGCGTAGTTCTCTGTTAGATGTCTTGTGCATAATAGTGCTTTTTTATTTGTCTTCCTTTTATAACGATTGGAAAGTTTATTCTTTGCTTTCAGATTTGTTCGAAATTTTGTCGAATAAAAAAATTAAATGCATCTCTTAAATGAAAATAATATAAATGAAACATATTCAGAAATGATGATGCGAATTTATTTGGAAATATATTTTGAGTGAAAACGTATGCATGGAGAGGTTTTGGTTCTACATAAGAATCGATCTAGCTTAAGAGTGATATATATCAACATATATAAAAAGTATAGTGTACATCTATTTATCGTTTAATGGTAAAGTATTCAATAGATTTTGGTAGTGAGATAAACCTTTTTAACTGCTTCAGCAGTTGCAAGAAATTTAATTTAATCTTCTTTATATACTGCACGGATATAGATTCGTAAATGGCTACTACACTTTCGTTAATGTGAGCTACACCGAATGTGCATTATTTGTAACTCTCGTTCCTGTTGTAGAAGAAGAAATGATTTCTTTACGACATGTTCTAATCGTTCTTCTTTTTACGGTCCATCAAAGTGGCTATCGACAAGGAGGGAATTACATCCCGTATCCGGCCACCATGTGACTGCATTAATCCATGGCCTCTTCACCAGCCTACGTGGGATTGTCACCCATTGCCTAGAGAACTGTCACTTCTTTATTATCTTCTTGATCGGGTAGTAACACGAAGTACTGTCATTGATTCCACTGTCTTAGTGTTCTGTCTTTTGTACGTTCGCTTTATTTTATCAGTTGTTGAATACATCATCCATCTAAAAGTTACGAGTTTACAGTTGGTATCGAGGACCACGCCATCACCATATTCTCATCGGTTAAGAACTCGATCTAAGTTTTCTTCTTAGATCGCAAAATGCGTGGTGTCGCTGGAGACCCGCTGGCGATTCTCCAAACTCTACAGCGGTGGCAGAGAAGCCTTGTTCATTGTACATTGTATCATGCATATATGCATATAACCATCTTTTAAAAATAGTACAGACTGTGCACTTTCGCATGTATTGACAAGATGTCAATGAAATAATTCAATTGTCAATGTCTATGAGTTACGATCAAATACCGTCACTCCAGGCAAATTTCCTTGGAAATCTGTTCATCTTTTTGGAAATTCCTTTTCTATTCTGTGACCATTAACTACCGATATCTCACATCCATTCAACAGGACATACTCATATATACTGACCAATGCCTCATCTAAATTCCAGGAAAGAGAACAAAATATTCCAGCCGCATATATATTATAAAAATAAATATATTTTCTGCTGATTTTGGAATATTTTGAAATATACAGTATTATTAGGTGTTGCTTGATTTTGGTATCCATGAGTATTTTACGATTTTGTTTTGCAGTCGTGGTAATAATGCTAAAAAATGTTCATATCACTATTGCTTTAATTTTGCTCATAAATATAAACACAATTAGAGAAAAACTCTACCTGTGTCAAGGCGAGTAGAACAGGGAAAAACAAAACTTATTACATAATTTACAAACGGTTTGAGCTAGCTATCGGGAAACAACAACAAATGGTTATATTAACAGAAAGCGCGACCTCTGGCGGTCGACTTAACAGAATATTTGAATCTATGAAATATATTTAAAATATTTTTTTTAAATAATACCTTTATATACAATCTAAAATAAATACCTTTATATAAAATATATATATTCTCAATTATAAAGTACTAAATTAATACAAATCCCCCACAACTTTCAAGATACAGTTGATTGTCGAAAAACTGTTCCGCAGGCTCTTTACCTAGTTTTTTCAGTTAGATGGGCTTATGTCTCTACAAGTCATCTATCAATACTCTAGTCGCTGAAAAATAATTCGAATAAAGTAAATTTATAGCCTAATACGACTAAAGAATCAATCTAACTCCGCCTTTGCCGTTCCCAAGCCCGGATGAAAAAAGAGGAAGGGAGCAGTAACAAGCTCACTAAAAAACCTGGGCTCAGCTGGCCCGGTTGATAGTACCCTGTAAGGGCTACTAATCTAGGGATACAGGATGAGCAGCGTTTGTACTCCATGTTAGGAGCAGCTGCACATGGTGTCTGTTCCTCATGTCAGAGGCGGCCATTTCTTTTGGAGCTAAGTCGGCCTGCCACTGAGTAGTGCTCCCAGTCTTGATGACAAAAGCAGATGCATTTTACTTCACCCAGTCATGATGGTTGTCAAACACCATCAAGGGTCCCAACTTGATACCCTAATATGATTGAGTGGAGATAGGGGAGAAGAAGAAAAATCAATCTAGAAATATAATTGAATTACTCGAGTAAAACCCAAGATCTGAAAATGTTGAAAATTTAGGAAAGGATACTGGGATTTGAAATTTACACTAGTCAATAATTTCCTAAAATTTTTCAAATTTGAATGTTGGAAAATATTTTCTTTGAAATACACACGGGTTTCTGTTTCATATTATAGAGAGAGATCTATAAAAACCTATACTACTGTTGCCTTCCATTTTGCATATAACTACTTTGAGCGTATGCGTATACATGTATGTACACATGGGTTAAAATTGGACTTTTCAGGAAGATAAAAAATGATGGTGTGTACGTTTCAATATTAAATAGTTTTTTAAAAAATATTTGAAATAATATGAATGCTAAAAACTCTCAGATTCTTTTGAAATAAATTTTATCTTCCTACTAATAAAAAAAAAAACATTTTAAACAGAAGCATATCTATTTGATATAAACAGCGCGCCATTTTGATTTTATAAAGATTTTATTATCATAAATGTACCCTTTGTCTACATTTCCTGTTTAATTATTATTTTAATTCAGTGGGGGTCGGTGGAAGGGTGGTCTAAACCGTTGGTTTTCGATCGGTACGACTAGGAATCGAATCTCCGCATTAGGAACTTTTTCCTAATAAAAAGAAAATGCTCCAATGGCCCCCGATTCTTGCAAAAGTCCATTTCCACCAGCGAGTGCAAGTAATCAAACGAGGCTATGGAACATTTTTAAATTCAAAAGTCGAAATGCTTTTCACATGTGTAGTTATGTGGTGCACTTACAGTAAAAGCAGCCGCTAACTTTTAACCAGCATGATTATCATGGCCTGTACTACGTGTACTAGGGATTGAATCATACGAATACTACTGTAAAGTGAGAGATATAATCACTGACCTCTAGCCATGTGGGCGACCATGAGTAAGTTAACTGCGGCTGCTCCCGTCCCGTGCCCCGCCAAAGTCACGTTGTCCGGGTCGCCTCCAAACTCCCGGACATTCTCCTGAAGCCAGTGCAGGGCGGCCACAAGGTCCATCAGGCCATAGTTGCCCCTGGCCGTGCCGTCCACAGAGGGCAGAAAGCCTGAAACACATCAACACTTGAGGTAAGTTTATAAATGGGTTTGCTCTATGCTGGATTCTCAGTCGCCATTTCCATAACGCAAAATTTTTCAATATTGTGCTCCCCTCGCTTCAAAGGTTTCAAAATTTCCTTTGTTTTACTTCAAAGCTCAATTTACCTTTACCTCCCTTAATATTATCAGGTTTTTATATATCTTTAATCAAATAATCTATATAGATACAAACTGATAACTGACTATAACTGATACAAAATATCAATAGAGATCAATTAAAAAACATATTGGATATTAATGTATAATAATTATTAGAATATTAATATAGCACACTAAAAATGTACATAGATAATAGTATGCTAGCTTAGCTTTGATATAATGTTAAATAAAATAATGAAATATTCTAGACAATTTAAATGAAAAAGGGGTGTAGCTGGAGCTATAAGGAAATAAAACAACTTTTTCTCTCAAAACATATCCAAGAATTCTCTCGCTTTATCAATTTGTTGCACAATAAACTTATTCTAAAGAGTGTCACTCCAGCGACTAAGCGAGATTCCAACCATCAATGACCCTTGAGATTGGGTTACTCTTTACCCTGAAATCGTCTAATTTAGTGATGGAACTTGCTAGATCGTTACGTAACCTCCTCCCCTGCAATAAGTGGGAGAAAACACACTTTTTCGTGTTTGTGAGATTTCGTGGAAGACAGCCGCACGGGACTTATCTCATTTCTAACTACCGGAAATCGCCTCACTTAGATGTCATCCATCAGGCTTTGTCCTTTGTATAGGAACCCTGAAACCTCAACCACTAGGACCTATGACTGCTCATTCTTATTATACGACATACAGTCGTGTACATTTCCTTCCGGTCGTTTTTTAAAGGAGATAGAAGTAATTCTGTTAACATTTGGTTATATTGAGTCTTCAATAAAGGTCACTGTGTATCAAATATTGAGTTATATTTTCTGAATCCCAATATAACATGCTAAAAGTAGAACTTCCTTATTCATGTATATTAATTTTAAAGTGATTCATATATATCTCAATTGAGAGAAAAAGAGAGAATCTGTAATGTATAATTAGTTTTTCGATATGAATATATAAAGAAGATAAATTTATCATATTAGCAAATCTATATGAACAAATATGATGCTTAGATGATAAACGTATATTCACTGATTTCTAAAAGTAAATGTTAAATATTTGACATTTTTCTATTTGTTAAACATTCGTAAATACGCACATATATATTGTCATTCAGATAAATAATATGAAACTTTAATAAATTTTATCGATCAAGGCGTTTTTTTGTTGTCAAAGTTGTTTTTTATCATCTGCAACTCTGGGAAGAGCCAGGGATGGCGGCTGGGGAGTCTCGAAGGAATTGGCAAATAGCATTTATGGAGAATTAAATTTCCTATTGTTTTTTTGCGAGAAAATTCAAGATTATTGCCATTTTGACATTTATTGAGTAGATAAAAAGTTGCAAGGTTCAAATTAAATATTATAATATGGAAGTATAGCTTTTTTCTTCCATATAGTTAGGGAAATCTTTTTGAATTCTCAAAAGGAATATCATTATCTTTGAATATTTGAATCTTTAAAAAATTGTAATTATATATATTCATACGTAATGCAAAGTTGAAATTTTAAGGCATATGCAATTTTTAATTTATATCTTGTCTAATTTTGAAATATTAAATGCGTTTATTGCAAACATTTTTTGTTTATTGTAATAATATTGTTCGTTATCAGTTCTGATATTTATATTTAAGACAAAGTCGAATATGAAGTGACTATTGATTCAAATAACACAATATTTATGTGAGATATAAAATGTTATTGGAGTTTTATGTGTTAGCGGATATCATAAAACCTCTAAATTGAATAATTATATAATTAATTGTTTACCTACTTTATGGTATATATACATATAAAAATACATTTTTCTAATTTTTTATTATTTGTTTCGAAAATGCAATTCCTTTTAAAAAATTCTGAAACAAATCTATGAATTTAAAGAATGATTTTTAAAGAAATATTAGAAGAGCTCTGTTACTCATTATTGACCCAGAATTAATCATCCAGAAATGGACAAATATTACATTGCTCAATTTACAAAAGTTTCTAAATAACATTAACCATTTGTGTTATATTCTCGATGGCATTTAGGATCTAGGAGAGCAAGCAGGTGATGATAGTTCTTTATTTGGTCTGGCTTATATACAAATGTATGATGATGATAAATAAATAAACACCAAGTCAATGATAACAATACTTTGTTGTCAATACATAATAATTGGAAATATAAATATTTGCTTACATTCGAGAGGCAATATAAAATCTAGCCCTCAATAACATTTAGGTTTAGATTTATAATAATAAAAATTCACGAAAATTAAATACTACTTAACCAGATTTCTTCACAATAATGACAGAGAGACACCTATATAAACAGAGAATTCACTGTGTTATTTTAATAAAAAAATACCTCCAGTAAATATTGTATGAATATAACAGTCTATTTTGACCTACAATATGAAAAAATATATAAGATACATTCATGTAAAAAACTAAGAATTGGAATGTCTTTGATGTCGCCATTCCTCTGTTTGTTTGAAGGGGACAAATGCATTTTTTACATTTGGTTATATCGTGTGTCTTCAATAAAAGTCACTGTGTATCAAATATCTTTCAGTTATTATTGTCTGAATCCCGATATATATGCTATAAGGTACAACTTTCTTAAGTTTTGTTCATAAGTGTACATTTTTTCAATAATAAATATACCCAGATGTTTTCAGTAGTTGATATATTTTGGTATAAAACCGGTGGTCTTTATAAAGCTGTATGTGTTTGTGTATAATTTGGAAGTTTTTGTAACTAGAGGTTAAACTATATTTCTATAGCGCTGAACACGGAGGATAAAGGCCATGAACGTCTGCATTTAATTCATTACTCATATACACAAACCAACGAATATTTACGGTAAAAATAATACTTTTATTCCTTCATTATTTTTACATATTTTGAAGGAATAATAAAATCATTCATAATCCAATATATGCATGTCATAATTTGTATAGTTAATGCCAAGAGATATAATTTATTTTCGTCAAAATAAGTATGTAAATATGTTACGCCTGTGTTAAAATGTAAATATGTAAATTGATCCATCTATAAAAGCTGTACAAAAAAATAAAGTGGCAGACATCGCGGGTGCGCTGTTCGCTTGGCATAACGGTTGCGCCTTTTCATTGGACCACGACATGCATATATTTATAAATATAGGTATTATTATAAAAATCCCCCCTCCTTTACTTATAAATCAATAAAACCAATAAAGCATCAAAAGCTGAATATCTTGTACAATTTTATTTTCTAGTTTTCGGTATAACATGCCTTCCAACAAGAGAAACTAGGAGTATAACTTCTATCTGTATATTAAGCTAGAAATTATTCTCTTAGTTGCTCCTGTTGAAGATCATGTTAGCCCGAAAGCTAAGAGAAATAGAATCATACAAAACACTTAGTTCTGGATACTTTATTGGTTTATTGAGTCACTATTATGGATTTTCCAGTCAGGACCACTAACATGAGCTTTTTTTTTGGATGGCAGAGCGCCATCTATTGGAACAGAAATCAACTAAACGTTGATTTAATCTGTTCCCTGATATTTGGTCAACTCAATTTCTTGATAAATAAAAATATCTAACTCCAAAATCTTTTAGGTTAAAAGCTTCCTTTTATTTATAAAATTATATGCATGCAGTTTAAGAAAGAAATAAATTAATATTTACATACCTAGAGATCATTAGAGAAAAAGTGGAGTGAGTTTCTTAATAGATAATTCCAAAGAGAATTACATAGGGTATTAAATTTCAGGGAAGATACTTTAAAAAGTTATAAAATATTATCTCTCTTATAGCTATGACGTAACAATAAACTTTATATAAATACATATAAAGACCTAGTTTTGCTGAGTTAAGGCAGTTACTACTTCACCTTTGTCTTCCTGTAGATTGAAGAATTAGAAAGGTTAAGAGTCAAATTTGAAAGGGTAATGTTTTCCCTAAAGGCTATTCAAGAACCCACAGCTTAAAGCACGGATGCCGGTGTATTTTTACAACAAAAACAAAATAGTACGATATAAAAATATTTAAATGAAGGAAATACTATAAATCACATTCTTATATTGGACCTAAATAAGTGCGCAATCAATATAGCCCTATTGTGATGAGAGGCGTAACAAATTCTAAGAGATCTACAAAACGGATATCATGTATAATGAAAATCGGAAGGTGAGAAGTAGCTCCAGTAACTGTAAAGAAGGCATTGTCTACAAGTTGAATTTGAATACAAGATGAAATACTTAACAATGTCAATAATTTAATGGGATCCGCTCTCGTTAAGTCAGGCTCGGAACAAATTCTAACCTCTCTTGAAACTTACAATATGAATCTTGCTCAGGATCATAAGGAGATTACGCCATGTATGAAGTTTGACCATGATGTTGCCATATAGAAATCCTCTGGAATTCGTTAAGGTCTTCAGAACAATTAGTCTTGGATTTCTGAGAAGAGAGATCTTTATTCAGGGACACGCTGAGGCAGAATAATAGAAATAAAATTCGTTGATGTTTGAAAAATACAAAAATAATTTGAAACTATATGTGTAGTTTAATGAATCTTTCTTAGAAATATAATATATAACTGCGAAATATCCCTTAAGGGATACTTAAACTATACAAATAATAATTATTTTGAATTATAAATTACATATTTGCTAAGAATAGATAAATGCTAACGGCGCTACATGTTTCTTTATATCAATATACTTGTCTTACCGTTGGCTTATCTCTTCTTGGTAATATCAGACGATTCCTTCTATTTGAATTACATATTTGCATAATGTGAATAGAAAAGTGATATTAAATGGTTATAGAAATTTGTAAGGATATATTCATATTGTGAAAAAAGTACAAATCTGATATTGTACTGGGATAAGGTGCATAAATTATGAAAAAGGCATCTCCTTTTATTGGTTAATCAAGAATGGGTATTTGGCCAATTCTGGAATAATTAAAAATCAACGAGAATAGTTGATATTTATTCCGATAAATGGCGCAAGCCATCAGCAATTTTCAGTTTCACGATAAGGAGATGCCTTTTTCTTAATATTCATATTGTCACGAAATTTGTTTATAGAAAATATAAATCAAATGTCTGTTAGTAAATATGTAAATACTTTTATGTTTAATGTTATATAAGGAGGATATGTAAATTCTGTAACTGATTTTTTCATTTCTTGTTTTGTTGCGAGGAAAATATCACTTACAAAGTTTATCAAATGATTAATAAAACTCTAATCTGAAATCGCGACAATATTACAGTATGATTATATTGATTTATAATTCTGAAATGATAATTCAAACATACTACTTCATAATACAATATAATGCTTGACCCAGTTCTGGAAGGTGTTTATTTGAGAGCTATAATTAAAAATTAGTAATTATCACGGGTTTTTTTTTTGTTGTTGTTGCTATAATTGAGGTAAAATCATGCCTCGTTCAGTTAATTCTTCAAATCAATTTCTTCCATTTTTCACCAACCAGTACTTCATGTTGAAATCTTTTTCTGATTATTGATGTCACTTCTGTTTTATATTAAATGAAAGGATTTCTATTAATAGTTGTGTGTGGTATAGTTAAATCCACTATATGATACTATAGCAGTTTACTTACTTCCAACATGTTTATTGGTTGGCATTAACGTATAAAAATAACTTATTTTGTTAAACGAATTTAGTTTTTGAAAAGATTACATCCCTCTATATTAACACAAAGCAATAACGCGCCATCTATATATATATAAAATAAAAGGATTTAAAAGCGCGAATGTTTCTTTTATACATAAAACGAACTTCTACTGTCCTTACTGCGATGAAAAAATATATTGGGAGGGCTTGGCTCATCAGTGGTGAACAGTGGAATCAGTTAAATCCTTTTATTTTATATATATATATAGATGGCGCGTTATTGCTTTGTGTTAATTTATGCCTAACTGGCCTTGTCTTTATAGTTTGCTGAAGAGCATTGCTCGAAGCAAATATTTGAATGTAATTCTACTGTCCTATAAGCTTATGTCCATAGTTTACTTGAAAACCATTTCTAGGATTCCATTATTCAGTGTAGCATATAAAAGCAGAATGATCCAATACAGTATTAGAGTTCTGAGAAGCGGTCTGGTGGATTAAATTGGCGAAACCGCTGGGAGGGTTCACCACTGATGAGCCAAGCCCTCCCAATATATTTTTTCATCGCAGTAAGGACAGTAGAAGTTCGTTTTATGTATAAAAGAAACATTCGCGCTTTTAAATCCTTTTATTTTATATATCCCTCTATATAATTGGAAGTAAAAATAAGCCACAAAATAGATTTAAAATTGTTGTCTGAAATTAATGTTTGGTTGATATGAATTATTTATCCTTTAAGACAAGTATTTTATAAATGTACAAATATGAAATTAATAAACCAATATTACTTATACATACAACTTTATTAAGACCATCGGTCTTATACAGATTCACCACAAGAAGTAAGAATAGATGGAGCTCCTATACTCAAGGCAGCGCAGGGACCAACAGCCTCCAGATGCGACACATGTTCAGATATGGTTTTAACTAGCATATTGTAACTAAGTATTTATTAATTTTATTATTTTTATTAACATAGTATCATTTTTATGTTTATATTTTGCTACTCTGTAAATTTCTCTTGTGACTTATCTTTTGTTTACCATTCATAGTTTGTCTTTGCCTGAAATATATTGTTGTCTCCTCCTGAATATTTTGTTTTCTCTAATTTTCCACGTGGCAATATCCTAATCCAAAGCTAGAATCAATGTCTAAATCAAACCTAAATTTTTACATATTAGACTTATCATGCATCTACTGTCCCCCCCCTTTCTCAAGTAAACATAATTTTTTGAATATTTTTGAAATTAAACACAGACATGTATTCTATGATCATTGAGTAAAAGCGTTTTAAATTCCCTATATATATTGTTACATCATGATTAATGGCGTATTTATTATATTATTTTTAATATATTTGAAATTTAAATTATATATTTATTTATTTTTATATTCTATGATATTTATTTAAAACAGATTATTTTTAGATTATCATTATTTGTATTTAGGTACACGTGTGACTTCACTGCTCTCTTTGATGTGAGAAAATAAATAGAGGATTCGGATGGCTACATAAAGTAGACTTATCTCATTATTCCCTTTTATAAATTTGTAGGATGGTTGAAACACGCTCTGGTAAGATGCAAGACCCAGCACAGGAGAGAATCAAGGCTGAAGAGTCCGCCAAGCCGCAACCTGGTGCAACAATTGGTAGAGATGCTAGTTCCGACCCAGTTGTCCTGAATCCCAACATCGACATCCCCAAGTATGATGGAACAGAAGACCCTCGCCCATGGATTGAATCTCTTGAAGAAATTGGCTTCCTGTACCATTGGGCAGACTACATTATCTCCCGTTATGCTGCCATGAATATGATTGGTAGCGCCAAAACCTGGCTGAACCTACACAAAGTAAGTTTCACCAGCTGGGAAAATTTAAAGAGCCGCCTAATTGAGGATTTTGCCTCAGACGCCAACAAAGAAGAAATGAGGATGAGATTAAACAGGATACAACAGTGGAATGAACCTGCAATCAGGTTCGCAGAGGATATCCTTGTACTGTGCAACAAGGTCGACCCCCAAATGGAAGAAGAGACTAAAATAAACTGGGTTATTGGAGGGTTAAAGAAAGAATACTCTTTTGCCCTTCACCTAAACCCTCCTAAAAATACCAATGAACTTCTAGAAATTTGTAAAAAGCTGGATTTGTTCGAAAAGAATTACCAAGAACGTGCAGAAAAATCAAAAGCTCTTTATAATGGACCACGCTCTCCTCGTCCCCATCATCAAGAGCAATGGAAGAATGCTACGTCGTTCAGAAGACCATATCAGAACACCTCCAAGCCCCAGGCCCCCGCTCCGAGGTACTACCAGAACACCTCCAAGCCCCAGGCCCCCACTCCGAGGTATTACCAGAACAAGCCTCTGCCCCAGGTATCTGCCCCTAGACGATCTTACACTCCCAATCCTGAGCCAAAACCGGTCTACCCAAGTAAAACATACAATAAGAATCCAAATTCAAATAGGAATAGGACAGAAGACGGGAGACCAATATGTTTCAAGTGTAACAAGCCAGGACACGTAGCGCGGTATTGCAGAGTCAGGTTTGTAAGAATTGTGGAAGAGGACCCCATAGTTACACAAGACAAGGTCGAAGAAGAAATCCGAATGGATAATGGAACTCAGAAGTCGAGACCTCTGCTCTACTCTGACGTAAGTAATAGCCCGTACTCGAGTATCCCTACAAGGAATAGATATGCCGCATTAGAAGATTTAAACTAAACATCGCGCCTGAGTCCGTCAATCAAAGCAAGTCGACCATAAATGGAATTAAAAAGTTAGACCCCAAATATAAAATGAACATTAACGTAGATAGAATCGGTATCTGCGAAGCTTTGATTGATACAGGCGCCGATCTTTCAGTGGTCGACCTTAGTACAGCTCTTAACACAGGTCTTGAAATAATAAATCCTGATAAAATGTGCTCCGGACCCGATGGCAAAGAATTAGATATCGTAGGAAATATTATTTTAAATATAAAATTTGATGACAAAACAATTACACATCAATTTGTGATAATGAGAACACATTTGCGAATATTTATACTTGGACGTGATTTTCTTAAGAAAATGAACGCAAAAATTGATTGTCAGCGTGAAATAATCAAATATGACTTGACAGAAAATCGTGACGTAATCAAATATCAACAGAAGAAAATAAAAAGTGCAAAGGATGCCATTATACCAGAACTTTCTATTAAATTGATTAATGCATTTGTAGAAGCAGAGGATGGCGAATACATCATCGAGGAGAACCATAAAATGTTTCAAACAAATGGACTTCGACTAGCGAGAAGCTTAATAAATGTTGTGAATAAGGAAACATATATCTGGATAACAAACCCTTACCCTCGACCATTAAAAATTTTAAAAAACCAAACATTGTGCTTTGGAAGCCAGCCAGCCGAAGTGAATCTTATGGAAGAAAGTGAACAAAAAGAGCATGAAGAACCCCAATTTCAGATAAACGAAAATTTAGCATATAAGGAAAAGGAGCAATTGAAACAAGTTTTGGAAAGGTACGAGGATTTGTTTTCGTCGGGATTAGGAAGATCCAACTTAGCGAAACATCGGATCGATACAGAAGGCGCGAAACCGATCAAACACAAGCCGTATAGGGTGAGTGCGAAAGAGCGAGAAATCATAAAAGAACAAATTGATGAAATGCTCAGAGACGGCATAATTAGACCATCCTCGAGTCCATGGTCCTTCCCTGTAATCTTGGTCAAGAAGCGAGATGGTAAGTACAGATTTTGCGTTGACTACAGAAAATTGAATGATGTAACAGTGAAGGATGTTTACCCAATTCCCAGAATTGATGAAGTATTGGATACACTTCAAGGATCCAAATACTTTTCAGCAATTGACCTTAAATCAGGATATTGGCAAGTAGAGGTTGAGGAGAAAGATAAAGAAAAGACAGCCTTCACTACAGCACATGGCCTATATGAGTTCAACGTAATGCCCTTTGGTCTATGCAATGCCCCTGCTACATTTGAGAGGAACATGGAAAATATGCTTGGTAATCTTAGATGGCAAATTTGCTTATGTTATCTAGATGACGTAATCATTTATAGCTCGGATTTTTCAACACATCTCAAAAGAATAGAAGCTGTTTTAAAATGTTTTCGCGAGGCTAATTTAAAATTGAACAACAAAAAATGCCAATTTGCTTTCGAAGAACTGGAGATTCTTGGCCATATAACTAATCAACATGGTATAAAACCAGCGGAGCATAATATCAAGGCTATTAGAGATTTCCCTCGGCCCAAAAAGATAAAAGAAGTTCAATCATTTTTAGGAATGTGCTCATATTATAGAAAATTTATCAAAGGTTTTTCAAAAATTGCCGATCCATTAACCAGTCTTATAAAAAAGAATGTACCTTTTACCTGGACAGAAAATCAAGAAAAAGCATTTCAAACCCTTAAAGTAGCATTGATAAATCCTCCAATCTTAGGGCACTTTGACCCGAATGCAATTACTTACATTCATACTGACGCATCTAACATCGGCCTGGGTGCAACATTAGTCCAAAAGTTCGGCGATAAAGAAAAAGTTATCTCATATTTAAGTCGAACACTGAGCAAACCTGAGCAAAATTATTCGACTACCGAAAAAGAATGTCTAGCTGTTGTGTGGTCAATGTCCAAGTTACGACCCTACCTATATGGAAGGCACTTCAAAATCGTAACTGATCATCACGCACTATGCTGGCTTAAGAATCTGAAAGATCCGACCGGCCGATTAGCACGATGGGCACTGAAGATTCAGGAATATAATTTCGAAATCATACATAAATCGGGTAAAAAACATCTGGACGCTGATGGTCTATCTAGAGGACCCTTACCTGAAAACGAATGGGACGAAGATTATGAAAGACTATTTTTGAATCAAATAATAGACGAAAAGGATGATTTTATTGAGAATATTAAGGAGAACCTTAGTGGAAACAAGCGTTCAATTACACAGAACTTTAAAGAAGAAAATGGGTGTCTCTACAAGAAAAATCCAAATCCTGAAGGTAGGGCATGGTTGCTGGTAGTGCCAAAGAAGAGAAGGAAGGAAGTCATGAGTGAATACCACAACCATATGCTGAATGGCCATCTGGGCGTCGCCAGAACCACTTACCGATTGAAGAATAAATACTATTGGCCTTCCATGTTGAAAGATGTTTCAGAATTTGTAAAGACGTGCCATCTTTGCCAAAGTCGGAAAGGTTCAAATCACTTGCCTTCTGGACTTCTACAACCTATTCCCCCAGCTAACTACCCTTTTGAAAGAATCGGAATTGACTTTGTTGGCCCCTTGCCATCAACGAAAAGAAGAAGGAAGTGGATAATTGTGTTGACTGATTATTATACCAAGTATGCTGAAACAAAGGCAGTATCAGAAGCAACCGTGAAAGAAGTCTCTACATTTTTAATCGAACATATTATTTTACGTCACGGGGCCCCAAGATTTCTTATTAGCGATAGAGGTTCACAATTCACTAGCAATTTGATGAAGGAGGTAATGAAAATGTGCAAAGTGAAACACTGCTTCACAACGAGCTACCACCCCCAGACTAACGGACTAACGGAACGGCTAAATAGAACTTTAATCAATATGATCAGCATGTATGTGAACACAGACCAAAAGAACTGGGATGAAATCCTCCCTTTTATCACCCACGCGTATAATACCACGATTCAAGAAACCACAGGCTACTCTCCATTTTTCCTGTTGTTTGGAAGGGAACCCATGTCCCTCTTAGACGACGAGAATATCCCAACGGACAGTAACATGGACGATTACGACGAATATATAGAAAACTACTTAGATAAAATAGCAAGGACGAGACAGGTAGTCATTAACAACACAGAGAAGACTCAGGAAAGAATGAAAAGAAACTATGACAAAAAACACAATGAGAAAATCTATGAACCAGGACATTTAGTGGCAGTTTGGACACCAGTCAGGAAAATCGGAAAATGTGAAAAACTATTGAGAAAATATTTTGGCCCATATCGAATATTAAAGAAGCTGTCTAACGTAAATTACTTAATTGAGCCGAAAGATAATCCTGGCCAAGACCCATTGATTGTCCATGTCTCAAGACTCAAACCCTATTTTGAGAGAATTGATGAGGTAACTCACGAGGACGTGACGACCTCTGGAGAGGGGGAAGTGTTACATCATGATTAATGGCGTATTTATTATATTATTTTTAATATATTTGAAATTTAAATTATATATTTATTTATTTTTATATTCTATGATATTTATTTAAAACAGATTATTTTTAGATTATCATTATTTGTATTTAGGTACACGTGTGACTTCACTGCTCTCTTTGATGTGAGAAAATAAATAGAGGATTCGGATGGCTACATAAAGTAGACTTATCTCATTATTCCCTTTTATAAATTTGTAGGATGGTTGAAACACGCTCTGGTAAGATGCAAGACCCAGCACAGGAGAGAATCAAGGCTGAAGAGTCCGCCAAGCCGCAACCTGGTGCAACAATATAAACTAAAATATCTAAAATTAAATATATAAAGTTTATTATTTATTTATAATTTCAGAGTTATTGTAACATTTACATTGAAAAACTGACAATGTTAATGTATCAGCAATTTTATACAAATGTCTTCAATTGTTGGATGGATCACAATTATTACTCTCTTCTAAAATAAGGATATTCTTTATGGAAGGAACAAACTAATCTAAATGTACATAAATTTCTATATATATATATATTTAAGTTGGCCATACTGAGTAAAATTACTCTCTTTCTAACAATATATCTATTACTCACACACCTATCTCTCTATATACATATTAGCTTTATATATATATATATATATGTCGTGATCAAATGGAAGGGTGCAACCGTTATGCTTACAATTCCAAAAAAATATTTCCAGCCAAGTGAGCATCGCACCCGCGAATTGCCGTAGTAATCGCTCGCGATGTCTGCCACGTTTATTTTTGTACAGTTTTTAATAGATGGATAAATTTGCATATTTAAATTTTAACACAAGCTTAACATATTTACATATGCTTAACATATTTGGCGAAAATAAATTATACATCTTTGAAATTATATAAATATATATATGCTCAATACCACAGATTATCAAGTCACAGATTAACATAGATAAAGAAAAAAAAATAATATTTTGATTATTAATATCCAACATCCTTTTCAACTGATAGAGTCAATAACATACCTCTACACTGTAAAACAATACACACCGACAACCTATTGTTATAAATCTATTCTTATATAAAAGAAGACATACAGAGTAAAGAAAGTCTATATAAGAAATGCCAAGTCATGGCTGAATCCTTGGAAAGGCAACAAGGGAATGCGATCTCCTCGATATATCGATTACGTCTGCCAGTCTCCATTAATTGTAAACAACGGCTCCATGTCGGTCTGATCCACTCTCCTGGCTTGCTGGAGATACTGTTTCTTCTTTAAATAGGTGTGTACATCCTATATACACATCTCTATATATCTCTACTGGAGGTTACTTCTTATATACATATTTCTCTAGGTGTACATCCTATATATACATATCTCTACAGGAGGTTACTTCTTATATACATATCTCTCTAGGTGTACATCCTATATATACATTTCTCTAGGTGTACATCCTATATATACATATCTCTACAGGAGTTACTTCCCATATACATATCTCTTTAGGTATACATTCTCTATAAACATTTCTCTAGGAGTAGATCCTATATATACATATCTCTACAAGAGGTTACTTCTTATATACACATTCTCTATACACATTTCTCTAGGTGTACATAGGTGTACTATATATACATATCTCTAAAGGAGGTAACTTCTTATATACATATTCACTATACACATTTCTCTAGGTGTACATCCTATATATATACATATCTCTACAGGAGGTTACTTCCCATATACATATTTCTCTAGGTGTATATCCCATATACACATCTCTACAGGAGCTACCAAAAATAAAAACAGTGAATTATTTTTTTTTTCAATTGATTCTTAATGTGTCTCTTTCTCGCGCGCGAAAACGTTAAAATCTTCAAATTGCTGAAGAGACGAATATCGTATATATCAAATACTTATTAGGAATTAATAATATCAAATAAAAATTGTGTTAAAACTACTCTTATTTGAAATTTTACTCAAGTTTAAAGAGAAACGACTTAGACATTCAAAATAATTGAAGTTTGTTTTCCAATTGTTGTGTCGCCATGTAGAGTGTAACCAGGATGAGGTGTTGCTTAGATCAGGCCACGAACGTGGGAAATATAGTTTATATAAAAAAATATCACAATTAATAAATCTTACTGACTCACTATCTACCTGAAATGGTGCCCCTATTTGTATACATTTTCTAAGACAACAATTTAGTATGCAAAGTGGATATCTGCATTTTAACAAATATTCAAAACTTGCAAGTACACTACACCAAGCCTTTTGATATGAATAATCGAATATAAGCATATAACAAATTGAAACTTTTATATATTGTTGCATTATGACTATTGCACCTATTTCATTTTATCGTAAAGATAGAAATTGCCAGGCCGGCATTCATATTTATATGAAAAATAGACACTTCGGCCAGTTATAGTTTTTTATTTTCTCAACCTTTCGACAAAAATCTTTTGTCTTCGTAAGGAGAAGTAAATAAAAATAAAGCATTTGGCAAAGCGTTAAAAATTACTTTAGAACGCCCTTGCAACCTCAGAACAATTTTTAACACCTTGCCAAATGCTTTATTTTTATTTACTTCTCCTGACGAAGACAAAATATTTTTGTCGAAACGTTAAGAAAATAAAAAATCTAACTGGCCTAAGTGTCTATTTTTCATAGAGATATTTTAATTCAATTTGTATTTTTTTCATATATTTTATGATCAAATTTATTTTTTATATTTATCTTATTAAATAGAATCCATATTATAAACAGATTATGTATTATAGCATCATTTTTATTTTGATATACTGTGTGACTTCACAGCTATCTTTGATGTGAGAAATAAATAAATTATCCTGGAGTCTACTTAAAGTAGAGTTATCTCATTATTCCCTTATATAAATTTGTAGGATGGTTGAAACACGCTCTGGTAAGATACAAGACCCGGCACAGGAGAGAATCAAGGTTGAAGAGTCTGCCAAGCCGCAACCTGGTGCAACAATATGTACACTAAAAATAAATATTATAGTTAAGATAAAAGCATTTCTAGATTGTGCAGCTGAAATTTGCTGGTGGCTTGCGCCATCTATCGGAATAAATATCAACTATTCGTTTATTTCTAATTATAACAGAATATTGACCTGATACCCTATTTTGAATAATAATAAAAAAAGGATATGCGAAGAAGAAAATTTTTATCCCACCATCTTTAAGAATTAAAGATTTTTATAAGAACATTTTTCTGAAAAATATTATAAAGGAAACGCAAATAAAACTATGAAGAACAAGACCCTAAGCCTGTTGCTCTAACATTGTACAAGAAAAGTATCCCCGGATGTATTCTTGATTATATAAAATTATATGTCTAGGGACGGGGGGTCGGTGGAAGGATGGTCTAAACCGTTGGTTTACGGCCGCTACGACCAGGGTTCGATTCCCGCATTAGGCACTTTTTTCTGATAAAAAAAAATGCTCCAATGGCCCTCGATTCTTGCAAAAGGTCTAATCCCACCAGCGAGTGCAAGTAACCTAATGAGACTCTGGCACATTTTTAAATGCAAAGTCGAACTGCTTTTCACATATGTAGACATGTGGTGCACTTATAGTAAAAGCAGTTGCCTACTACTACCCACCGTGATTATCATGGCCTGTACGACGTGTACTAGGGATAAGCAAAAAAATAATAATAAGTCAGAGGAAGAATGTTTTGATATATGTTAGAGATCAATATTATTCAAATGAATAATTCATTTTTCGAAGTCAAAAAGCTAAACATCATTTTCTCTATGTATCAATGAAGGATATGTTACATGTTCATCTGGAATGTCTTTTAAAAGAAATGCTTTTAATCTAATTTACTTCAATGTTCTAATGGAAACACGGACATGGTAGGATAACTGGTATTGGAAGTATTCCATTAGGAGGGTTCCAATCATTTTGGCGCCGAACCAAATATCACATTCTGATCATTACTGTCCGACGACTTATAAATAACTTACTCATTTGTTCTCTAAAGTGCAATTTCTAAGACGCCAATTGTAATGTACTAAGTAATGAGTCATTTGAACTAAAGGTCGTCACTTATTTGTTTCTTTTATTCTTTTTTTATGTATAAAATGACGATGTTTTATGGAGGTTATATCTCACAAAATTTCCTGTAATAGATCTTCATGAAAGAGAAAAAATTCGGATTATAAGTTATCTTCTTATATTTTATCTTTCTCTTTGAACAGAGTCAATTTTTAGAGTTATTTTATTTCCAAAATTTCACAACTACTTAGGTATTCAATCACAATGTCGTCTTTTATAGATGCTTATAAGCGTAGCGAATTGAAGCAGTGGAAGATTCGAGTTGTTTTTGCGGACATGAGGAACAAACCTCAATTCATCTTTTACTGGATTGTCCTGTTTTTCAAGACTATAGAATAGACAATAATTTAATTGTAACAGATCAAAGTATTTTCATTTCCAGTAAATAAATGTATATTAAATTTAATAACTTTTGTAGATATACTTCGAATTATATAGCAACAAATATATTTTAATAAACTGCTAATTTATTATACAGGGTGATCCAAAAGTCCCGCACAACTTTAAAAATTAATAACTCCGCGAATATTTGCGCTAGAGCAATGCGGTAAACACCATTGTGTTCAGGATGCAATGGGATTTTTTATGGCAAATAATGAAAAATCCGAAATTGATTTTAGTTACAACTTTATTCGCTAGATGGCGCCCTACCAGAATCAGCGATTCAGCGGCCAAATTGTTTGATAAATTGAAAAATATAACTGAACGACACGTATTTTTACTTTTTGAATACCAGGAAAGAACCCTAATAATATCAAATGATAAATTAATAAAACACCCTTTCGCCAAAAGTTAGAAGAAATGGTTAACGATTTTTTAATACAATCTGAGATATGTAAAATAGGTATATGCAAATTAAAACATGTAACAAAAAAAAACCTGATATTTTAGATGCGGTTTGCTGGAATCCTCTCAGATATTTATATTTCGAAAAAATAATTTTCTATTTTTTTAAATTCAACTCTCTCTCAGTATAAATTATATTTATTTTAATTCATTTGAAAAATATTTATCTATCTCTGAAGATTTATTTTACTCTGGAATGCCGTTTTTGTTTTTGTCGTGTCCAATAAAGAGCCTCAGATTCTTTCCGTTTGGCCAACAAAAAATGTCCAATTTATATACACATATATTCTTAAATAATGAGACTTTAAAGAATGCAAATAATCTTCATCTATTTACATACACAACACATCTCCCCCCTCAATAATACTCCAGCCGGTCTGGGGGTTTCCTGGCTCTCTGAGGTCTAGAACTGCGGACGGGCACTTGCACAGCGGCAGCCTCCGGTTTAGGAGTGCAAGAGGGCACGTGCACAGCAACAGGCCCTAGTATAGGAGTGCAAGAGGGTACGTGCACAGAAGCAGACTCCTCCTTGTTTCCTGATGTAACCTCTGGAACCTCCTCTTCACTTTATTTCTGACTTCCACCTACAGGCTTCTCTCCTGATGTTCGAGGAAGTATCAAATTTCTTGTCTCCACTTGTTTCTTTCTCACAGGTCGCAATTGATTGATATGCCTCTTATACACGACGCCCTCGCAACTTATAAGGTAGTGACGGTAGCTCAATAATTCCAAAATGGTACCTTTTTACCGTTTAGGTCCAGTTGCATAGTTGCAGAAATAAACCTCGCAACCTGTAGTAAACTGCTCCTGCCTTCTTTCGGCCTCATGAAATACTTCTCGCGGATTTCCCATCTTGGTATTAAATTCGAGAATCTTGATCTTAAACTTCTCTTCATTAGCAGTTCCGCCGGGGAATTCCTTTATTACAGTTTGGGGGAATGCTCTATGAGCAAATAGGAAACTTTGTAGATTCGTCTCTAAATCATCCTTTCTATTATTCTTTCTCAAAAGGTTTTTAAACTCTCTTACATATCTCTCAGCTAAACCATTTGTACTAGGATTATACGGACTGGTCTTAGTGTGCCGTATACCATTCATTTTGGTAAATTGCTCGAATTCACCGGAGACAAACTGTCTTCCGTTATCTGTAACAAAAAATTAGGGCAATCCAATTCTGGCGAGAATTTCTCTAAGATGACTTATAATCGTTTTTCTGGTAATATCTTTGATGATAAACATTTCTATACACTTTGAGTATGCATCCACGAGAACCAAAAACATTCTTCCCATGAACGGACCCGCTTCAAGATGAAGTCGATGCCACGGTTTTTCGGGCCAAGTCCATTCCGAGATGGTAGCCGGGGGCATGCTTGCCGATTCTTGGCATACTCTACATTCTCTAGTTAACTCCTCGATGTTACTGTCTATGCCTGGCCACCAGAAAATACCGTCTGGCAATCATCTTCATTTTAACAATCCCCATGTGTATTTCATGCAAGTCATTTAAAATTAAAGATCTTAATTTTTGGGGAATTACCACTCTTTCACGCCATTGAAGACAACCAAACTCCAAACTTAATTCCTCATTGATCTTATAATGAGGAGCTAGTGGGTTTTCTCTCGGTACCCTTGTGAATTTCCACACAGTTGCCTTCTCTAACATTCCTTAATACTATAGACAGTATTTTATCTTGGGGCGTCTCATTAGCCACCTCCATAAAAGAGAACGGTACCTCATTCGACTTCCTAAGAAGAAGTACCTGGTCTTCATCAAGAGACTCCCTGACACTCGATTCTAAAGGAAGACGTGACAATGCGGCAACATTGGAATTATCAATAGTTTTTCGAAATTCTACAGTATAATTAAATGCAGCTAATTTTAAGGACCATCTTTTAATTCTGGATGATGCACATATGGGAATTGGTTTATGAGGTGAAAATATATGAATTAAGGGTCGGTTGTCTGTGACCAATACAAATTTTCGTCCCAGTAAGTATTGTCTGAATTTCTCAACGCCAAAAGTTATGCTCAACGCTTTCTTTTCTAGTTGAGAGAAACGTTTTTCCGCTTCAGTTAATGTTCTAGAAGCAAAATCTATAGGGCATTCTTCCTTTCTATCATTTCTATGACTCAGAATTACGCCTAGTCCATAGTCTATTAATAATGATTCACATTTTTAAAATAACATTCGATATTTTTTCGTCCAATTCCATCTACACTTTTTATTCAAAAGTTGATAGAATAGCGCTAAAATGTTTGCTATATTCTTTATGAATCTATAATAATAAATTAAGAGTCCTATGAAAGATCTCAATTGCGAAACATTCTTTAGGTTCAGGCGCCTCTATCACTGCTTTAATTTTATTTTCTAAGGGATGCAGTCCATATTTATCCATTTTAAACCCTAAATATTCCACCGATTTCTTTTTAAATTTACATTTATATCTGTTTAACTTTAAACATTTTTCTAGCAATCATCTAAACGCTAGATCCAACTTTTGTTCATGATCTTCAAAGTCTTTTCCTGCAACCAAAATATCTATGTAGCAGGCCACACCTGGCAAATCAGAAAATAGGCCTTCCATAATCCTCTGAAATTTATTTGGTGCTACCGCTACATCATATGGTAGTCTTTTATAAGAAAACAACCTCTTTGTTGTGTTTATATCAACAACAGCTCTGGCTTCTTCCGCTAACATTACTTGTAAGTAAGCCTGTGATAGGTCTAGAGTCGAAAATACGGTGCTTCTAGATAATTTTAAAAAGATCTCATCGATCGATGGAAGGGGATACCTATCTAATTCTATTGCTTTATTAGCTGTACATCTAAAGTCACCACATATCCTTACACTACCATCCTTTTTTAATACTGGTACTATTGGAGCGGTCCAATATGCATGAACTATAGGTTATTAAATGCAAGAATACACTAAACGATCAATTTCATTCTCTACTTTGTTTTTTAGAGAGAAGGGTAAACTTCTGGCCTTACAAAACACAGGAGTCACATCCTTTTTTAAATTAAAATTTATTCTAACGTCCTTTAGACAGCCCAAATCTTTGTTAAACAAATCTGCATACCTATCCATCAAATTTTTATATATTTAAATATATTTCTATTATATTCATTATTTAAAATTTTAATGCTAAACAATATAGAATAATCAAGTTTCAACTGTTTAAGCCATTCTCTTCCTAATAAAATTACCTGGATTTTTTCATTTACAACTATTAATCGTAAATATTGGTTGACTTCTTTTACAAAAACATTTCTTTAATCTATAATCTCTATTGATTTACCACAAAAGGAATTTAATCTTAAATTTGTTGTAAATAATATTTTACCTTGCCAATAATTCTTATAAATATCTTTAGGTATTATCGTAACTGGACTTCCTGTATCTATTGTAAAGCACAAAGAATAATCATCTACTGTTAAATTTATTGTGGCATCAGTTTCGCCCTGTACAGAATAAATAGAGTCCTCTTGTACAAATTTACATCCCCACATTCTTTTACTAGCTTTGCAGACCCTACTTAAATGACCCAGTTTATTACATTTTAAAACAAGTCTTTGTTCTATGAGGTAAAACAGATGCCACGTGTGAATGTCTTTCACCACATCTATAACACACTTTTTTGCCTTTGCCACTTTGCCTGAAAGGCCTATACTGCGCCGTACTATTATTGTACTCACCCTTTTTATCCTTTCAATTCACAGGGGATATCTTGGCCACCAATTTATCTTGTAATTCTCTTGTATTCATCTCCGCCAATTCGAACGAGATCGCCACTGCAAAAACTTTATCCAGGGTGACATCGTCGTCCTCTTGTAGTAGCTTCTTTTGCAGGATTTCCGACTTGATTCCAGCCACAAAACGGTCTCGCATCATGGTTCCCAACATATCGACGAAATTACAATCCTGCCTTAATTCCTATAGCTGAGTCTGGAAGTGCTTGAAAGATATTCAGCAATTATGTCAGCCATCTGTTTGTTCGTTCTCGCTGTTCATATCGGTTAAAGTATTGGAGGATTAGTGTTGGTTTGATTGTTTTATAACACTAATTATATTCCAGTGATGGCTTTCCTTTTTTGGATCTATTTTTTGTGCAGAATTCTGCCCATTTTTCTTGTTTGAATATCCAAATTTCTTGTTCTATTTTGTGACTACTTTCAATGAGTTCCTTTATGATTTCTTCTGTTTTATTTGTTTTAAGAAGTTCATTTTTATTGTCTCTTTCTGCAATCATTGCCTCGAGATTGTGGTCCTTCCAGTAAAGTATTCACAGGTCTTTACGTCTACCTCTAGGTATCGATACTTTTGCAGCTTTGGATATGTTCAAAGAGAATTTTTCCATTTTTTTGTCAAACTGTTCTGTGATTTAATTCTTCGTTGCACAGTTCTTCAAGCTTTTCTGTATTTTTTTTCCCAGTGTTCTTCTATTCTGTTGGAAATTCTCAATTTGAATTTAAGGGTTGTTAAAATTGGTCTGTGGTCACTGATTGCACTTTTCAGAATTTACCATTGTGTTGTGGGTGCGATGTTGTAATTTATCGCTGTGATATCTATTGCGGATTCTGTGCCTGTGGACTTGGATAGATAGGTGTTCTTTTCGTTATTTAACGGCGTAAGGTCGAGGTCGGTTAGCATGTCCTCAACCTGCTGACCTTTGTTATCCTGGACAGGTGATCTCAAAGTTGGTCTTTCGGCGTTAAAATCACCAAGTATGATTGCGATATCCGAAGACGCTTCACTTAATGTCTCTATCAGGCCTGTATTGATGCTAATATTATCGTGGTGATAAACATTTATGATTGGATTTGTTTTACCTGTAAGATAGATTTCTATTGCCTGAGCTTCTGTCGTGCCTTCTCTAGGCTTACTCTGATTATAGCGATTTCCTTAAATTTGATTTCTAGAGTTTTAATCAAAACGGCAAGTCCTCCTCCGAATTTTCCCGGTCTGTCCATTCGTAGTGTTGTATAATCTTTGATATTGAATCTCAGATTCTGATTCAATTTTGTCTCCTGAGGACAATTAATATGTACATTGTTGTCACAGAGAAGACAAGTCAGCTCTTTATTTTCCTCTGGGTACCATTTATATTGGGTTGTAGTAGATTGAATTGTGTCCTCGTATTAGATTTCTCATCATGAGCTCGAGCTGCAGCTTCTGACGCGGCGGTTACCCCGGACGCGGTAGCATTACTGGAGATATCAGTTTTGCTCTTCATTTGAAAATGGGTGCCGTTGCAACGTTAGTCATCTTGGAAACGAACCAGAATTTGGTCAAATATTCCAAGAGACCAGGGGAGACCGCAAGGAGGTGTGGTCGAACTTCTCCCCTTCCACTTGGAATGCCGTCACTACAGGATAAAGCACTCTTGGTGAATTTTTTAAATTGTGATTCAGAATCTGCCACTGAAGCTTTACGAGCGTTTCGTTCCTTTAAAGATATTCGAAGCGGTAAAGGACCAATGAGTTGCTACTCTCTAAAGCGATTGATTAAAAGTTTTGAGGAAACTGGATCCCTGGAAGCAAAACCTCGGAGTGGAAGACCATCGACATGCAAGTCAGTGGCTGTTACGGTTTTGCAGAATGCTGAAGCTATTGAAACGTTATCCCCGTATGGAGAAGTAAGTGCTAGACAAGTTTCTCGACAAACGAGGATTTCGTCTGGAACAGTTTGGAGAGAACACACATTTATAATTTTTCTATAAAAATATCCTAACAAAATTCAAAGTTTTCACGAGTTGAAAGTCAGCGATTTTGAGAAGCGTCAAGAATTCGCTACATGGGTTTTCCGCCAAATTGATATTGATGAAAACTGGCTGTCAAATGTTCTAAGAACAGATGATGCTCACTTTTATCTAAAGGGAGAATTTAACATTCAAAACTGCCTCATTTTGGCAACAGAAAACCCTAGGATTTTTACAGAAATACCACTTCATCAGCACAGAGTTACAGTTTTGTGTGGGTTCACTTCTTCTTTTATTATTGGGCCATTTTTCTTTGAAAAAATCAATGGAAGAACTTTTAAAACCGTTTTCGTAACTGGTGAACGTTATGTTCAACTTTTGAGAGAAAAGGTTATTCCCATATTGTAGGACAGACAAGCACTAAGCGAAATAACATTCATGCAAGATGGAGGACCTCCTCATATCTCCCGCGGTGCCAAACAATTGCTGAAGGATACGTTCGGTGGAATTCGTTGATAAGTCGCCACTTTATATACCAGTGGCTTCCAATATCACCAGACTTGACGCCTTACAATTTCGGTTATGGGGGTACATCAAGTCGCGTTTTTATCTATGCCGGCCTACCACATTGGCCATGTTGAAGGCTTCTATCAGATGGCACGTTTAATAAATTTCAACTATTTAATTGTGACCATTCTGTCATCTATCGTCTGCAGGCGGTGTTTGAGAATGAAGGGCGCCACATTGAGCAAGGATTATGACCTAATACAAGAGAGAAGGCAGTTACCTCATGTGTTATATTTTGCAGCTCTTTGTTTTGGGTTATGGGAATAATAAATGCTGTCCTCACATCTTGACTCTTTTTTTTTTCTGTAAACAGTAATTTTTTTGTTTGTCATTTGCCCACATTTTATATTATGCCGTGCAGGCCAAAGTGTTATAACTTCTTGAATAACACTGGTATACACAATTTTACCCCTTATGTTTAGTTTATCGCTTTTCGCTTATTAGAAGAAATAGCATAAGGAATAATCTCTCTATCCCCCCAACTTTAGATATTTTGCGCAAAAAATAATACAAAATGATTTTACTACCACGTTTTTCAACGCAAAAGGTCGATTTAAAAATGATTATTTTTGAGGGGATACATTTTCAAAATTATGTACAGTATAATAAACAATGATAACATTTGACAAACCCATAGGATATTTGGAATAAAGTACGACAAACATATTTTGTCACTCCCCTCTATATTTCATTTTTGGATCATGACAAATATCCAGTTAAATAGTCAAGTGTCGACAATTAGTCAAGAAACTATACATTCCTTATAGCACGAAATCCTATTAGTAGTGCCATCATAATTTTTGGTACTATATTAACATTTCAAAAATCGTGTATTGATATCAGTAGTTATTTTCAAACATTCAATTTATTTCACAAAACTCCATCTAAAATATAAATATTTTTTGATACATGTTTTAATTTGCATATACCTATTTTACATATCTCAGATTGTATTTAAAAATCGTCAACCAATTCTTCTAACTTTTGGCGAAATGGTGTTTTATTAATTTATCATTTGATATTATTAGGGTTCTTTCCTGGTATTCAAAAAGGAAAAATACGTGTCGTTCAGTTATATTTTTCAATTTATCAAACAATTTGGTCGCTGAATCTCTGATTCTGGGAGAGCGCCATCTAGCGTATAAAGTTGAAACTAAAATCAATTTCGAATTTTTCATTATTTGCCATAAAAAATCTCATTGCATCCTGAACACAATGGTGTTTACCGCATTGCTCTAGCGCAAATATTCGCGGAGTTATTAATTTTTAAAGTTGTGCGGGACTTTTGGATCACCCTGTATATACTATAGAATAAAGCGTTAGGAGAAAATAATTTTTAATAATCGACTAAACGTTTATTTTCCACTTGCTCCGTGATATTTGGCCAACCCATATATATATTTGTATGTGAAAGCGTATTCATACGAAAGTTTGGCCTTAAAAATGTATTTCTTGATTTCTCGAAAAACCTCTGGCCAAAACGACCATTTTTGGCCGTAGAGATACAGTCTGCACCACGCTGTAGAGGTCCAACAGCCAAAAACGCGTTCGTGGATGACATTACTTGATTTATCAAGAACATGAGTTGGCAAAATATCAGGAAACAGGCTATATCAACGTTTAGTTAATTTCTGTTTCACTAGATGGCGCTCTACCATTTAAAAGCTTATGTGCTCCTCATCAGGATATGTCTTTTTAATTTTAATATATTTGTATATGAGCAAATTATTCAGTAACGCACGAAAAAACATTAATTTTAGATAATAAATATAAATTTGTGTGTGATAAATCAATGATATATTTATAAAATACAGCAGGCTTTATATATGTTGGAACAATAATTATAACAAAAAATATTAAATTATTTTCCAATGCCCCGATTTTTAAAAAAATATTCAAGAATTAACGATACCAGGATTATATTTTAAAATATAATAGACTGCAGATTTTGAATAAATAATTACTCTATAATTGTGCATTTTAAAAGGTTATGTAAATAAAACTCATAATTGCTCCCATGTTGTGAATTTTAAAAAAATCTGAAATTTTCTATCATTATAGTTGAAAATTTGAAAAAGGTAAAATTATTTCTTAAAAGATCTTGTGCTACACACTATATATATGATTCAGATATCGAATTTTTAATAATATAGGTAATAAGATAAAGGAATTAAAACGTATATAATAGAAGTTGACTTGTCTTTTTCAAATTCCTATACCAAAAACCTAAAATACAATATATTATTTCATGGGAAAACTTCTATATAAAATTTGTTTTATTCTCTATTGATTCTAAGAAAATAGTTCATTTTTAAACGGAAGTAATACAGAGAGTCTGACATTTTTATTTTTCCCGTTTCCTTAGTATTTTATTATTTTTGAAAAATTTATTTTTCTACTTTTATGAATCAATCATTTTCAAAAGTTATTTTCTAAATTTTATATTCGTTCAAAGTCAACAAGATATAATAAATAAAGTATATTTAATCAAATAATTATAATATACAGAAATTATGAATATTTTATTCACAAGTATATTGTTAAACATGTTTATTACTTGTATATTCAAAGTGTTAATGCTTATTTCTGAGTATTAATATATTGTTAAATCGTTTTTGAAGACAACTCTCAGATTTATAAAATTAATTTATTAAACTTTAAACATTTTTAGATATATATAGAGAGAAACGAGTTAATTACCTCGTATTTAAGGCAACAAAATAATCATCTAATTTACATACATCGTTCTAACCAGATTCAACTTGTGCAAAACAGACGACAAAAAAAACCAACAAATAACAGAGGGTAAGTTCCAAATTCTTACAAGCTTTCACACTCAAGGAATAATCATTATCTTGCTTCATATATGAAGGCACATACCCTCTCTCTACCCAACATAATGATTAGAATATAATGATATTTTCTGCTGTTGAATTTGTTATTAGAATTAGAGAATTATTACTTGCTGATACTTATTATTTTCTAGATACCCGACTATATGTGTGATATTGCATTCTTGGTAGAAATAATAAAAACTGTTTAAATAATTATTTGCTAGCTTTTTTTAATTAAGATTATAAATACATAATTTTGAGAAAGTAGTATCTTACTTAAGGCGTAAAGAATGAAGAAAACAAAGACTTATTTACATATCTACATAAAGATTTGAGCCGGCCATCGGGAAACAACAACAATAGGTTTATATAGGGAAAGCGGCGACGTCTGGTGGTCAATATAAACATATTAATTTGTTCTAGAACTTAAACTTTAAAATAAAATATAATCTTTATATAACATAAATATCATAAATTATTATATTTTCCCACCGCAGTAAGGACAATAGAAGGATTACATAATAAACTGTAGTTATTGCTATGAATATACTTTTTTGTTTTTACCGTAGATCTTCAGAATGGATTTCTCTATACAGAGGCTTTGAGGTAGGCTCAGGGCAAAGTATATTGTATATATATGGGAGGTCCAGTCTTCTGTTTCATTATTTGTGATATGGCAGTAATAGGTTTTTGGTTCTAATAAGGAAAATGAGTGGCCTGTTTCCTTTATATACTGTACACTATTGATCTATTGTATTGGCTATATACATTTCGTATATGTTCCGATATTCTTATGTTTGAATGACTGTCAGTCTCACTTATATATCTGATCTTAAATTCTATGGAATATATGGCATACTTTATTTTATGTAGATAATTATTACCATTGTTCTTCGTTATGAGAGAAGTTTCTTAATAATGGACTTTATTAAGGGCGTTGTTAAAAATAACTCTATTCCGAGTTTATTTAGAGCTATTGAAAAATATTTATTAGTGAGTAGGAAATACTGCATATTGATTTGTAAATTTGGGGGGAGGGGATCCGAATCTCAGAGGAATTGTAAAAATGTCTCAAAATAAGTGATATTGTTAATTATGTAGATATTTTAAAATATTCTGCGTCTCTTCTGTTTTAACGGCTTTATTTGAGCAATGGCTATAGATACGTTTAATTAAGGATTCCGATCGTCTACCGTGGATGTTTTACAATTCTGCCGCTGATCGTTTATCACTTCGACGTTGTTGATTTTCGAGGACTTGTGTCAACATAGCATTCTATCTATCCCCGTAGGTATTGCTTAACTTGCATATACAGCTTCTTCTAGACCGCCATGTATTCCCAGTAGATCCAAACACTTATCACTGGACAACAGCTACTGGCCACTGTACATACGTGGGACATGGAGGCTGTTGGGCTCTGCGCTGCCTGGAGTATAGCTCCATCTTTGCCTCCTTCCTGAGGTGAATCTGTATAAGACCGGTTGTCTTAATAAAGCTGTATGTGTGTGTTTGGACAACAGCTACTGGTTTATCCGCTGTATCAAATCTTATGTTTGAGCATTTTGCCAACATCTACCTGCCATTTCTAGCTAACCTACAAGACTGGGTACGTGGACGTTATCGTTCTCATTGCGGCCGTAAAGTTGACAGGTATTAAGGTTTTATTTTTTGTTTGGAGATACGACTGTCGATGAAACTCTGTCTCTAATATTTGGAGGATTCCACCAAATGGTGGAGTAACTGGAAGGTCCTGTTTGTGTTTGAATCCATTATCATTTACCTTATATTTTACCATACACAGTAGAACTTGGATAAATCGAAAGTCTTTGAATCAAATGTTTATATTTGTTCCTAGAATTTCCTATAAATAGAATTTCCGTTTTTAATTCGAATTTTTGGATAATTCGATTTTGTTTTTGTTCCCTTGAGCTTCGAATTATTCAAATTCGACAGTAAATCTTTTTTTAATCTTCTATTACCATATTTATATTGTTGTTGCATGCTAATTTTTTTTAAATTAAAATAATTCACTATAATGATTTTGATCATTCTTAATTTATTTAGAATTCGAATATCGATCTTTTATAGGATTATAATTGATGATAATACATTGTAATTTAGCGAAATACTTTGAGGTTATCTGTTGCTTAAATTTCGCAATTATATAATATAAAAATTGAGAGAATTAAATAATTATATTTAAAAATAGGACATTTTTATACAATAATTGTCCTAAATGTCTAATATTTCGATGGACCAATCATCGATCTTTCAATAGTTTTTTTTTTGTTTTAAAATGTACAAGTTGCATGCTTCAAGTGAGCCACGGACATCTCAAAAGCTTATTGGGCGGAAGAAAAACATCCAAACATCCTTAATATACATTTTAAACCCGAATATATCCAAGAAAAAACAATGTAATGAATATAAATAAAATATTTCTCAATAATTAAGAGAGAGATATGGATAAAATAATTAGAATTTATTAAGGAAATAAAAGTAAAAGATATATATCAAACTATCAACAATGACAAATGAAACCACTCTGGGGATATACACTGGCCACAAAAGAAAAAAAAACTAAAAACGCTTTGGTAAATTTATCAAAAAAATTGCATACTTAATAGGAACATTAAGGCTTGTAAATGATCAATTTTGTCAAACGGTAACTAGAAAAAAGTTGGATAAAAATAGCCTTGTGTGTTTATTCGTGGAAGGATATTTTAAAAACCCTTATATCCTTGTGTATCATTAATTAAAATATTTAAAAATATTATTCTTCAAATTATCTTCAATCTGTAGAATTTAAAGGCAGAAAAAAAAGGAATGCAAGCTATATTTTTTATTTTAGAAATAACAGAATTATATATATAAGATTTACTATAGAAATTGATATGAAATTAAAGGCTGTAATCAAAATTATGTTGTATGGATTTGGTCTTAGTGTGGTCAGATGAAGAAAAATGTTTGTGGAATCTAGCTAGGGACGCCCTAGAGGAGTAATTACAGAAAGAGAGGGTAAGAAAGATTCGAAGGATGGTTGTAACAGACAAGAAAACAATTCTTTAAACCTATATATATATGTATTTAATTTAAAAAATAATAGAAAAATATATAGGTCAGGTGTTGATATTTATAATAAAAAAGGCATACCCTGACCAGTAGCACATCATCTTTTTAGATGGCAGAGCGCCATCTAGTGGAACAGAAATCAACTAAACATTGATTTAGCCTGTTCCCTGATATTTGGCCAACATAATTTCTTGATAAATCAAGAAAAGCGTTCCACGAACGCGTTTCGCGCTGTTGGAACTCGTTAGCGTGGAGTAGGCTGTACCATTACAACCAAAAATAATTAATGGTCCCAGAGGTTTCTTGAGAATTGGGTATTTAAGGCAAACTTGCGTAAATATGCTTTTATATGTACACTTATATGTACTTAAGGAAGTTCCTCTCCTCTATTTATACATCATAGCAAATTTCACTAATGATGATAAAGAATGCGTCACATCACCAGTTTTGGCAAATTTAAACAAAAAGCCTAACCTGTATACCATGGTTTTGGGTTATGTCTCATATCAGTTTTTCTATCTGAATTTGCCAAACTTGTGGTTTTGGTTCATTCTTTAACACCACTAATAAATGTTTTTACTAATAATGCGTTGTTATATAATGCACAATTAGAAGGAGAGGGCTTTCTTTGGATACATGAATATCATCCTTATGCAACATTTTATGTTAGAAGAAATTCAAACTGTGTTTGATGCGTATGATTCCTTTCAAAATGAACAATTTTCTACCCTTCCCACTTACTGCAATGATAAATTAATAGGAGGGCCTGACTCATCAGTGGTGAACCCTCGCAGCGTTTTAGCCAGTTTAATCTACTATCTTCATGTTATATAGCATTTTTAGAGTGAATTCGTCACTTATAGAAATGAATTCGTCACTTTTAAAAATAGTATTGGTATGTGTAAAAATCAAAAGACAATATCATAAAGATTAACTAAATACATTTGACATAAAGCTCAAAACACTAATAAATATGAGAGCAAATAACCGCGAAATAAATTATAAACATATTTTATTGGATAAACTGGTGTTCTTGTGTGGCCAGGAAGCAATTTTTGTGAATGCGAGCAAACCATCCTTCACAGTCTCCTGATGTAATTTTCCTGATTCTATCAATGATAACCTCGCCTAAGGTGATGTCGAGGAAGCAACGACCAATGTTTTAATTTTGTTAAATGAAAATTCGATTGTATTTAGCATATATGAATATGGTGACAAAACCTTCACGCTGCTTCTTAGAAAACTAACAGATGCCCGTATCTCTGCGGATATGTGCGCTCTTGCATTATCCATATAGAAATATTAAATCCATACCACGTGACTACAGTTTCATCAAGCTCACGTAAACATTCAAACAAAATTGTGCTATTACAACCACCGTGTTTGAACACAAACGACGAACTCATTTTTAATTTTAAAAGTAACGCATTCATTTTTAAAAGTTACGAATTCACTCTAAGAAGGCTATATATAAATATTTAAAATTAAATATATTTTTAAATAGAACATTTTAAATTAATATAATTATATCATATAATAATATTTATTTGTGTGGATTGTGGTCTAATTTGCATCTTAAACCAAATCTTCCTAATCAAAAATAAAATGTTTCTTTCAAAATACATTAAGGCACACCTCAATTAATTTAAATCCAATTTGCTTGATTTTATGTTTATCAAAGGCTATAATTAAAACAAGGTACTTGTAGAAATGGCTGAATGAATATAAATTGACACTAAAAGATTATAACGATCCACTAAATTACCATAACTGGTAATTAATAAATAAGACAGGAATCTCCCAGTACCTTTGTTTTGGAGTGACTTAATCTAATTGTGTGTCTCACTTAGCATTCGCCTCTTCTTTGTGA
Organism: Cordylochernes scorpioides; assembly: GCA_030710605.1. Classification (NCBI taxonomy): domain Eukaryota; kingdom Metazoa; phylum Arthropoda; class Arachnida; order Pseudoscorpiones; family Chernetidae; genus Cordylochernes; species Cordylochernes scorpioides. The sequence goes on from CP092884.1 coordinate 6,999,121, forward strand.
AGTCACCCAATAACCTCTTTGTATGAGTATTTGGTGTTTCTACAAATAATGACATGGTTACACTTAACAGGGACTTAATGTAATTATGACAAATGATTTCATTTCAACTCTTCAATTTCTGTTTGTAGCTCTTTAACGAGTCGTTTGTGAAACTATCCATGAGATCAGGCACTTAACTCACTTTAAATATCAGTTAATAGAATTTATAGATTCACAATATAATTTATTTGATTAAAAAGGCATATATCGGATGAAAATATCATTTATTTTACCAATATTTCAGTTGGCTGAACGCCAACCTTTATCAAGGTGTTATAACATATGTGTGTCAACAACAAACTCAACGCCACACATAACGTCAATATAATTAAGTTTAAAAAAAAATTTTGATTATATTCAATGGGTAGAAAAAAAAATTGATATGTATATTTATATTATGGACAAAATAAATTTTGTAAAATTTGGGCGTGAATATTTTTGAATATTATAAAGGAATGCACTAGAGCGCCATCTGTTATCAAAATTCGAAACTATTTTGAAGGCGTAAGATTCTTTTTGAAAATAAACCTTTTCTACTGTCTTTACCTCAATGTAAAAAATAATGGGAAGGCCTGGTTCATCAGTGGTGAACCCTCCCAGCGGTTTCGCCAGTTTAATCTACCATACCGCTGTTATATTGCATTTTTGGAACTTCCTTTTATAGTGATACTGATGCTAGACTCTTGGAATGGGTATTTTAGATGAACTATAGACATAAGCTTTGAGGACAGTAGAATTACATATAATTATAAATATATAATATGCTTCGAGCAATCGCTCTTCCGCAAATAGCAATTATGATCGTTATTATCAATAATGCCTATTTCATATTTACGATTATTTTTACTATGTGTAGAAAGTTTTTTTATATAAAAATATGAAGTGAAAATAACATTATATACAAATTTATATTTCAGTAGTTAATATCTCTTGTTTTTAGACCGTAAATCAATTTAGTAAAATAAGTAGTAGTGTTATCTTTCATATGGTAATAGAATTATTGATATGTTTTATTGATAGAAAATTGTTAACAAACATGTAGAAATACACATGAAAAGAAAGGACTTAATACTTATTTTATACACAATGCTAATTTCTACTGTCCTTACTGTACTATGCGTATATAAGCAGAATCGTTCAATAAAGTATTAGAGCTCTAAGAAACGGTCTGGTGGATTAAATTGGCGAACCCACTTGGAGGGTTTACCATTGATGAATCAAGCCCTCCCAATATATTTCTCATTGTAGTAGGGCAGTAGAATTTGTATTGTGTATAAAAGAAACAATCTTGCTTTTGTCCTTTCATTTTATGTGTATACTAGCCGAATGGCCCGGGCAACACCCGGGTTTTACCTTTTTAAATGCTTTTATTCAAATACTATTCGTTACAATTATAAATTGGCGCCGTGGATGTCATTCTTATATAATATATAAATAAATTTTAAAAATTGTAAAAAAAAAATGCATCGGCCGGGAATCGAACCCGGGCCCCACGCGTGGCAGGCGAGCATTCTACCACTGAACCACCGATGGTTATGAGAAATGGCCATATTTGGGTATTTATTCCATTCACAAAAGCAAACGGTGACAGAATTGATTATTAAGAATTGTTGCTTGATGACTCTGATAACTGTATATATTAATATGGCGCGATATTGCTTTGTAGAAATTGTTTAATTTCAAAATTAATCTTACGCGTCTAAATAGTTTCTAATTTTCATAACAGATGGCGCGCTAGTGCATCGTAATATAAATATTCTAATAAAATACTCAATTTGATATTTGCGGAAGAGCGATTGCTCGATGCATATTATATATTTATAATTGTAAGTAATTCTACTGTCCTCAAAGCTTATGTCCATAGTTCATCTAAAATATCCATTCCAAGAGTCTAGCAACAATCTATATATATAAAATTGAATGTCTGTTTGTTTGTTTGTACTCTATAGATTCAAAAACCATAAATCCAATCGCCGTGAAATTTTGGGATATTATTAGGTATATCACCGGGAAGGTTTTTGAAAAATAATTTCATGAATATCTTGAATATCCTTAGAGTTATTTGCAGATTTGTAGATTTAACTCGCAAGCAGCGCCCCCATTGTGACGATGTTAACAAGTTTTCTTATCACTAAGTTTGTTATCTTAAATATTATTTATCAAAAGTAAGATTATCTCAGGATGACACGGCAATTTATTTGCGACAAGAATAATGATACAATTCCAAGGCGAAGATACTATTCCTTTAACTCCCAATTACCGAGGGAACCAATTAATATTGATTTTATTCAACTTATCGAGTATTTCTCAAGGGACCGGGAAAAAAATGTTCACTAGTATCACTATAAAAGGAAGTTCCAAAAATGCAATATAACAGCGGTATGGTAGATTAAACTTGCGAAACTGGTGAGAGGGTTCACCACTGATGAGCCAGGCCCTCCCATAATTTTTCCATTGCAGTAAGGGCAGTAGAAATTGTTTTTAATTTCAAAAATAATCTTACGGGTCTAAAATAGTTTCTAATCTTCATATTGCTTAGTGGTAATTCATATAGAAATAGATATTTAGTTAAGCACAGGAGAATTGAAGTTAAGAGAAACACGCAAGAAAATCTTATAAATATATTCTAACTTTCGGATATATTTCAATGTACTTACAATACAAAACTGTGCGTGTTCTCTAACGTTCTTTTGATATGAAACCATATTTTGATTTGCATTTATCTACTAATCTCCAATTTTATAAATCGATATCAATTTTAGTCAAACGGTTCCAAAGAAGTATAAAAAAGCACATTTTCATAAGTAGATCAATACATTTTAATTAGATAAAAAGTGGGATATTTTAAACATAATTTAATAATCCAATAAACAACAATCGTCGTATGAATTTATTTGTTTCACTTTTGAAAGTTATTTTATATTCTGAAATATCTTAGATAATAAAAAGGCATATATTGGATTTAATAAAATATTAATATGCCAATATTTCGGTTGGCTGCGCCAAACCTTTATCAAGGCATTACATTTTTGTATACGCAAATGCGGCGCTGAGTTTGTGTATACAAAAATGTAATGCCTTTATAAAGGTTTGGCGTTCAGCCAACCGAAATATTGGCAAAATAAATATTTTATTAAATCCAATATATGCCTTTATTATCTAATGAATTAAATATGGATTGCTCTATTTTTAAAACGATTCTAATATAAAACTGTGCAATAAATTGATAAAGAGGGAGAAATCTCTCGAAATATTTTGAGAAAAAAAAAATGTTTTTTTTTTCTTTACAGATCCAGGTACGCCCTTTTATATTGTGACGGTGTTTTGACCCACCGCCAATTTTGAACAGCCCTTTCAACCGCCACCACCTCTGCCGGCGGTGACGCCAAGTCGGCGCATGCGCGGCCGTGGTGACGTGAACCACGTGGGAGGATACCTTTGTTTTTGACGGCCACCACGAGTGAACGTCCATTTTCATCCATCCATTTTCATCAAACCTTTTTCAACTATACTAGATTTTTATTTGTAAAAATTGTAATCAACATTGATATTTATTTTTATATTTTATCTGTAATAAATAAAATACCTTGGAATGAATGATTGAATCATTTCTTCAAAACCAGACGAACCACCACAATATAATCTAATATCTGTGTTATAAATTGTTCATACCAATAACTGTCGAAATAAGATACATTCATATTTTGATATATGTATTTAATTTGGTATAACATCATACTGTATATATAGTTTCTACAGGTAAACTCCGTACATTTGGTATAAGTGTATAACGAATCAAAGGTTTTTACGAATTTTGTTACAAATAAAAATATAGTAGAGTTGAAAAAAGTTTGATGAAAATGGATGGATGAAAATGGACGTTCACTCGTGGTGGCCGTCAAAAACAATGGTATCCTCCCACGTGGTTACACGTCACCACGGCCGCGCATGCGCCGACTTGGCGTCATCGCCGGCAGAGGTGGTGGCGGTTGAAAGGGCTGTTCAAATGCTAGTGATTGAATAATGGCTGTTTTTCTTTTAGTATTAAAGTAGAAAGGCAGAGGCCGGATACAGGTAGTACAGGATTGTCGATCGGAGAAGAACGAAAGGCTTTTGTTTCTTAGAAAGATACTCCTTCGTAAAAACTTTCGTTATACATGTATATATAGTGTAACTTTGTATAGTTATCTGACACAATCTAGCCATACCTCAGTGAGGTAGAGCACACAGCGGCCATCGTAGCTGCCCACCACGGCTATCCTGCCATTCTGACAGAAGCTCACAGCTGTGATCAACTTGGAATGGCCGTTCAGTTCATTCCATAGGGCCACCTTCTTGTCAGGGATGTTTCACAGACGGCGCTTGCCATGTATTTGACACGCTGTGTCTTGTTAGCTTTGGTAGAAATGACGTTTTGATTCGTCAAGGATTCGGCTAAACCTTCAGCAATGAGAATGTATAATAATCTCTTTGGCATTTTGAGGTTACATTAAATAACCATAGGAATAAATCGCCGGTAGTGATAAGCCTGGATAATTCAATAAAGGAGTTAGGTAATGCTAGTGAATGAATAATGGTTCTTTTTCTTTTAGTATTAAAAAGAAAGGTAGAGGCCGGATACAGGTAGTACAGGATTGTCGATCGGAGAAGAACGAAAGGCTTTTGTCTATTAAAAAGACCATACATGTAGATAAAAGACGACATTCAGGAAATGAATACCGTGAATTCATCTACCATATCGCAACTTTACTATCATATATTTACCTACAATCCTATATTTAGCTATAATCTCAATCTAATGAAAGCTAACTATGGGATCCGACATAAAAGCAAATAGCAACGCCCTTTTCAGAAGCATTCATCTTTGTTATACATAGTAGTATTAATAGAAATATCGAGCTTCTTTCCCAATACAATTACATCATAATCCCATAGCAAAGTGTTTCCATTATTAGGTCTCCATCCATGTCCACTGGCATCTAGCAACGACAAATGATTCCTTCTTTAGTTTTAATTGAGATAATATCACGGGTATTTTTCACCCATCAGATGTATTTATGTATCATTCTTTTACTATCAAATACTATAACTAAATAGTATTACACACAAATTTACAGCTTTTTGAAAAATAATACAATAGCTATCTAAAAATGATATACAAATTCACTTTAGTATATATTTTTCTATGTTTTCTTCCTAAAATGAAAACAAAAAAAAATGGGGAAGCGATCAACGAGACAGACACCTATTTCTTTTTCTCTATTCAGTTTTGAAAAATACAACATGGCTTCATGAGTGGTAGGATTTCTATACAGGGCAATCAAATGGGGTTTGGAAGATTGGATATTTTTCCGAAAGGAATACCATTTGTGAAAATATTTCAGTTAGTTACCTAAAAGGTTGTTTATTTTCCAAATGAACTGATATCCAACTAATTTTTCTCTAAATAGCGTTGCTATATTTGCATATAAAGGGAGTTCAAATATGACGATGGAAATGTTTTATCAAAGAGTCGCTTAACGCTTATAGCATTCTCTTTCCTTGTGTTGTAAATTGCTATTGACCACACTCATCTCTTTGGATCTGGTTCACTCCTTTCAAAGCCGAAGTAAAACATAGGTGCTATTTTATAAATAATTAATCAAGAGATCATTTAACTTCTTCATTTGTTGCTTCGTTTATTGCATCGAACCCTTTTATTTTTTGTGTGTATGAGTCAAGATAATTAGGCTCTAATGTTACCCCACACATTGTAATAAAAGAAAATAGAATGAAATAATTGCATTGTCCTCGTGAATAAAAAGTAAAAACCAGAAGTGTAATAAAATTCTATAAATATATGAATAAGGAAAATTATATATTTGGGAAAATACTTTCTTTAATTTGAGGTGTTGCAAACTTTAGAGCAAATTTTGCTCTTCAATGGGAAAATCCAAAAACAAATGAAGCGAGATGTTTCCGCGGGCGTGGATTACAGATTATATTACAACTAAATATTTCAGCAATTTGCGTAAATACGCTGAAAACATGAAAAGTAAGAAAAAAAGAACAGGTCAGGTGATGATATTGTAAATAAAATATGCATATTGTGATCGCAGCATCTAACGTTGGACATTCATCTTAATCAAAATCCATTTTATTCAATTCATTTTGACCTATTAAAATACCACCTCGATACTGTTCCACAAGAATTTCGAGGCTGAGTAGGCGAGAAATAATTTTCCTTTCAATCGCTCACTCACCCATTCATTCAAGAATGGCACATCCGACATATTTTTGCATCCGCGCAGTTTTTTCTTACCATTCATCCGTCAATTCAAATTTTCTTCTCACCATCGCGCTTTCCATTTTCTCTTATTCAAGGCCTCTCTACCTTTTAGTTGACTTTATTCTTCTCTTATGATCTTTGTGTAATATTCCTCAAGTGACTTTGCTCAACAATATTTGATCAAGTATTTCTAAAATGATATCCTCTTGCTTTTCTCTTACATTCCTCAACTTCTTTTGGCGGATAAACTCATCATATGCGATAGATCAATATTAAACAATCCATTCAAACTATGAATTCATATCATATCACATCTGAATATCAACAATTTTATTATAATATTTACGCGTGCCCAGCTATTCTCCATTCTAATGCTAGGAAATTAGTGCATAATGTTTTTTAACATTATTGAAGCAAGAAAATAATTATTCTTTGAGTGTGAAAGCTTGTAAAAATAGGAACTTACCCTCTACCATTAATTTGTTTATTTTTCTTTGTCGTCTGTTTTGCACAAGTTGAATCTGGTTAGAACGATGTATGTAAATTAGATGATTATTTTGTTGCCTTAAATACGAGGTAATTAACTCGTTTCTCTCTCTATATCTAAAAATGTTTGAAGTTTAATAAATTAATTTTATAAATCTGAGATTTGACATCAAAAACGATCCAACAATGGTCAAATTAAATGCAAAATGTCGTTAATAAAGATGTATAAATTATGAAAGATAATCTTCAGGATGACATGGTAATTTATTCTCAAATCAGAAACAAATTAAAATTAATAAAATACTAGAGGAAATGAGAAATAATAAAGAGAATCGGAAAATATAATAATTAATAATCTGTTTATATAATACTAAATATTTCGCAACAATTTTTGAAACATATAACAGAAACTATATTTGGAATTGGAAATATAATATTTCATGAGTATATCATGGTTCTACAGATGAGATTCCTTTTAAAATCTGGGTCACTCGACAATCGAGTGATGGCATAATTGACATGCGAGAACTGTCCCTCGGATTTGGTATTCCTTCCTGACCTTGAGTGCAATCAGGAATTATCTCTCCTAAATAGATTTAGTAATGGAACTTCCCCGACCTACATACTCCGCAGCTATAACTTAATATTGTAGTAAAGTATTTATTATTTTATTAATACAGTATTTTTTATGTTTATATTTTGCCATTTGCTATAGATGTAGCTCTTTGTCTAAAAATGTTTCCAAACAGTTTCCTGCTAAGAATGCGACAATTAGGTTACTACTCTGGAATTTTAACGGACACCACAGAATCATATCGTTATTTTCATTCATAGACTATTTTAAAAAATTCGAAGTGTTTGCAATTACTGAAACATGGCTTATAGAAGAAACCAAAATTTTGTCAGAGGATTACCATATTATACAACTCCCAGCAATTAAGACAGAAATAAAGGGAAGAGCTTCCGGACGAATTATAGTAGGGCTTAGAAAAAAATTACAATTGACAATTAAAAAAACAGAGGTAGGTTCCTGTTGGATAACGATAATTATGGACGAATTAATCGATGGGCCTGATGTGAATACATGTCTGCTTTTTACATACCTACCCCCCAATGCATCACATGAACAAAATGTAACCAAATTGATAAATCAGATTGAATACCAAATAAAAGAGTGCAATGAAGTCGTGATTGCTGGTGACATAAATATAAGAACAGGGAACAGGGGTAGTCTGCATCACCCATTACAATTGGATATAACCCTATTTAAGCACAGACATTCCAAAGACCAAATAATTTCTCCATTATTAGAAAGAAATGGACGAGTACAGACTACCAAAATTATGATGGAACAGACTGAAAGAAGTACATCAAATGTCAAAAAACTCTATAGGATTATACAAAACCGTTAATGATATAATCAACTGTTGTGGTCAGTCATGGCTGAACCTCCCACCGAACTACGATGCAATTTAAAAAGAACTTCCTAAGATTATGAAAACAAAAATAGAACAGCTTATTCAACAAAACTTCGCTAGACTCGACAATTCGAAATTTTTTACAAACTATTAACTTCTCTGTAATTCATTTATGCCAGAACGATACATGTCATGGAATCTGTCATCGAAGATAATAGCCTTCACTTTACTTCAACTCTAGATAGAGAAAGTCATATTCTCATCATCAAAAAGGAAAATATTCACTGCAGGATTTGTGGAAATATGATATCTGATGAAATCTCCCACTATATCACAGAATGCAAATTTTTAGGTGAAGAAAGAGAAAAACTCCTAAAAACACCTTCTGGAGATTTAGCAACCCACTGAAGACGCTTAGAACTATTTCAGAAGAGAAAAATATAGCAATAGAACTCTATAATTTCTACAGATCAACTGTAAATAGATTCATACACAAAAGAGGCAGTGAGGTAGGTTTTAGAACAGATGTGTAAATAAATTCCTTTTCAAACAAAGGCTCACATGCACATGGGGAAAGGGAGGAAAGAAATACTGTGTTATTTTGTTGTTGTATTGCGAATCCATACAGGGCAATGGGCCCTAATAAAAGCCTTTTTGTTGTTGTTGTTGTTGTTTATATTTTGCTTCTGTGTAAACTTTCCTGATTGCTGATATTTTTATTATTATTCATATTTATTGCTCTCCAGGAACCTGGGGCCTCTATCTCTCTTCATTGTTTGTTCTTACCTTTAAAAATTGCTGTGTCATCCCTCTACTGTCCTAAAAGCTTATCTTCATATTTTCTTAAATACCATTTTTAAGATTCCACCCTTCAGTGTAGCATATATAAGCAGAATGATTCAATACAGTATTAGAGCTCTTAAGAAATGGTCTGGTAGATTAAATTGGCGAAACCGCTGGGAGGGTTCACCACTGATGAGTCAAAAAAAGCCCTCCCAATATTTTTTTCATCGCAGTAAGGACAGTAGAAGTTTGATATATGTATGAAAGAAACATTCGCGTCTTAATGTCTTCATTCGTTAAAGAACATTTGCTAAAACAATAATTTCGGGGCACCCACTTTCTACTAACTTCATTTTAAAAAGATAAATAGATGTTTGTTACTCTCTACTACAAACCTATTCAATAAACCATTTAGAAAATTTGCATATGGGTAGCTAAAAATATAGATTAACATATAGGCTATTTAAAATCTAGATTATAAACAAACGTTTCGCATTTTTTAATTTATAAAATTATAATACTTATTATATACTAACTTTGAATGAACCAGTTTAGCCCGGCTTCGTAAACCTTCGAAACAATAAGATTCATTTTGAAAATTCATCGAATTTACTTGGAACAATTACTTGAACGCCTTATTCTCAATATATATTTTACCTTCTGTTTCATTATGGAAATATGTTTTACAATTTTGCACACCAATCTAATTGATTAGTTGACAATAAAATTTGTTAATTGCCCCTATATCATTAAAATGAAAAAGGATATTTGTGGAATGACAGTTAAAGGTTAATAATGCTACTTCGTTCAATCAATTCAGCCAATAATCCTCACCAGAATAGGACATGTGTCAACAAGATGGTCCGACATGGGACAAGTGACAAAGGCTGACAGTTGATTGAGTTGTCGGATGGCGTCGTATCGATCGATACCAACAGATCCTCCAGGGATGCCTAACACATCGTCTGATGACTGAATCATAGTGACGATGGCAAGAATATCCTACAGATGGTCATATCTTAGTGTATAGAGTTACATTATTGTATTATATTCTTTAGGAATATGTAAAAAATAAATTATTCATTTACTTCGAAATACACTCCTGGCCATTAAAATTGCTACATCAGTAAGAAATTCGAATAACAAAAATGATATTTAGTGTAAAATTACATTATACTGGGATTAAAAAATCGTTGAATTTGAATATTTGGACATAAAAAAAAACATGAAATATCAGTACCCAAAAGAACTACCTCTGGAACCAATAACAGCATTTATACGCCTGGATATTGAGTCAAATAAAGTACGGATGGCATTTACTGGCACAGCCTCAAATGCAGCTTCAACACGTAGCATAGTTTATTGACATTAGAAACTGACTGAGTCAGCAACTCGGCAAGCATTGAACATATATTTTCTATTGGTTAAAAGCCAGGAGAAAATGCTGGTCAGAGATGTAATATAGGTTTGTCTGTTTGTTGGAAGGTCAATACGATACCAGCATAATGTGGTCATGGATTAACCTGCTGAAACGTAGCCTTTCTCAGGGCATTAGGATATGGTACTGCTCAAATTTTCGAGAATGTGAGTAAGATGTGACGAAGACGTGCATCCAAAGGCACCCCAAAATAATCACTCCAGATAATGAGTCAGTATGAATACTGCGAATATACGCTGTCAATGCACCTTCTCCATGATGGCGCCAAACACGAATACGGACGTCATGGTGCAGAAAAAAAACCTGAATTCGTTAAAAGCACGACGTCACGCATTTCCTGCGTATATGTTCGTCATTGTTCATATCATTGTAGGTGCTTCTGTCTGTGATGTAGCGTCAAGTGTGGATGATGTTATGGAAGTGGAATTTACAGTTAGTGCTATTTCAAACGTTGTCGATTGTTAGTACAGACACTTTTGACTTGCAAGAAACCATTTCTTGACTCATCGGGTTGATGTGGCTGTACTATCTATTAAGACCATCCAGATAACATGTAGGAATTCTTGGCTGTTATTAATATAGGACCGCTGAGATCCTGTACATCGTTCCGTATGAGCGTCCTGCACTTACTGATTCCATATTCTGATAACAGTCATGGGATCTCGACAGACACAAGCAACAATACTGCGATACAATAAACCGTAATCCTGGTAGGCTAAAATTCTACTTCTATCAAACTCAAAAACGTGTTTGTAAGCATTTATCTTTCTTACACGAGGCATTACGTTATTTTACAATGTACCAACATTTCAAATACAATTTCTGTATGAGAAACCAGCTGTACATTATCTTCTTTTTTTTTCAACGCATTTGTAGGTGTCGCTACCGGCGAAAATTTGCATAAATGTGTTGAATATCTAATTTTCATATCACAGCATCTTCTTTCCATTGTATAAATTTCACGACTTTAGTGTGTAACCTTGTTTGTATTGCAATTTTATTTGGAAGTGGTGTAAAAATACTAATAGAAATACCTAGTTTAGACTAAAAATTGTAGGCAAATTATTTAATTATGAAAATAGTCTTTTTAACTCAATTATATTTAAGATAATATGGAAAGTGACTTTTCTTGTTAGAGATTTTTCCAAATCGAAAATATAAAGAGTTTTTATTCCCTACCCATTATATAGATGTTCTAAATTAATGATTTCAATGATTGGATATTGGTTTTGTGTGAAAAAAGACCAAGGCACTATTTATTACCATTCTTTACCGCAAAGATCATTAAGGAATCATTAAATTCCCATCACTTTCAATTCCAAATAATCCCATCCGTTGCCACACCTAATCTATGCGAGATTTTCTACTTTCTGTTTAATTTTAATACAAGCTTCCGTTTCACAAAACATGTACATGCCCTAAATATTTCATAGTTCTGTGAATAGCTATTTAAATTTCAAATATCCACACTCTTTTCATAGAATTCATCGTTTTATTTCAGAAATTATTTGCGTCAACGTAACTCGTGTTAACTTCTATAACGTAATGGTGAAACGTGGTTGATAGTAATAATTTAAATTCTCTCCATGATATTGAGATAAAATATTGTTATATCATGTTTGATACGACCTCCATATGTTCCAAATAATCTCTGATCTTTCAAATTTATTCAAAATCAACATTAAAACAGATTATGTATCATAGGATCATTCTTTTTTTTAGTATCATTTCTTTTGTAACATTGTTATTGTGTTCAGATTCTGGATATTTTTTGGGAGAGAGGATTTACGCGAAGAGAGAGAGAGAGAGAGAGACTCAGGATTACCAACTACGAGGAAGACAACAAATAAATCCAATTACTTTGAAAGTTAATTTATTTGTTTATTCATTTGTAATTGGCTTTTAATTATAAAACCCCGCTCGCGAAATGTGTATAACAAAGAGGAAGAAATCACAAGGTCAATGACCTTGCAGAACAGAAACGTAGTGTAACAATATACATTGACAGATGCAGGTTTAAATATATAAAAAGGTTGAACGTCGAAATTTAAACAAAACTATAGCTTTTTAACTTACCGACTTTCAATGATTGACCGTGTTATTATATTACATGTTTTATTTCTTTTAAACACCGCTTTTGAGAGATGGATGATATATTTTAAGATACAAATAAATTGGGGCTTGTAGCTGCAAAAATAAAATAATTTTATATTTACCAAGTACGATTATATATATTAATTGATAGTTCGATTTTAGTTTGATAATATTCATTAAATGAACTTTCCTAAAAAGAAATAATAAAAAAATTACAACAGACACGAAGTGGATTTGGTTTATAATTTGAGGGTTATTACCTATTATTTAAAGGTTGTCTATATGTTTAATTAAAACGAGAGAGGTAGGAGATGAATAAACTATTTCACTCAACACAACAGCTGAATTATTTATACGAAGAATGTTGTTCGTGTATGATATCAGGAGTATCTCGCAGTTAAACCCTAGAATTCGAGAAAGGAAGGTGTTATGAAGAAAGAAGAAAGGTCTGTAATATTAAAATTTCAGAAAAATCGTTGAAAATCATTGATTTCATAAATAAATACCGTTAGGAGACACTATTTCTGATGTTATTACTGACGAACACAATCCTCACAACCCACTGATCATAAAACATCTTGATATGAGATTGTAAACATACTTCTCCCGCAGCCTCCTCAGTGTTCGATCCATGAAGCCAACCTTTATGCATTTTTTTAAAAGGCTCAAGAATATGACGGTAGTTTAAATAAATGTCTAGACTGGATGGAAAGTGGTGCAGAGCTTTCCACTTCATTCTAAGTGCCGCCTCAGGCTGTAGATGGACGGGCGTTATCATGATGATACAAATCAATGTTAGTAGGATCGAACTAGTCTATTAAATACCAGACAACTACCAAGCACTGTCACTCTTATATGAGCAATAATTACCCAGAAATTATTTTAAAAAGTAAAAACAAATATCAGGTAAAAAGTTTCTTTTATTTTAAATTTGCAAGATGTCGAGCAGATATACTGCTCTTCAATGAACTAATACTCTATGTACAATCTCTAAATATTATTTATACAAAATAATTGAAAACCTTTTGTTATTGGCATGTGCTCTCGCGGGCGTGCATCAGACTGTTTCCAGCTAAAGTAAGATATTATATTGAGTTTAAATATATATACATACAAATAATCATTAATGTTTAGATTATTTGTCAGGGATATTGTTATATTGGGTTGGGATTAATTAAAATAAACTTTTACCTTATATTTATTTTTACTGTCACTCTTATTCTTAAACAAAACTGAATTCAAACGTGTTTTTTTTTCTAGTTACCAATTTGCTGTATAGGTACGCACCTGGACGCCCTATCTAATAAGAACATTAAGGCATGCAAATTGTCAATTTTCTGAAATCGTAACTAGAATAAAGTACGTAAAAAAAACTTTGCTTATTCATGAGAAGGTATTCAAATTTCCTCCTATTTCATTAATAGATGTTATCCTAGTATTGTTTTCTTAAGATAATCTTTAATTTGTAGAATGCCAAGGCAGAAAAAATGGCGTCAAGAAATTTTACGATTTTTACAAGATGCAGAATTATAGGCCTCAGAGAAGGTAGAATTTCTATTAGAGAGATTGCTATGAAAGTAGGCTGCAATCAAAGTACGGTTGTAAGGATTTGGTGTCATAGTGGTCAGAGGAAGTGAAAAGTTAGAGAAAACTTGGTTCAGGTCGCCTTAGAATACCAACAGAGAGAGGATAGGAGGATTGGAAGGATGGTTATAACAGACAGAACAACAACTGTACCAATTATTCAAGCAGCTCTATATGTACAGAATGGACCATCTCTGAACACCATTAATAACTGTCTTATCGAAGCAGAACTCCGTTGTGGCCGGCCTCTATTAAGAAATCCACTCTCTGCCAGTCACAGAAGCGACAGGCTTAGCAGTTGTGAAGAGAGAAGTCTTTGGGCCAATGAAAAGCATTCTGTCACATTTTTCTAATCAATCTAGATTCAGTTCGGGGTTCATGACGGCAGAATTACATGTTAGACATAGCCATCAAGAAATATCTCATCAGAGCTGTATTGTAGAAAGGAATAAAGACTGGGTTCACGGTGTGGAGTGGCATCAGCTATGAAAGTAGGACCCATAGTAATCTTTATTAAAGGTACAATGAATGCTCACCTATACATGCATATTTTGCTTTAATCAATAAAATATCAAGGGTTTCGTTTCTTTTTCTTATATATTCTATTTATCAAGCTTTCGGGCTTGTTGTTTTACTTCAAAATTTCCGTGTTGAAGGGCATGTCGGTCCGGAAGATTGCGAAATAAAAGATATAAGAAAAAGAAACGAAAACCTTGATTTATTATTGATTAAATTAAGGTGTATAATCAGGGAAGAATCTATATCATACATTGCATATGTGTTTCAGCTTGTTGTATTTACATGTCTATTCAGAATACTAATATTGTCATTTTCCAACCAGATAATAGACGATCAATAACAGACATCTCATTCTCTTCAGAATGTTTTCATCCTACCCTGGCCCGTATGTTGCCCAGATATTTCCTCAATTGAGCATGTATAAGACATTACTAAGAGAAACTCACATCAAATAATTAAAAAGGAAGATGTAATTTGTAAATTCTGCAAAACTGAAAGCATAGAATAAATGACCAACTACATCTCTGAATGCACTATTGTTAACAAGGAACGGAATAAGAATTAAAAAAAAATCCAAGTCTACCCAGTTCACCTTTTTAAAATAATGTCCGAGAAAAAAAATATATAGCGATAGAATTGTTTAACTTTCATAAAGCGTTAGAGAATAAGGTATCTCTAAGAACTAAAATTACAGAACAATTTCCACCTCCATAGTTAATTTGTGTAGTTATGTTGAATACTTTAATTTACTTTGTTTATATATTTTCCCTTTTCTTCGTGGAATGTTCTAATAAAGCAGTTGTTGTATAAGACATGATGGAAAGAAATATTTTTCAATCTTCATAGACAAGTAATCTTCAACAGATACGAAAAAAAAATGGTTTTATATAGAATTCTATAATAAACCATACAAAAAACCAATACAAAGCGACAGTATGTCTCCTTGTGTAGCCTCTTGTATACGTTTCAAAAGAGAATACACCAAATATTGATAAAAATCTGTGTATCTCAATAAATTTAGATCCTCTTTTAAGATATATTTCAAATAAATATTATTCAAATTACCATTATATAATTAACATGAATATTTTTAGGTGATGCAAAATTGCAAACACATTCGGTTTGTAAAATAATAATGTATTTATATTGATTTATAGCCTAAAGAGATTGTTTCATAATCTTTTTGACCGTTATATGACCGAAAAATTCTAAGAAATAAGAAATTTTCGATTTACCTTCATAAAAATATTCGAAAACCTTACGCAATGTTTCTTTATTATTTTTAGTATATATCTAGAAAACGTTCTAAAATAATTAATAAATAATAATAAATTAATTAACTTTGTTCAAATCTTACTAAAGTTTCTTTAATTTTTTAGGTAAAAGGTGGGCGAATATATTGAATCTGGATTATGTAAATATTGTGGGTGGGACCACATAATATTATAGTTTCAAGATATATATATCCTAAAAAATATAAATTAGGTTAGAAATAATTCTGAAATTTTGAGAATTTTACCTAAATTCTTGTATTCTCAGCGACTAAGAGGCTATTTTTTGAATAAACCAGTAACTCACCAGAGGAATAAGATTTTTAAATTTACATTTGGAATCTTTTTAATCTCACTTTAGTTTTATTATTTAATATGTATTATAAAACACTATACGACATTTTTAAAGAGTGTAAATTAATGTAATGAATATTATATATATTTCTTAACGGAAACGATTACCTAATGCACATTTTAAAATCTAAAAATATTGAAATTGTTGCTTATCTTCATTTAATAAAGATATAATCATAACATATAATCATTTTTATTAAAACGGTCAAATCATAAATATACCTAACTTTCTATTAATAAAATGTTTGTACTCAATTTTACAAGAGTATGCACTTATGGACAAAACTTATGAGAGTTGTACATTTTAGCATGTATATATATATATATATCGGTATTCAGACAATGATCCTGAAAGATATTTGATATACAGTGACCTTTATTGAAGACAGACAAGATAACCAAGTGTGAACAAAATTGCTCCTGTCTCATTCAATAAATTGGAAAATACGTATGACTGACGACATGAAAGATGTTACAATTATTCAAGTTTTGCTCATAAAGGTATTCTACAATTACTCTTTTGGTTAAGTTCGAATTTGAATATAAATGAACAGTGCGATTATTCAGTATTGAAACCAATTCTAACTTGACATGCGCTTTCCTAACAAGTTCCTGAGTACATCCAAATCCTAAGTTTGTGTGACCAAAGTGGGTAAGCAGTAACCTAGCACGCCATGCGTGAGCTAACAGTAGGAAATTGACTTGAAGCATGGAAGGTCGTCATTGATCAGAACATTAAGCATAAAACGTTTGGTATCATTCAACCACATTTGCTGATATAATCTCAAACTATCTAGGAATATATCCTTGTTGATCTGTCTTTCTCCTTTTTATATAACTTTTCTTCACGGCCTAAAATTATATGTATAGACAAATGTAAAGGCATATATGTATGACCGATGATGTTTGAGATTCTTCGGTCACCTCGCGCGACGCAGGGGAATGGAGTACACCATACTGGCCGGAAAGACGTCTGGGCGACGCATACCTGGACACCCGCCGACACGCTTCGTGTACCAATTAAAGGAGCTCACTATCTTGACGGTCTTGACAGAGATGGTTCTTCGAGCTCAAGACAAAGATAGCTGGAGTCGCATCGTGTTTGGGATGTAATACATACAGTGGGCCACAACGTTCGATCGCGAAAAAATGATATTACATATTTATAACAGCGAAAGTGTCCTTAAGGGGACATAGCGCTTTATAAATTTAAATAAATAAAACCTAATAAATCGACTCTTTTTTTCGATTTGATTACAATCTTTGAAAAACGCTGCAAATTTGTGAAACTATTAAAGTTATTTCTCAAATATGAAGTTAGAACACCAGGTAACTGGTGTGTTCTAATTTTACGGTATTATTAAATATTTAAAGTAATAACACTATTCGAAATATTGATTATATGTTAGAGATAATAATTATATATTCGTCGATTTATTATGGAAATAAGAATATGGAATTAAATCCTAAGTCACGGGCTATAAAAGAGATAGCTTACATAGAGATAGCTTCACATAGTTTGACTGAAATCTTTATCACCTTTGAAGGATCCATTCTGGCCGACTTCCAATGTGGGACTATCAAATACGGTTTATTCTGGAATCAGTAATGCGTGTTGTGCAGTGATTTATTCCCGCTAAACTTTGAAGTATATATATATGTGTGTTCTAAGATCAAAGAACTTGCGCATTTTGGATTTAATATATGTGTGTGTATATATATTATATTAAAGTCTTCTTCTTCTTTCTTATCTCCACTCAATCATATTAAGGTATCAAGCTTGTAAAGCTTGAGACTTTTGATGGCGTCTGTCGGGGTACAATCATCATGATTGGGTGAAGTAAAATGCGTCTGCCTTTGTCATTAAGACTGGGAGCACTACTCAGTGGGAGGCCGACTTAGTTATATTAAAGTTATATTTTATAATTATAATTTTTAGAACGAACTTCTCTGTTTATATCTACCACCAGTTTTTCGCTGCTTTCCCTATATAAGTCTATTGTTGTTGTTTCCCGTTGGCCGGCTCAAACCTTTTGTAATTATGTAAATAAGTCTCTTGTTTTCCTTTATTCTATTCGTCTTAAAACAGGTAGTACTTTATCAAATTATGTATTTATGTTTCATAAACAAAGCTATTTCTTATCTTAACTGTTTTTATTTATATTTTCAAGATTTACCACGATTGCAAAACAGTATCATAATGATCCAACAGCCCACTTATACAAAAGCAAAACCTTATCTCAACAATTTCAAAATCAACAGAAGAAAATCTTTTATGTAATATAATATATATATGTTATATAAAAATTATATTTTATTTAATAATTATAACTTTTAGAAAAAACTACTCTGTAAAGAAGACCACCAGATGTCGTGGCTTTCCCCAAACTTATTTGTTGTTGTTTCCCGTTGGCCGGCTCGGCTAGAATCTTTTTGTACATATGTAAATATATAATATTTTATTTTCTTCTTTACGCCTCATATCAGTTATTTCTTCCTTGGTTATTTTTATCAACATAATTAAAGCAAATTGTGATTCATAACTATTTTTATCATTCTGTTCACGACTGCACTGCAATATCACAAACATACTCATGTATCATGAACAACATAGAGAAATTATATATCAAACAAATAAATTATAATAATATATATACGTATAGTGTGTATGTAGTATATATTTATAGCATATATATATATATAGTAAATATATGTATATTGGTATTCATGTAATCGGTGGGCGGTTGATTGGGTTTATTTATTTATGCTTATGAGGTGATACAGCAACATCTTTACAATTAGAGAGGAGACAAAATGAACCAAATCTAGAAAAAAGAAGTGAGGACATATCGGTCATTAAAGTCTGAGAGGCAAGGCCTTCAGCCAGTTCAGGGCTTCCGGGGTGACAGAGTGGAGATTGGAGATTCCTCCATTGAATTTGTACAGCGGGCAGTCGTCTAGTATATGGGACATTGATTGTGGGACGGTATGGTATTCTTCTTTCTTATCTCTACGCAATCATATCAGTGTATAAAGCCTGTGAATCCTGAGCCTTTTTATGGTGTCTGCTGTGCATAAGTATAGCTAATCAATAGATAAGCTAACTCCGCCTTTGCCGGTCCCAAGCCCGGGTGAAAAAGGAGGAGGGGGAGCAGTATCAAGCTCAGTAAAAACCTGGGCACAGCTGGCCCGACTGATAGTACCCTGTAAGGGCTCCTATTCCAGGGATATAGGATGAGCAGCATTTGAAATTCATGTTAGGAGCAGCTGCATATGGGGTCTGTTCCTCATGTTAGAGGCGGCCATTTCTTTTGGAGATAAGTTGGCCTGCCACTGAGTAGTGCTCCCAGTCTTAATGACAAAGGCAGACACATTCTACTTCACCCAGTCATGATGGTTGTCAAACAGACACCATCAAGGGTCACAAGTTGATACCCTAATATGATTGAGTGGAGATAAGAAAGAAGAAGAAGAATAGATAAGCCAATACAGTCAACGATGTGGCTTGGGATGGCAAGTTGCAAGTAATGTTATTGGCTATATGGGTCTCAGTTTAACACAGGTGCATACACAGATGTCTAATTCTTTATATAAAAAGGCATATGCAAAGATAAATATATAGAGACCAATTTCAAATTTTCCGCGAAGCAAAGTTATTCTATTCATCTTTATTACATACTAGACGAATGGCCCGGGCAACGCCCGGGTTTTACCCGAGTGCGGATATGTTTTTAAAACGTTGTCTTGAATGGTCGCTATAGACAGGGTGGTCTGTATAGACAGGTGAATGTAACACACAGCTGATAACAGGGTTATATAGAGTGGCCGCTATAGACAGGTGTATGTATCACACAGCTGATAACAGGGTTTTATGGAATGGCCGCTATATACAGGGTGGTCTGTATAGACAGGTGGATGTATCACACAGCTGATAACAGGGTTGTCTAGAGTGGCCGCTATAGACAGGGTGGTCTGTATAGACAGGTGGATGTATCACACAGCTGATAGCAGGGTTGTCTAGAGTGGCCGCTATAGACAGGTGAATGTAACACACAGCTGATAACAGGGTTGCCTAAAGTGTCCGCTATAGACAGGGTGGTCTGTATAGACAGGTGGATGTATCACGCAGCTGATAACAGGGTTGTCTAGAGAGGCCGCTATAGACAGGGTGGTCTGTATAGACAGGTGTATGTATCACACTGCTGATAACAGGGTTGCCTAAAGTGACCGCTATAGACAGGGTGGTCTGTATAGACAGGTGAATGTAACACACTGATGATAACAGGGTTGCCTAAGGTGACCGCTATAGACAGGGTGGGCTGTATAGATAGGTGGATGTATCACAAAGCTGATAACAGGGTTGTCTAGAATGGCCGCTATATACAGGTGTATGTATCACACAGCTGAAAACAGGGTTATCTAGAATGGCCGCTATATACAGGGTGGTCTGTAAAGACAGGTGGATGTATCACACAGCTGATAGCAGGGTTGTCTAGAGGGGGGCAGGGAGGACACGTGTTCGCCGGCAGCCAATGGGCGCGCGTTCTATCCGTGAGCTTCAGAATAAGGCAATTATATAAGTAGATTCAAACAGAGTTAAAGCGATATTTGGTCAAAATGAATATTTTTCAGCCAATCACTGATATGAATCTTATTAATAAAATAAAGAATTTTATATTACCTTCTATATTTCTATTAAAACTATTAATATTCTTATTAGAACATTTATATTAATTTCAAAATTCTCGGTTCGTCTTTTAGCATAAATTACCAAATATTAAAACAGTTTTACAAAAGGGTTTACACAATCATTGAGAAGTCGATGCCAATTAATTCGGAATTTCCTATTTGAATCCCATTTCATAATAAACCGTTATCTAAAACTACTCCAGCCTAAAAACCATGTTCTGTTATCTCAGTAGAAAATCATTTTATAATGATGAAATATAAAATTAAAAAGAAACAGGATGAAAGCTAATTAATTAGGTTAGGTAAACTCATAATATCATACCTCTATTTATTCACTGGTTTTGTTGTTGTAAATTCTCTTATAACCCAAACTATGGAAGAATGTAGATATTCTAATTAAAATAATTAATCTGAAAACTCGAGAAACCAATATTTCCTAAAGTTAGCTTTTATAATTGGTCTCTAATTTCATATTCAAAACTAGTTTTATCCTTTTTAATTATCTCTTTGGGCATTTGATGTATTGCCTCTAGAAGAAAATCTAAGATATTCAAACAACTTGGAGAGTTGGTTCCTGAAACTATAACAGTTGCCTACGTAAAAAGTGAAATTGCAAATGAATAATCCGAAATTGATTTCTGGATGGATCTTTGAATTTTCATAACCAGAACCATAGTTTATAATCTGCATTTAAGAAGGTTATTTTAATGCTTAAATAGGATCCTACGTAACAAATATTGTGGAGGAAATGGAACCATAAATATACCACTGATATTACAAAGAAAGTAGATAAAAATTAACAGATTTCTCGAATGCTTGAGATAATTGCAAGTTCTTATATCAAACTATTGTTGCTGTCTACAGCAAATTGTAACACCTATTGGAAAATGGTTAAAACCACCATCAAAAAAAAAAGCTCGAAAGTGATTCTTACAAACCATCTAACGGAAACTACAGAAAACGAATAAAAATACACTCATGTGGACAAAACTTAAAGAAGTTGAACCTTAATGATGTATATTATCGGGATTCAGACAATATCTCTGAAAGATATTTGATACACAATGGCCTTTATTGAAGACACACAAGATAACCAAGTGTGTATCCACACATGGACAAAATTAAAGGAAGTTGTACATTTTAGAATGTATATTGGAATCAGACAATAACTCTGAAATATATTTGATACACAGTGACCTTTATTGGAAACACACAAGATAACCAAGTGTGTATCCACACATGGACAAAATTTAAGGAAGTTGTACATTTCAGCATGTATATCGGGATTCAGACAATGACTCTGAAACATTTTTGATACACAGTGACCTTTATTGAAGACACACGAGATAACCAAGTGTGAACAAAATTACCTCTATCTCAAAAAAAAAAAAAAAAACAGATGACCGGCTACATAAAAATATCAAACTTCAAGTTTTGTCCATTAGTGTATATTAAAAATACAAACGAATAATTATATACATCAAACCAGCAGCTTGTTAAAGTTCACACGATAAAAACCTTCATAGGCATCTATTTGAATATATAACCATATTCTGAAATTAATAATAAATTTTCGAAGTGTGTGTGTGAATTAAACAGACATTTTTATAAATTATAATTATTCCAGATATTTCACAAATCATAATGATGTATAAAAACAAGTCTACATTGCTCTATAAAAGACTAAAAATTCAAATACAGAGAATTGTAAAGAAATTGGTGATTTCCAAAATTTTCATCGCACCAGAGAAAAATTCAATTAGGCACACAAGTTAGGAAACAAATATAAAAAAAGAAAACATAATATAATGATAAAATAATAATTTATAATTAAAATATATTCATAATTATAATAAAAATGTGAACAAAAAGTATTATTAATGGAGAACTGTTGTGTTTGCTTCAAATTTTCTCAAATAATGAAAAAAACATCTAAATGTTTCACAAAAAAGTTTCAATTAATTGTCTTTCTTTCATATTACTCGAATTCAAAGAAAGCACCTGGCTTGGGAATGTACTAATGGCCTAACAAATTAGCTAACAAAAAAAGGAATAGCGCAGTCCGAGTTAATATATGTAATGAAGCTCTGAAATAGTCAATATTCTATTTGAACCGAGTAGAAGAGTAATACTAACTCAAAAAAAAAAAAAAAAAAGCAAAAAATAAATTTAAAAAAACTGATTCAAACAAACATGAAAACGATGTGAAAACGTTTTTTATTTTTTCTTAGACATGAAAACGTCAGATGTAATTTTTAAATTCTATCCATACTATAAATATCCAACTGCATGTTCACAACATAATCGAATTAAATATTGCCAATGAATGAATCTATCATTGCTTTGGACTCAACGAATTCTCAAAAGCATTTGACTAAAAAGATCAGCTTTGTTTGACATATAGAAAACAATGGAATGATTAATAAAGGAAACAATACATCCAGATAGGCAGTATTCCAAATCGAAAATTTGGTCAACAGAAATGAAGAAGAAATATTCCAAACTAACTCAAGTATTTTATAATACAATATAAACCGGCTTATGATTGTAGAACGAAATTTGACAATTATACCGCAAATGTTTCTTTTGAACGAAAAATCGAATTTATTTTAAGGAGAAATAACGATTATTTCAAACTTTAGGGATGAAGTATGATAGGATGAAGGGTGAAGATAATGATAACCGGAAAAATAAAATGTCCAGGGATGGGAATCGAAACCACGGAACACTGAGTTCGATTTCCATCCCTGGACACTTTATTTTTCCGTTTATCATTACTCTTCGCCATTCATTCTATCATACTTCATCTCTAAGGTTAGAAATAATCTTTATTTCTCCTTAAAATAAATTTCGATTTTCGTTCAAAAGAAATATATGCGGTATAATTGTCAAATTTCGTTCTAACTCAATTATTATTTAAGAAATAACACTAGCCCTCTATAGAGTCATGATAGTACTAGGTTATACAGCTATTGTATATTGATAATTGAAGGTGACAGGTTCCAACGTTACTTGAAGAGACAACTGTTCATCTATGATATACATTTTTCATATACGATACTGTATTAATAGATTTTAAGGCATAAAACACTCTATAGTGCTTCGCAATAAACTTTATGAAACATCAGCGAGATTCCGGAAATATAGTTGTGGGATGGTTGCGTGCTTGTTGGTGTGGATTGTGGAAAGGCCGCTGATAAAATTATAATTATTTTTATAAAATAAATTAATTTATTTAAAGCCAGAAATATATAGAGCGAAAGAAGTAACGGCCGCTGGAAGCAAGCCTTGTTGTTCGAACGACGCGCGTGGCAAGTGTCCCGGATGCCGCCTGCGCATGCGTAGTGAGGCCATCACACTACTGCCATATGTGTAGTGAAGCTTTGTCCCAGTTCGCGCTCGCTGAAGCAAAGTGTGGTCGCCTCAAGACAAAAACTGAACTTCACAACCTAACAGAAATCATAAAATTGTAAGAGAAAATGTATAAATGAAAGACATTGAGATCATAAATATTATCTATTGCACATAATAAAAAAAACCTTGCAACACAAAAATAAGGTAAAAATATGTTTTCATTTGCTCTATATACGAGTTGATGGCGTGTTATTACTTTAAAAGTCGAACCATAGTGATAAAGATAGACATAACCCATGTAGTGCCGATTCAACTATTACTGTAGTTTGGTCTTAAAAGAGAATAATATAGATTTTCAGATTATATATATATGGTAATTTAAACCAACAGCCTCATATTGTGAATAATATAACAACATTTTCATGTATAAGAAACGAATCTGTAAATAATTATTCGCATGATTGACATGTGTCATTACATCATGATATTTAATGTACTTTGTACAAACTGAGGATAAATAAATAAAACTCTGTAATAAATTTAGAGTTAAGCTGTAGCAAAAGATTGAGATAGAAGTCCAACGAGGTCTAGAAGATGTCAGGACGTTGCCAGAGTGTACAATAATCTCTACCAATCCACGCCTTTGTTGCATCCGCTGAAACCCAATACTTCCTCTGGCAAAGATATATTTGACCTCCGCCCTAGCCGAAAATATAGTCACTTCACCATCAGCAGAAGCCCTTGTCGATTGTGTCCAAGGTCCACCTCATCGACCATGTAGAACAGTTAGAACTGTTCTATCCCATCTTTCGCTTCTTAGCTCGACTTTTATCTGTTCACCGAACTTTCTTACTACAACTGTGTCTCCGTTTTTTTTTTGTGATGGACAATCCCAAGCTTTCCACTCTGCCCCGACCACTACTGCCTGTACTCTGTGAGAACCTTTAGAGGTCTTCCAAGGTGCAGAGAGGTACTGGAAAACTCTCCACGTCCTGACTGCCCATCTCGGTTACTACAGGTTTGCCTCTCTCGGTTACCACACCACAGCGAGAGACCCTTAGGATATCAAATATATTATACTGTTGGAATGCTATATGATACAAAAATACACAACTGGCTTGATTAAAAAAACTCTTGAGATTCTCTCCTGCATTCTTTTTCAACTGACTTACCCTATAAACGGTGCAAATAAATTTGAATACTACGTCCAATATGTAAAAATATGAACCAGATATAACATCGATCTTCATCCACAGTTAGCTACAAAATCATCCAAGGGAATTAAAGTTTAAAATAGCACCGTTTATGCCAAACCAGCCTCTAAATATTTTTAGAGTTGTAAATCGCCTCTCTATATTAAAAAAAAATTGTGAAGTAAATTTTAATTATGATACACTGCGTGACATTGAAAATGGAACACCAAGAAATAGTGGCCAGAAAATTATGCAAATTTCAGGGTAGACGCGCCTAACCGAGTTATGCAAATGATGTAAAATGCGCAGCTCTCGTGCGCACATGAAGTAAGATATAAGGGAAGGAACTTGCAGAAAGGACAGTATTCGTGTCGTTATTTCTTCAAGGAAAATCATTGTAGATATTTTGTTCTTGTGTCAAAAGACACGTGTAATAACAGAGAATGCCAGGTCATCGTAAACGGAGGCAGTTCAAGCAGACAGACGCTTTTACGAGGGGCATGGTGATCGGACTGAAAAGGGCAGGTTGTTCCATACGTCAAATCGCAGCTGATACACACCTTGGTGCGTCCACGGTGCACCGACTGTGGAGAAGATGGTTGGAACAAGGAAATGTGGCAATTTATAGGAATGTCGGTGCAATCAGAGTGACGTCAGCACGTGTGGATCGGCGTATCCTTCGACAAGCAGTGGCGGCCCCACAAGCCACTTGTACCGCCATCCTGCAACATGTGCAAGACACCCTAGATCATTCCATCTCGACCAGAACCATTTCCCGTCGATTGGTTGCTAATGGCTTGCACTCATGCCGTCCGCTAAGAAGACTGCCATTGACCCCACCGAATAGGCGCCAACGTTTGGAATGGTGCCGGGCTAGATCGACGTGGATGACGGAATGGCACAGGGTCGTGTTCTCAGATGAGTCGCGTTTCTGCTTGTCCAGTGATAGTCGCCGTGTACGCGTGTGGCGTCGACGTGGAGAAAGGTCCAATCCGGCAGCAATTGTGGAACGCCCCACCGTGCGACAACGTGCAATCATGGTTTGGGGCGCAATCGCGTATGATTCCAGGTCACCTTTACTTCGTATTCAGGGCACTATGACGGCCAACGATACGTTGATGATGTGCTGCGACCGGTGACACTCCCTTACCTTCAGGGGGTACCCAATGCCCTTTATCAGCAGGATAACGCCCGACCGCACACTGCTCGCATTAGCCAACAAGCTCTGCAAGATGTACAGATGCTTCCCTGGCCACCGTACTCTCCTGATCTCTCACCAATCGAGCACGTCTGGGACATCATTGGACGCCGTTTGCATGCCTTGCCACAGCCGCGTTCAGAAGACGAACTGTGGCAAATGGTTGAGAGGGAATGGAGAGCCATCCCTCAGGACGCCATCCGTACTCTGATTGACTCTCTACCTAGACGTGTTGCTGCGTGCATCGCCGTCCGCGGTGGTCCTACTTGCTACTAAGCCGACGCCGTTCTCGCTCTGTATTATGACTATCATTTTGAAATAAAGATCACTTATTGTTCGTCCCTGTCTCTCTCTGTCTGCCGAGTTTCATCACTTTCTGGCCATTATTTCTTGGTGTTTCTTTTTCAATGTCACGCAGTGTATATACACACATATACTCGTATAATACAATATAATGCGACTTATGATTGTAGAACGACATTTGAAAATTATCCCGCATGTGTTTCTTTTGAACGAAAAATCGAAATTTATTTTAAGGAGAAATAACGATTATTTATAACCTCAGGGATAAGGTATGAAAGGATGAATTGTGAAGAGTAATGATAAACGGAAAAATAAAAGTGTCCAGGGATAGGAAACGAACCCACAGTGTTTCGCTTACAGAGCAGATGCCATGTCCACTAGGCTACCCTGGACATATTTTTCCGTTCGTAAATATTATATAAATTAATTTATAATACAATATAATATGGCTTATGATAGTAGGACGTCTTTTGAAAATTATCCCGCATGTGTTTCTTTTGAACGAGAAATCGAAATTTTAAGGAGAAATAATGATTATTTTAACCTAAGGGATGAAGTATGATATAACCTAAGGTTATAAATAATCATAATTTTCCTTAACATAAATTTCAATTTTTCGTTCAAAAGAAACACATACGGGATAATTTTTAAATTTCGTTCTACACACATATTTATTAAGATCACATTAATACACAGATTCACCGCAGGAAGAAAGCATTGATGGAGCTCCTTTACTACTTTAATCACAGAACACAACAAGATACTCCAGGTTCGACGTATGTCCAGTGGTCACAGACTCAATCGTGCATACGTCAAGGTTAGCGTATCACTGAAATGGCGAATGTGGAATCATGTGGAATTATGATAATATATATAGATATAGTGGACATGGCATCTGCCCGATAAGCGGAACACTGTGGGTTCGATTCCCATTCATGGATACTTTTATTTTACCGTTTATCATTACTCTTCACAATTCATCCTTTCATACTTCATCCCTAAGATTGGAAATAGTTGTTGTTTCTCCTTAAAATAAAAATTTTGTTTTTCATTCAAAAGAAACACATGCAAGCTAATTTCAAATGTCGTTCTACAATCATAAGCCGCATTATATTGTATTATAATATATGTTCCTTTATTTTCTCAATTAAATACATAGGGAAGTTACTTGTTATCATAGAAGAGAGATATATTGCAAATCTTCTATCAAATTATAGAGATATTCATTTTTGGTTTATTACTTGAATAGAATAGGAAATGTATACATATTCTGTGAATAAATTATAACATCTCTTCTATTCAAAATTGGTGTCAGAATTAATGAAACAACATGTATGAATGAATTTATAATAAATAGTTATAAAATTATTTTTTTTCCTAGCTTGTGCAGACAATCTAAATTACTTATTTCTCCACTTTTCTCAATGAACCTTCTTTATTACATTATATAAAACTCAAGGTGACAAGCCTTCAAATATTCAGAACTTAATCTACCGGGTTATTCAATAAAAAGTTCTGAAGAAAAAAATATATACACTCAAATGTGTGTCGCTGGTTGTCTGTTTTTAATAGGAAACTGGGGAAATTTTGTACATACCGCATGACATTAATAAAGGTCATTGTAATATATTTTAGATTAATTGTTTGAATTCCGATATACAGGCTGAAATGTTAAACTTCCTCAAGTTTTGTCCATTAGCGTAAGTAAATATCATTACCCGAGATTAACCATTTCATGGTTGGGAAATATATAATCACTAGCCGAATGACCCGGGCAACGCCCGTGTTTTACCCGATTGAATGTTTTTATTCAAATACTATTTGTTACAATTATAAATTGGCACCTTATATAAATGCATATATTAGTTAATAACTATAGCCTATGTGCTTTATCTGTCTATGTACTGTTGGCTTCCGTAGGCGTCTCTTACTGGGAAAAGAAAGAGAGGATTCCATTCAGTTATTAACTAATATATGCATTTATTTAAGGTGCGACCCGCTCCAACACAATAGTTACAAAAACCAAAAAGCGAGTGGGGGGGGGCATGATGTGGGCAAAGGTGGCGTGATCGTAGCCAACCAATAGGAGAGCGCCATTCCAAAAAAAAGCAAACGGTGACAGAGATGAAAACTGAAGAATTAAGAACGCATGACGCTCGTAACTGTATATAGAATATTGAACTGCTATTGTTTCCTACATTTAAAAATGTTGGAGGGAGGAAATATTTTATCTATGCTATTGAATTTAGATGATATGAAAATATTCTGAATATTGCAATTTTTGATGATATGTTACTGTATAGACATTTTACTTCTTCTAAATGGCATTTGTGACCTGTTTCCATGTTTTTGTGCTATAAGAGGTTCAAAAGCATTAATATTTACAATTCTGTCGTGTACCTTCATTCTTCGCTTTATTGATCTTGTTTCACACTGATTGACCATATCACAGTTGTCAAATGTTGCTGAGGAAAGGTTTTTTCACAACTTCTAGTTTAAATTTCTTTGTTGGTTTGATATTATGGTTTCTAGTGACTTTATCTATTGAGGAATTACGGAAAAAGGTTCTGATCTTATTTGTTTTCAGTTTAAAAGTCAATATCTCTAGTTAACATGGGTGGGAGGAATATAACACTTAGAAATACTAGTATTCATTTTCTTCTTTTTTCAGTAAAAAAACTTACTGTTAAATTTTTGGTTGTGCTTTTTCCTTCTAAATGCTTCAGTAAGAGGAGGAAAGGTCTTTATCTTTATTGTCACCCATCAATCATATCAATGAATTAAGCTTGTAGAGCTTGTTGATGGTGTCTGCTGGGGATAGGTCAAACTCAACAATGGATGAGTCAATACATTCAATAATGTTTTTCGAGGTTTCAGGTTGAGAATTGGACTTATTACATAGTGGGAAAACCTTGCAACCATACTGAAAAGTCATGGAGAAAAGGTAAATATTCATAATTGATACTATATGATTTAAAGGGCCATAAGAGACAAAATGAAAGAATTGTGAATTTAAAAAATACACTGTTGTATAAATATACTTATTACCATTGAGTCTATATATTGTATATTGTTTTTTTATAATCAAATTATAAGGTGAATTTGATGGTATCGTGGTATTTAGTCTAGGTTTTGAGGAAGACATATTTTTTGAGGGGTTTCAACCTAATATTTTGTCTATATATCTATTCCAGTTTTTGTTTAGTTCCTTCTTGTTGCATTTCCAATTGTCTATATATGATACTAGCCGAATGACCCGGGCAACGCCCGTGTTTTACCCGATTGAATGTTTTGATTCAAATACTATTTGTTACAATTATAATTTGGCGCCTTAATTATATGCATATGTTAGTTAATAACTATAGCCTATGTGCTTTATCTGTCTATGTACTGTTGGCTTCCGTAGGCGTCTCTTACTGGGAAAAAGAAAGAGAGGATTCCATTTGGTTATTAACTAATATATGCATTTATTTAAGGAGCGACCCGCTCCAACACAATAGTTACAAAAACGGAAATGCGAGTGGGGGGGAGGGCAAAGGTAGCGTGATCGTAGCCGACCAATAGGAGGGCGCCATTCCAAAAAAAAAAAAAGCAAACCGTGACAGAGGCGACGAAGAATGACGCTCGTAACTGTATATAGAATGACTCTGTTTAGGCGGCTATCAGAAATAAGGTTTATCCAATGGGATACCACAATTCTGTTGATAATATTTATTTTCAATACCGTGAATTGATAAATTTCAAAAGTTCGAAGATAATATTTCTCTCTGTTATTATATTGTAATTAAATAATATATATGTCGTAAAAAAAGATGTATTTTAGGTACGTTACCAATTCATTCATGCAGTCGTGGATTGAAGTGAAATGATAACTTTTTTATATCCAAAATTGTATTTATTTTAATAATTATATTTTAAGAACAAAAACAGTTTGCATACATACAAAAAAAAAATATAATCTAAGTATATACAAAAAACATCTTGGGTTGTACTCCTTTTGTTAAATATTTTAAAGAATTAACTCTGTGTTAATTCTATGATTATTTAAATTATAATTATATTAATGAATAATAAAAATCATATTTTTATTATGTCATTTCTTCCCTCCAAGGATAAAAATTAGGGAGTAATTTTCAAAGTAAAAAAAAAGTATCATTATTATTTACATAGATTATCAATTAAGATGGAGGATACCAATTGAAACTATATCAATGATGCTCTTTATTCCTTCTACATATTCCTATTGGTACCTTTTTTCTTGACAGTAGCTGAAAATTATCCAATCTTATTTGAATTTATAGGTGTCTCCTTCCTATAATTCATAAGGGGATTTACCTCATGAATTGAGTAGGCCTTCTCAGGCTCTCAAGATTCAAAAGGTATTTTGCCACATGCCAAAAAATATATTTTTGAAAATCACAAATTTATTTCTCATAATGACGAGTGGTATCCAACATCTTGTTTCACATTTATTTGGTTTGATCAGAATAAAAACATAAAATAATGGGTTATTTACTTCCACATAATGAAAAATATTTACACATGAAGTTTTACTATTTACATTAAAAAAAAAGAATGTTCGAATATGAAATGTTCCATATAAAATTTGTGAGGGAAAAATATATAGAATCATATGAGTGAATTTCTCAACAAATAAAATCAAAATGTAAAATATTTACAACAATTGAAGAGAAAAGTGTCAAGTTATATCTTATGTGTGCACAAAAATTATATTCTCAAGGCTTAATTTTTAGGCGTAGTTATTTTTGGTATTGTCTTATTTATATTAAGATTTCCCTACCATTATTTAGTAAGAAGAGGGATTCTACTTTTCACTACCTTAGGTGCCACTTGTTGGTTTGTTTTTTTCTCTAAAGTGGGTATTTTACTTTTTGTCAGTTTTAACTCAAATCCTTCTTTTGAGTAGTATGGCCTCAATTTGGATGAATGAATTACCATGGTAGTTTTTCCTAAATTAGATTGGGGTTTATCAATTTCATAATTGACTGGGGATATCTGTTTTAAGATTGTAAATGGCCCAGACATTGGAGGCATTAATTTTCGGTTATCTGGATGGTAAAAGGTTTGTAACCAAACTTTATCGCCTACCTTAAAGGTGGAAGGTTGATAATGTTGATCATATCTAATTTTATTTATCTGATGAAATTTTAATGTATTATTATAGGCATTTGTTCTGGCAGTGTCTATAGGGGGGTAAAATTCTGATTCTTTTAAGGGGGGATCATAAGGGAGCTTACCATACAAAAGGTAAGTAGGAGTATAGGCTGTTATGGAATGGGGAGTATTATTATATTCATTTAGTACTGAATCTAACAATTTCGTCCATGGTATTGATTTTCCTTTCAAGTTATTGAATTTACATCTTAACCTGGTTATTATAGTTTGGTTAAGTCGTTCATTTAACCCATTACACTGAGGTCTTGATGATGAAGTCAATAATTGTTTAATGTTATTGTTAATCAAATATTTTCTAAATCTTGGTGAAGTAAATGATGGTGCCCTGTCACTTAAAAATTGTTTGGGTTTTTGTATTTGAAATATTTTGTTTAGGCAATTTATATATGAGTCAGTAGTTAGACTTTTTGAGGGGAAAGCCCAAATGTATCTAGTAGCATGATCTACGATGATGTGAAGGAATTTCTTTGTGGAATTATAGTAATTTAGTCCACCTACTGTGTCTATAGACACAAGATCAAAAGGATCCTTAGCTGGGGGGAGACTTTCCAACAGACCAAATTTCTTCTGGTGAGATATTTTATTGAGTTGACACACCTCACAGTGTTTTACATAATTAGAAATATCTTGAATTAGGTAGGGCCAATAATAGATAGGGGAAATTAGATTTAACATTTTAGATACTCCTATATGGCCGTAATCTTGATGATCTCTTATTAATACTTTTTCTCTTAATGATGGTGGAACAACACTTTTGATTAATCCTTTTTTCTTTATTGTTAAAAGTCCATTAAATTTAGTATATTTCCTATCATTGATGTTATCATCAAATTGAGCTTGTTTTAGTTCTGGGTCAGAAACAAAATGAGCTATGGGGTATCTGCTGAGAAAATCAGCTTCTTTATTTTCAGTTCCTCTTATGTGTTTTATCTCAAAGTCAAACATTGAGAGCTTTAAGCTCCATCTAAATAATCGTCCTTTTGGGTTCTTTATGTTCTTCAAATATTTTAGACAAGCATGGTCTGTATGGATGGTGAAATGCACGCCATCTAAGTAGGGTAAAAAGAAATCCACAGCATCAATAATAGCAAGGCATTCTTGCTCAGTTACACAATAGTTTGATTCATAAGATGTCATTCTACGGCTTCTATACGCTATTGGCTTTAAAAGCCCATCGGGTTGTTCTTGTTTTAGGATAGATCCGATCTGTTCTTGGCTAGCATCCGTGTAAAGGTGTATAGGATATTTGGGATTATAGATAGCTAATATAGGTTTTGAGGGTATCATATTTTTTAATTTAGAAAATGCGGTTTCGCATTCTTCATCCCATTTCCATTTTACATCTTTTTTCAACAAATTATTCAAAGGGAGTCTGAGTTTAGCATAATTAGGGATAAATTTCGAGTAAATGTTAATAGATCCTAAAACTCGTTGTAAATCCTTTTTATTCCTTGGGGAATTCAATTTTCTAATCGTTTCTATATTATTAGTGCTGGGTGAAAATTGATGGTTTGATATTTCATATCCTAGAAAAGAAATCTGATAAGTAGCGAATTTACATTTACTTAGTTTTAGCTTAATATTTTCCTTTATGCAAATATCTAAAATTACTTTTAAATGGGTCAAATGTTCCTGAAAATTATTTGAAAATATAATGAAGTCATCGAAGTAATTCATGCAAAAATCAACATCATATTTATTTAAAATTTGCCTTAAAACTCTTTGGAATTGACTTGGACTATTTTTTAATCCAAAAGATAATTTATTAAATTCGTAAAGTCCGTGAGTGGTAGTAAAAGCTGTGTATTCTTTATCATCTGGGTGTATATCTAAATGGTGATAACCTGATAAAAGATCTAGTGTAGTGAAGATATTAGCTTCTGAAAGCTTATCTAATATAGAATCTATTCTTGGTATGGGCTTAGAATCTCTTTTTATTATATCATTTAATTTTCTGTAGTCTATTACTAGTCGAATTTTACCTTCATTTCGCTTATTCACCAACATAGCAGGGGATGCATAGGAGGAATAAGATGGTCTAATGACATTATATTTTAAAAGTTCTTCAATCTGTCTTTTAATTTCAATGTTGTCCGAGAAGGAAGGTCTAAAAGGCTTTAATGAAATAGGTGTTTGTTAGGTAAGTTTAATTCTAATTGGATCTGCTTTAATATGTCCTATATCCATTTTATGGGCAGCAAACGCTTCCTTATTTTCCTTAATTAATTTAATTAAATCAGATTTTTCATATGGTGAAAGTTTTTCATCAAATTCTACACTATTAAAATTTCTAAAATCATTTTCATTAGGAGGAATAATAGATTTAAATAAAGGAATTACATTATGATGTGTATAATTATTATTATTAGGGTTATGGTAATTAACATTAAGAATTCTACCAAATTGAGTAATTGTAAAACTTTGAAAATCAATGTCTAATTTAAATAATCTTATATGGTGTAAAGAAAGCACAATACATATGGCAAATTAATATCAGAGGAATAAAAATCAATATCTCTAGTAATAAATCCTATAGTTGTATTAACATTAATTTTTGAATTTATATTTAGCATACCGGATGTCTGTTTAATAAGAGGTATATTATTAAAAACAACATAGTTTGGTTGAATCTTATCTATCATATGTTGAGGAATTATAGAGAAGGTACAGCCAGTATCCATGAGAGCTACAATACTGTTATTATTCACATTTAGATTTATATACAGACCTTGGCGTCAGGAGTGTTGAGGCGGAGCTGGTCGGCATTCGCTCGAAGGGGCTGTTGTCTGCGTCAAGGTGTCCATGGATCGAGACGGCACGGACATGAAGCTTGCAGCGGGGGGGGGGGCTTGCACGGCCCTCTCGCGAAACCAGCACCTATTCTCAGGATGGAAGCGTCCGGCATGTCCCCGGTTCAGGCAAATTCGGCAAGGACGTCTTTTAGAACTATAGTCCATAGGGCTTCTACCTGGATGTCCCCATTGCTTTTGTTGTACTTCCATTCTTGGGGCTGTTTCCCTTTTAATAGATGACTCCTCCACATTTGCATCTTTATTTGGCAAATTCTGCAAGCTTTTTGCGTGAATTTCTAGAAATTCCATTAAATCCTTAATTGAAGGCACAACCCTTGGGTTGTTCTGCAATTCCCACTGTTTTCTTGTGGTTTTATCAAGCTTATCTTGTTGATCTCGACGAAAAACACATCAGATAAACTATCGATTTGGTAACCTAATACCTTCACTGTTCTTACTATCTCGTTGCAACTATCTAGAAGTTTAAACATTGACTTATGGTTGTCATCGGCTAACTTTGGTAATCTTAATGCATTATCTATTTGGGTGAAAATCAGATCCTTTGGATTATCATATCTTGTTAATAAGGTTTGCCAAACCTCAACATAATTATCGGCTGTAATTGGAAATGCGTTGACCAGTCTTAGGGCTTCGCCTCTCAGTTGGCCTTTCAAATATTGTAACTTTTCAATTTCCGGTATTTGTGAATTAGAACCAATTGCAGAATAAAATAAATCCTTAAATGAAAGCCATGATTCTAATCTACCATCGAAAGTTGGCAATTCAAGTTTAGGCATTTTAACATGTAAATTTACTTTTTTTTCAGATGTTTCTTGCCCATTATGCCTTAAATCCAATTCACACATTAATCTTATACACTTATCTATGCAATTTTCCACTTCGTAATTCAAATCCTCATCCTCAAGTTGCTGCAAGAAAATATCATTCATTTTCATTAAATCATTATTTGCATACTCTAGTTTGCATTTCGTTGCATTTACATCTACCATAGACACAATGGATTCGATATTTTCTTCAATGCCTTTTATACTTTTTTTTTTATCCTTTTTAATTTCTTAATTAAAGTTTCGACTTCCATAATTGCTATTCTTTTATCTATATCTTTTCCCAAATATCTTAGTTGCAATATATGGCTTTGAAATCTATTGGAATTCTTCTCGTACAGGGTTAAAATACATCCTGTCGACTATTAAAAAAGATGTCATTAAAAAAAGATGTATTTTAGGTACGTTACCAATTCATTCATGCAGTCGTGGATTGAAGTGAAATGATAACTTTTTTATATCCAAAATTGTATTTATTTTAATAATTATATTTTAAGAACAAAAACAGTTTGCATACATACAAAAATAATAATATAATCTAAGTATATACAAAAAACATCTTGGGTTGTACTCCTTTTGTTAAGGATTTTAAAGAATTAACTCTGTGTTAATTCTATGATTATTTAAATTATAATTATATTAATGAATAATAAAAATCATATTTTTATTATGTCATATATTTTCTATTTTGTTATTAAAAAATCCTCAAGCAATATTTTATTATAATACTTGTATACATTGTATATAATATTTCTATATTTAGAGTTTTTAAAGTGTCAATTAGTGGGTTTACACATATACAAAGATTCGAAATCATATTAGGCTATTCAATATTGTTGCATCATGATTATTGCGCGTATTTAAAAATATATTTATAATATTATTTTTTACATATTTAAAATTTAAATTAAATATTTATTTTATTTTTATTATTATTATTATTTATTATTTATTATTATTATTATTTTTTTGCTTATCCCTAGTACACGTGGTACAGGCCATGATAATCATGGTGGGTAGTTAGCGACTGCTTTTACTGTAAGTGCACCACATGTCTACACATGTGAAAAGCAGTTCGACTTTGCACTTACTAATGCCAGAGCCCCGTTTGGTTACTTGCACTCGCTGGTGGGGTTGGACTTTTGCAAGAATCGGGGGCCATTGGAGCATTTTTTTTTCTTTAAACAGAAAAAAAGTGTCCAATGCGGGAATCGAACCCGGGTCCTAGTGGTCGAAAACCAAACGGTTTAACCAGCCTTCCACCGACCCCTAAATATTTATTTATTTTTTAAAACAGATGACTATAATATATTATGTAATATAAAACATTTGTATTTTGATACACTAAATACCCCACCTGCTTTACTCTTTGATGTGATAAATAAAGAGATATTCTAGGTGTTACCTAAAAATATAGTCGTCTTATTATTGACTGGTTTAACCTTGTAGGATGGCTGAGACACGTTCTGGAAAGATGGAAGACGCGTTTGAGGAGAGAATCAAGACTGAAGGATCTGCCAAACCGCAGCCTGGTGCAACAATAGCCTTTCGAAGAATTTGTTTGGTTCAATTTATGATTCTCTTTCACTTAAGGGGTTAAAATATGAACTAAAAACATATGGACTGATCAAGGCTGGAGGAGGCACTGTATAATACTTGATAAAAATTAGAAAACAATGAAAATTTTGAGGAAACAAATAAAATTTGAAAAACAAGAGTAAATAACGATGTTTAAGAGAATCATTAGCTTGATACAAAGGAAAGTGAAATTAACACAAAGCAATAACGCGCCATCTATACATATAAAATGAATGTATTTAAAAGCACGAATGTTTCTTTTATACATAATACAAACTTCTACTGTCCTAACTGCGATGAAAAAATATATTGGGAGGGCTTGGCTCATTAGTGGTGAACCCTCCTAGCGGTTTTGCGAATTTAATCCACCAGACCGCTTCTCAGAGCTCTAATACTGTATTGGACGATTCTGTTTATATACGCAGCACTGAAGGGTGGAATCTCAGAAATGGATTTCAAGAAAACTATGGACATGAACTTAAAGTACAGTAGAATTACATTCAAATATGTTTATATTCTAAAGTGAAATTGTTGATTAAGTATTATAATATGTAAAAGTCTTTACAGATAGTATTCCCTATATATATGCTGACCAAAAACTCAAACAAGATATACTCTTGAAACCAATTCTGATATAAAAAGCCTAATTACAAAAAAAAAAAAATTACAAAAGATAATTTTGTTTTGATTTTAGAATATATATTTCATGTATAATGTGTGTGTATTCCCTTCTCTCCAATAAGCATTGAAGTAAATATTGATATTTTACTCTATAATAAGCATAAACATATTAAATACATTATACTTATTATTGCATATCTACGAATTTGAGGAAGTGTAATGCCTAAATGTAAACACCCGCAACCTAATAAAGGTTTTACTGTCTTTAGTTAGACCTAATGAATAATTTACTTTAATTAAGAGATTAAAATATTTCGCTGAAAGTTATTGTTAAGGATTAAATGACTGAGGTTGTGCTATAGGAAGACAGAGTGAATATTATAAAATAAATAAAGCTTCCAGGGTTATAAGTTTCTTGTGCAACTTTTATTTTCAAGTTTTCGGACTTGTCACTCCTTCAACTGGATTATCAAGTTAACAAATTAATAATAACTACTATTTTTATATAAACATTATTTATAATACAATATAATGCGGCTTATGATTGTAAAACGATATTTGAAAATTATCCCGCATGCGGTTCTTTTAAACAAATAATCGAAATTTATTTTAAGGAGGAATAACGATTATTTCTAACCTTAGGGATGAAGTATGAAAGGATGAATTGTAAAGAGTAATGATAAACGGAAAAATAAATTCCCATCCTTGAACACTTTATTTTTCCGTTTATCATTACTCTTCACAATTCATCCTTTCATACTTCATCCCTAAGGTTAGAAATAATCGTTATTTCTCCTTAAAATAAATTTAGATTTTTCGTTTAAAAGAAACACATGCGGGATAATTTTCAAATGTCGTTCTTCAATACACATCATTATTTACATATTTAATTACTTATGATATATCGAAAGAAAATTATGCCGACCAAACACTCATTAGTGAATATGTTTGAATCACAGACTCTCTTTAATTTGATCAGGAATAAATAGAATGAATAATATTTGTTTAAAATTTATTATTCTGAGATATATTATAATATACGACTTATATATTTAGTATAGTTGCGCTAGAGTGATAAAATACTATTTCCGAAAGACTTAAATAGATTTTGATTAATATATATTATATAATCTAAAAACTAAAATAGAGCCCAGGGTAGCCTAGTGGACATGGCATCTGCCCGGTAAGCGGAACACTCTGGGTTCGATTCCCATCCCTGGACACTATTTATCCGTTTATCATTACACTTCACAATTCACACTATCATACTTCATCCCTAAGGTTAGAAATAATCGTTATTTCTCCTTAAAAATGAATTTCAATTTTTCGTTGAAAAGAAATATATGCGGTATAATTCTCAAATTTCGTTCTACAATCATAAGCCGCATTATATTGTATTATATTCTATATTTAAAAAGTATATATATTTCATTGTTATTCATTGATAAATATACTTTTTTATCATCATTTTCACAACGACTTTCAGTTTTGTTGTAAATATGCATAGTTAACATATCTATCTTTCTGAATCACTAATATAGAATTAACTTCATAAATTCTATATACTTGTGAAAATAACTAAAGTATAATTTTCCCTCAAGTAATTGAAAATAAAAACTACTTAATGGTAAATAATTATCTTTCTCTTATTACGACTTCACCTTCAACCCTTTATTCAAGCCTTTATTAAGACGTTAGTCTTATACAGATTCTCCGTACAAGGTGCAATAACAGGAAAAGAGCAGCACAGGAAACCAGTAGTTCCGCAACTATGTACAATTATTAGTAATAAGGAAAAGTAAGATTTAATATGAAAGGTCGACGCCATCGCCCCAAGTCTTCAATTCCATAAGCGCGGAGCAGAAATAGGGACTAAGTTATTTAGTTCGCCATAAATATAGCATCCAGACACAAAAAGGAGGTTTACTCCAGCACAGCCATCCATATCACCAGCTCCGCAATCTCATCGTCGACCAACACGATGGCCCCTCGATGCTTCGTCATCATTCTGAGATGTAAGAACAATAGATTAACCCTTTATCTAACAACAAACAATTATTCATAACATAGTTTCAATTTATGTTGCGACTCTTTAGCATACTTTCAGATTTCTTGAAAGGTTCATAAAGTCATTAGAGAAAGTTCCGGGCTATAGGAAGGGTGATCCAGAAAATAACAAGGTTTATTAGAGTTTGAACCCTCAGCAGTAAGAACACATATTGTAGACCTTGTAAAAAACTTTATTATTGTTTTGATGCCACTATTTGTCTAATTATAGAGTTCATCCATGTGCTATTTGCGAACTCAGCATAAGCAAAATGATGTAGCTAACTATTGTTGCATCAATTTTAATGCGCCCTACATTTATTCAAAATATTCTATGATATTTAATATTTATTTAAAACAGATCATTTATAGAGAGAGATTATCATTATTCCTTTTTATAGTTTCATTCCTTTTGTATTATTTTATTGTACATATATATCTTGATTGGTTATTGGACCGAGAGAGGGGCTTTTTAGGCTCAAAATCATTCATTCTGGTTAGCAGCTTCGTAAATTAAGATATTTCCGTTTAGACCGAGAGAGGACCTGTACCAAGACTGCGGATCACGGCCTACGAGGAAGACAACGAATAAATAAACACAAAAACTTTAAAATGTAATTTATTTTTATTTACTTTTATTTATTTGCTTTATGTATAGAAACCTGCTCGGGAAACGTGTATAACACCAAGAAGGAGGAAACCAAGGTCGACGACTCTGCAAAGCTGCAACTTAAGGCAACAATATTATTTGAAATACTTTTTTTTTGTTATTTATATTTGTAACTATATATCACTTTTAACTTAAATACCAATTCTCACTTTAATATTTCAAACACTAATGTATAATAAGAAACTTAAGTACCGAAGAATGTGTAAATTATATATATCAAAATACGACACTTGTAAAAAAATCAACTTATCATTAACTATAGTCACAGAAAATAATAAATAAAATGTATATATAATAATTGTATATTTTCTGTAAATTGTGGAGTGGCCAGATTGTAACAGCGCTCAATATTCCTAATCTAGTATTCGTAACATTTTAGTCTTTTAATTTAGCAATTGAAGTGAAAAATCGTTTGAATTAAATTTTCCAGAATACAATGTAATCGTTTGCTTTGATGAATTATCTCTTGAGAAAAGTGTGTTTGTTGACCACTTAAAAATTAAACGATTCGAGTTTTTCTTTCACTAATTGTAAATATTGAAATAATTGACAAATATTTGTGGATTATTCTATTAATAAATAAATAAATTAAGGTAAATGGTAATTAAACAATGTTAATTTGGTTGAAGCTCACCCTCCCCCCTCTTAATCTTTATTTTTGAATCTCTAATGCTTTTTTTTACTATCAATACAAATCTATACATTTTGAAAATAGAGCAATCAATAAATAGATCGTTAATTAAAAACGCATATATTGGATCAAAATATTTATTTTACCAATATTTCAGTTGGCTGAACGTCAATCTTTTTCAAGGTATTATACTTAAGTATAATTATGTGTAATATATTAATGTGTTTCTAATATGTTTAATATGAGTATAATGTGTTATAATAGTACCTCGAATATGTTATGTTGATTTTTTCTCGAAACATTGAAACAAAATTTTCAGATTAACTCATCTAAATTTTCTCAAATATTCGTAATAGAGCAATATTCAGAGAAACATAGAAATTATTATATATTCAGAAAAATATTAACGCAAATACGTAAAAAAAAATCAAAATATTCTCAAATTTTGAAGATAATTTAAAAATTATCGATAACTAGCTGTAACACCTCTATGCAAATTACAGCATTAATTTCCAATATTATCATTTTTACTAATTATCTATTCTCTATAAAGGAAACTTTTATTTGTAAAACTAGGTGTGCATAGAAAAGGGGATTTTTCTGGAATATAGCACCACTACTGGATGTGATATAGGCTTTTTCATCGTCGAATTTTGCCTTCAATCATATATTACATTGATGGAATAAATATTATTGATAAATTAGGAGAATAGGTTTGGCTAAATATTACGAAACAAGTTAAATCAACGCTTAATTAATTTTTGTTCCACTAGATGGCGCTCTGTCATTTAGAATGCTCATATGAGAGGTCAGGATATGCCTTTTTTGTTTTTATTATAAGTTTATTATAAGTTTGCTGTTGACACACTTTAAAATGTTATAACACCTTGATAAAGGTTGGCGTTCAGCCAACTGAAATATTGGTAAAATAAATGATATTTTGATCCAATATATACCTTTTAAAACGAAAATTAAAATTATACCGCGAATGTTTCTTTTATAAAAATCGAAATTTATTTTCAAAGAGAAATAGCGACATTTCTAACTTTGAGGATGAGGTATGGAAAGGTGAAACATGAAGAGTGATGGCGAACGGAAAAATAAAAAGTGTCCAGGGGCGGGAATCGAACCCACACCCTTCTGCTTACCGGGCAGGTGCCTTGTCCACTCGGCTACCCTGGACGTATTTTTCCGTTCGTAACTAAAACTTAAAGTAACATTAAGTTTTTTTTATTTTTCCGTTCGCCATCACTCTTCATGTTTCACCTTTCCATACCTCATCCTCAAAGTTAGAAATGTCGCTATTTCTCTTTGAAAATAAATTTCGATTTTTATAAAAGAAACATTCGCGGTATAATTTTAATTTTCGTTTTACAATCATCAGCCGCGTTATATTGTATTTTAAATATACCTTTTAAAAAAAAGTAAATACTTATTTTCAATGCTTTATGATTGTACTGTGCACATTCGTGATATATTCAGAAAAATGACTGAACACTTAAATAAAAATTTTCTAGTTTAACTATTTATTGGAAACATATTGTGTGTATATGTAAATACGTTTATGAAAAACAAATAAAGAATATTGTTATATTGGATATCTTCTTAGTTTTTAGGCAACAAAGATAATTAAAATTACCTGTCCCGAGGCGTTAATAAACCTTCCTATTCACATATTTACAACTATTGATTCTGTACAATATTGTCTCGGAGATAAATAAAGTGAAGGCAAATTTGGGAATAATTAATTTATTATAAAGGGTATTTACCTTTTAGTTATCCAATAAAATTATATACAAGAGGTATTTATAGGAAGAGAGAGAGATAACAACTTATCCCAAGATAAGAATAATAATAATAATGAGCGTCGTCAGCCACCGACGCGGCTCGTTCTCCTTATTTACCGATAAGATTCCGAGAACCACTCACACCTGTGGTTCCCCCCCGGAGTCCAATGATGATTGACAGGTGTCCCATGGATCTTCTTGTGACCGGAGTTGCAGAGCTACTTAACAATATGAAAAAAACTAAGAATGATATTGTTTTCAGTACCCAGGCACCCTACTGCCTCTGCACCTAATTTGACACGACCTTGGACTATCATTATTTTCTACCGGGTTTAAGAAATTTACCGAATTTTTCTAATATGTATATGTAATATTCTGTATGTACCAATATAAGGGAGTTCTACTTGTACCATTCAAGTTAGAAATTGCGTTATTAATATATTTTTTAACACTAAAGGGGGTTTTAAGATATTAATAAAATCGTAAAAAACGTTTTTTAAAAATATATTTATAATAAAATTATATTTTCAGTTTTAGTCAATTATACAAAGTTAATAATATAATATACAGCATATATTAACCCATAAGGTAGATTGATTTTGTTGAAAAAGGAGGAAGATATGAGAGGGCACTGAACACCGGAGGATTTTATTGAACCGATCACGGTAAGATAACACAACTAACTAACTAACAACGATATTCCATCCATATATACACCGCAACACACCACAGAGTAACAGGTCACTGGTCAAAACAATTAT
This sequence comes from Cordylochernes scorpioides, assembly GCA_030710605.1. Lineage (NCBI taxonomy): Eukaryota > Metazoa > Arthropoda > Arachnida > Pseudoscorpiones > Chernetidae > Cordylochernes > Cordylochernes scorpioides. The sequence goes on from CP092884.1 coordinate 7,043,039, forward strand.
GTCATGAAATCCGAGAGAATTGCCATTTTAACACTTCCTCTCAATTCATCAGATTTCTACATTCCAAATCCAGTGACGTGTTTTTCATACAAAAACCTTGGTAGGCCTTTAGTAAGGATGTCGGCAACATTTTCTTGGGTTGGTGTGTGGACGACCTCGACAAGTCCATCGCTGCAAATGCTTCTGATGAAATGCCATTTGATGTCAATATGCTTAGTTCTGGCATGATAAACCGGATTCCTCGCCAGCTGTTGAGCACCCTGGTTATCCGTCTTCAGAACAGTCGGTCCATTCAGCAATTCACCAAATCCCATCTCATCCAACAGCGCTCTAAGGTAGACTGCCTCCTTTCCTGCTTCACAAAGTGCGATGTACTCGGATTCTGTGCTCGAAAGAGTGACAGCCTGCTGCTTCTTCGATTCCCAGGCTATTGGACCTCTTGCCAAAAAGTAAACAATTCCCGTATGAGATTTTCTATCCACGAGGTTCCACCCCAATCAGCGTCGGCATAACCATGAAGAGCCTCATTAGATTTCCTGTAGGTAATCCTCAAACATGAGGTGCCTTTCAAATAGCGGAGGACACGCTTGGCAGCATTCCAGTGCTGTCTCCTAGGATCATTACTGAACTGTCCCAAAGCACTAACTGCATAGGCTATATCGGGCCTTGTCGACACTGAGAGATATATCAATGATCCAATCAGTGATTGGTATTCTACCTTTTTCACTGGCTCATTCTCACCTTCTATAGATGAAATTTTTGTTAACTTGGAGTTCGAGTCCATGGGTGTAGAAATAGGCTTTGCCTCTTTCATCCTATATTTCGCCAGAAGTTCTTCAATATATCTCTCTTGATCTATGGATATTGAACCATCCTCTTTCATTTGTATCCTTATACCCAGGCAACAATTATCCTTCCAAGATCCTTTATTTTGAATATCCTTTTCATACTTTCTTTAAAGGATTTCAACGTGTCTTCTCTTTCAGCCGCAATTATCAGATCATCAACATAGATTGCCACCAGGAGAATACCTTCATCATGCTTGATATAGACACAATTGTCAGATTGAAGTTGCTTCAGTCCCAAATTCTTTAATTCAGTGTCAAGATTTTCATGCCAAACTATTCCAGCTTGTTTTAACCCATAAATGGCCTTCTTGAGTCGACATACCTTCTCTGGATATTTTCTTGAGACGAAGTTTTCCGGCTGTGTCATGAAAATTTCTTCTTTAATTTCTCCATTCAAATAAGCAGATTGAACGTCCATCTGATGGAGTATCAAGTTGTATTCAACAGCCAAGGCTAAAAACATTCTAATAGTACTTTGGCGCACTACTGGGGCAAAGGTTTCCTCGTAGTCTATTCCGTACTGCTGTGAATAGCCTTTTGCTACTAGGCGAGCCTTATGGCGTTCAACAGAACCATCACTATTGCATTTCGTTTTGAATACCCATTTGGTTCCTATGATGTTTCGATTCTTAGGGGGATCAACCAATTCCCAAGTTTTGTTCTCAATCAAGGAATCAAATTCTTCCTCCATTGCTTTCTTCCAAAAATAAGAATCCCTTCCTGACAGCGCTTCCTCTGCGTCTTTTGGATCTGGCAAGTATTTCGCCTCTAGAAGTTCTTGCGTTGACAAATTGGCTGTAGGATATTCCTTTCTTGGTCGGCCAGGTTTTCCCGTTCTAATATACCTTGGATTTTCCTCTTCCTCTTCTAGAAATTATCACTTCACTTTCTGACGGCTCGTCCACTAAATCAGACATCTCTAGATCCGATTCACTTTCAATTTCAGTTCGTGATTTCACTTCGGACGTGCTTCCCTTTTCTTCAACTAGAGGAATTTCCTTGACTAAAGGATCTTTTTGTGGACTAACATCAATTTCAATGACTTCATTCCGAATTCTTGATAATTCTGGTTCAATAAAACGTACATCTCTACTTTTTATAATTGTACGTGTACCAGGCTTCCAAAGTCTGTATGCCTTAGATTCTGTGAAATAGCCTATTAATTTGTATTCCTCACTGCGAGGTGCGAATTTAGATCTATTCGGCCTATTATTCACGGCAAAGGATTTACTTCCTATAATTTTTAAATGAGAAACTACAGGTTTTCTTTTGGTAAATAACTCATGTGGAGTTTTACAATCGTTATTTCTCGGGCATCTATTTCTGATATAAGTTGATGTATGTATCAATTCAGCCCATAAAGTTTCAGGTAAATCACCTTCGATCATGAAGCACCTAGTCATATCCAGTAGAGTTCTATTCGCTCTCTCAGCGACACCGTTCTGTTGAGGTGTATATTTGACAGAGAGCTGACGTCCTATACCTTCTCCTTCTAGGTAATCCTTGAATTCTTTGCTAAGGTATTCAGGCGCATTATCATTCCTAATACATTTCAACCTTTTTCCGGTTTGTTTCTCAGCATAATTTTTGAATATTCTAAATCCTTTGAATACTTCACTTCTTGATTTCATTATAAATGTGAAGATAAATCCTGAGAAGTCATCAATAAATGTTGAAAAATAAAGGGCACCACCCAATGATTTTGTTCTCATTGGACCACAAATGTCGCTATGAACCAGCTCCAGAGGTTCCCTTGATCTTGTAAAAGACTCTTTCTGAAAAGGTAGACTTGTTTGTTTACCTTTCAAACAAACTTCACAGGTAAAATTTTTAACATCAAAATTTGGCAGGCCGTAAACAATATTTTGCATTTTTAGCTTTTTGAGATCTTGCAAATTTAAATGGCCAAATCTACTATGCCATTTTTCGTAATTTTTCTCTCCAGCTATGCAAATTTCTCTTGTCGCTAATGCCTTAGGACAATTGATTTGACTTAAGATGTAAAGTCCATTCCTTTCATAGGCCTGTATGCAAATTTTTGTATGCAAATTCACTATTTCAGCCTTTCTGTACTTGAAATTTACAATATTATATTTGCCCGTACACCTACTGATGGAAAACAAATTGCCGTTTAATTCAGGAACAAATAATACGTCTTCCAAGGATAAGGTTACAGGTCCGTTTTTATCCGAACATTCCAATTTTACCTTCCCCTTTTCCAGAGCTTCAATGAATCCACCATTGGCCAGTGTAATTTTCACTGGTGCAGTCTCCTCAAAATGATCGAATGAGTCTCTTGAGCTGCACATGTGGGCAGTTGCGCCACTATCCAGACACCATTCATTTGCGCCAAGTTTGCTCAAATATTTTGTCCAAAGGACGCAACCATTTCATTTTTAGGGTTCCTGGACTTTCTTTTTCTGCAGTCGGCAGCTTTATGCCCCTTTTTTCCACAGAAGTGGCAGCTAAATGGGAATCCCTTTGGCTTTGGTTTTGATGTGCTGGGCAAATTCTTTCTTTCTGGATTTCCAAGGAAAGCTTGTTCGGTATTAGTTGTGCCGTTCAATTGAGTTTGTCTAATTTCCTCCTCCAGCATTTTCACTTTTAAAGCCTCAAAGCTAGGTAGTTCGTCCCTAGTTTCAATGGCAGTTCTAAAACCCTCATAACTCTCGGGAAGGCTACACAACAGAAGGATGGAAAGGAAGTCTTCTGGGACTTGAGCATCCATTTCACTCAGCCTGTCAGCTAAACTGCTGAACTTGTTAAGGTAGTCCTGCAGCCTTTCATTAGGATTCATCTTCAAGAGGATCAACTGTTTCGTAAGGAAAACCTTAGTTGCAGGCCCTTTTGGCTAATGCACTTTATTTAAATTTTTCCATGCTTCTGCAGAAGTTGTGCATTTTTTAACATGTATTATTTCTGGAGGGCTCAAACTTAGGACTATAGTTGCTAGCGCCTTCTGGTCGTTCTTCTCCCATTCGTTGGATTCTACCTCGGTTTCAGGCTTGATTCTTATGCTATTTGCATATTCCCAAAGGTCGGAATGGATAAGAATCATTTTCATTTGCATCTTCCATGTTTCAAAATTTTCAGAATTTAATTTTTCTATTTGATAAAGGCTTGAAAATTTGAATAGTTTCTTGATGCTACAATTTCTTTAAAGTAATCCTGGGCCCATAACCTGTTGAAAAAGGAGGAAGATATGAGAAGGCACTGAACACCGGAGGATTTTATTGAACCGATCACGGTAAGATAACACAACTAACTAACTAACAACGATATTCCATCCATATATACACCGCAACACACCACAGAGTAACAGGTCACTGGTCAAAACAATTATATCATGAAATCCGAGAGAATTGCCATTTTGCCAAAACGTTTTTTAAAAATATATTTATAATAAAATTATATTTTCAGTTTTAGTCAATTATAAAAAGTTAATCATATAATATACAGCATATATTAACCCATAAGGCTAGATTGATTTTCTATACAATTTTTTTTTTACATCGACAACATGGTACAGCTTGAACATTTTTCTTTCTTTATTTAACAAAACTCATCTCAGTATCTATCACTATGATCAATTTTGGCTAAAATTATGTTTATATACACACATATTGTAGAAACAATTTTAGGATTCCTACCCTAAAACTATTATAAGTATTATATTCATTGCAATAAATACAAAATCTAAAAACATTCAACCCAAACAAAGACAAACATTGAAAATATTTCCGCATTCCATAAACACTGAAAAATATTTCCGAATTCTAACAAGATAAAATTCAACGTTACTCTTCTATTTTTCTCGGAGGAAACAAAAACCCAAAAGGTATTACCCTAAAACCTTGGTAACAGTTCCAATCGTAAATAGAATCCACCCTTCTAAAATTTTTTCAAAAGTGCCAACGACAAAGATAATTGCGCCCCTCTCGACAATTAATACCAGTTTATAAAAGCTTGGAAATCATACTTGAACTTCTTCAAATAAGGTCTCTTTCCAAAAAAAAAAGCTGTCTTAGCCACAAATCATTCTAATAAATTAGTTCCGTAGTTCATTTGTTAGTTGGAGGTTTATTCAGAAAACATCATAGTCACATTTACCCAATGATTTATTTAACTCCCGACGTTACAGTGACTTGCTGTCACTCTTCTCAGTGAAATTATTATTTTGATTCCTAGTTCTACTTGCTATATTTTTCTAGATCTAATAAATTAAGCACATCCAATTGACTTGATAAGCCTGTAAAATAGCCTTTTTTTTTCTCGAAAACTCGGTTTTTCCAATAAACAAGGAATAAACTTATTGTTAAACTTCCATTAATTTATGAAAATCTCTCTGCTCTATTTTTAATACCAATTACCACTATAATATATTTTAAATTCTCAGACTTTGTACCTTTAGTGTAATCTTATTCACAATTGTTGAAGATATTAATCTGTGATTTTAAATGTTTTCTTTCTTCTTCTTAATTATTATTTGTTCTATATGTAAAGCTTTGTTTTTTGATACTTGAATAAACAAATTCAAGTTATTATATTTTTTGTGTGCTTTTAAAGTTAAAACACAACAGGTTATGGACCCAACCACGCATTCACTGCGAAATATAAAAAAACGAAGCAACGGTAAGCCTAAAAAGAATTATATTTTGTTTATCACGTTAAAATTTATATTAGTAATGGCTGGAATGGATAATATTAAAATGGGTATGAATATTCCCAAATTGGAAGGATTAATAAACTGGCCAGAATATAAGAAAAATATAAAATTGCTTTTAACAATAAACAAAGTAATAGGCGTTGTTGATGGAACATATAGAAAGCCAATAAAACAAGAAACAAATGAAGAAAAAGAGGCATATGTAAAATGGGAAAGTGAAGATGCAATATCCCAATTGTTATTTACAACAAGTGTGATGCCTGATGTAAGTCAACTAATCATTCCCTGCTCAAGTGCTAAAGATATGTGGGACAAATTGTTAAGTGTCTATGAGCAAAGCTCTGGTCAGAGATTAGACATGCTCTATAATCAATTCTTTAATTTTAAGAAGGATCCTACAGATGATATTTCAAAGCACATTTCAAAATTAGAAAGTTTATGGAATGATATGCAAAATGAACTTACTAAACAAGAAAATTTGAAATTGCCAGAATCCATGCTGATGTGCAGAATCATAAACACCTTGCCTGATGAATATTTTGATTTTAAAAGTGTTTGGGAATCAGTGTCTAAAGAAGAACGTTCTGTAGACAATCTCACACAAAGGCTTCGGTTACTCGAAATAAGAATTCAACAGCGAGATGAATGCAGCGCATCAAGTTCGACAGCACTAATGGCAAATGCATATGAAAATAAGCAAAATATGAAAGGAAAAGCTACCAAAAGTAATGAAAATTTTCAGAAAACAAGAGAAACAAGAGAATGTTACTTTTGTCATAGAAAAGGACACTTGGCTAAAGATTGTAGGTATGCAAAACAGAAGAAACTAAAGGATAAAGAAAAGGATGAAACTAAATTAAAACTTAATTCAAAATTAAGTGAAAGTTTAATCAGTGAAAGATTCAATGAACAAGATGAAGACATTTGGATTGGTGACTCAGGAGCTACTAACCACATTACAAGAAATGCAAGTTTTTATACTTCTTATAAGGATTTTCCTACCCAACAGACTGTTAAAGTTGGAAGTAATGAAAAATTGATAGCTTATGGAAGTGGAACTATAACAATTGAAACTTGTGTAAAAGGTAAATGGCAAACTCACTACCTAACTGATGTATGGTATGTTCCCAATTTCAGTCGTAATGTGATGTGATTACAGTCCACATTGGATAAAGGGTTTGAAATGAAAATGGATAAAAAAGGTTGTAAACTTTTTAAGACAACAACTGGAGAAGTTATTGTAGAAGGGAAAAGACTACCAGGAGGCTTGTATGGTATGTTAATAACAAGTATCAAACCTAAAAATGCTGCAGAAGTCAATTTAGCCAAAACCCAAAATGTCAATATGCTACAACTATGGCATGAAAGATTTGGACATCAAAATAAAAGGCATGTTCAAAAATGGCTTAAAGAACAAGGAATAGATGCAGTCATGGACAATGAACCTTGCGAGGCATGCATTTATGGCAAACAACATAGACTGAGTTTTGGATAAAGAGAACAATATGCTTCTACTCAACCTGGAAACTTAATTCATGTAGATGTATGTGGCCCTATGCAGGAAGTTTCGAAAGGAGGGATGAGATACTTTGTGTGTTTCAAAGATGATTTTACAAAATACCGATCAGTGTATTTCCTAAAAGAAAAGTCACAAGTCATTGAAAAGCTAGAACAATTTCTCTTGGAAACAAAGACTACTGGACATATAGTGAAAGAAATTCTCACAGATGGAGGAAAGGAGTTTGTAAATAAAGAAACCTCAAAAATTACAAACAAGTATGGTATTAATCATAGGATCACAATGCCATATACTCCACAACAGAATGGTTCAGCGGAAAGAGAAAACAGGACTTTAATAGAAGCAGCTCGTTCAATGATATATGCCAAAAATATGAGCCTAAAGCTTTGGGCAGAGGCAGTTAATACTGCTACATATGTTTTGAATAGAACAGGACCAACACAAATTGAGGGAAAGACACCTTATGAACTATGGTTTGATAAAAAACCAGCAGTTGATCATCTTCGAATATTTGGAACTGAATGTTTTGTTAATGTGCCTGATGAAAAGAGAAGAAAGTTAGATGCCAAAAGCGAAAAAGGTATTTTAGTTGGTTATTGCAGTAACAAGGATGGGTATCGAATCTGGATGCCGAACTCAAACAAAGTTGTCACAAGTAGGGATGTAATATTCAAGGAAACTATACCAACATTTAGCCTTGATATTGAAAAGAGAAATAAGGAACTTTCAAGTAATCAGATTGATGAACAAAATGATACTCAAGATATTGAGAAAATTGAAAGGAATGTTCAAACATCAGACATATACAATCTAAGAGATCGATCAAATATATCAAAACCTCAAAGGTATATTGATGCTGAAATAAATATTGCAGAAGGTCTTGAACCCAAGACATACAAAGAAGCAATGGATTCTCCAAATGCACAATTTTGGAAAGAAGCAATGAATGAAGAAATGAATTCTTTAACGGAAAATGATGTATACGAATGCACAACATTACCACCTGGCCAAAAACCAATTGATTGTAAATGGGTATTAAAGACCAAATTGAATTCTAAAGGAGAGATTACAAGATATAAGGCAAGACTGGTGGCAAAAGGGTTTGCACAAAAGAAGGGTATAGATTATGAAGAAACATTTAGTCCTGTAGCAAGACATGACACCATAAGAACTCTTTTAGCAATTGCTGCTAATGAAGACTTAAAATTGGTTCAGTTTGACATAAAGACAGCCTTTCTCTATGGAGACTTACAAGATCAAATTCATATCAAACAACCTGAAGGATTCAACAATGGAACAGATCTTGTATGGAAATTGAAGAAAAGTCTCTATGGACTTAAACAGTCACCAAGATGCTGGAATCAGAAAATAGTCAACTTCATGAAAGAAAGATGTCTGAAGGAAAGTACAGCTGACCCCTGTTTATTCTTCTGAAAAACAAATGATCATCTACTCATTATTGCCATATATGTTGATGATGGAATCATTGCTGGTACAAATGAACAGGAAATCAAAGAATTTCTTGATGAACTAATGTTTTCATTTAAGATCACAAGTGAACCATTAAATTACTTTTTGGGTATTGAGATAGAGCGGCAACCGGATGGGTCAATCTTTATAAATCAAAAGGCATATATAAAAAGAATTCTTGAGAAATTCAATATGTCTCAAGCGAATAAAGTGGGAACACCAACTGATAATTCTACTGTTCCTGGGGAAGCAGAGATTCTAGAAAATGTTCCCTTTCGTGAAGCGATTGGTAGTCTGATGCATCTGAGCTGCTTAACAAGACCCGATATCACTTTTGCACTGAATAAAGTTTCTCAAAAACTTGCAGCACCAACAAAATATGACTGGGAAGCAGTTAAACGAATCTTCAAATATCTTGTAGGAACAACTGAGATATCTACTGGGTATGAGGGACATTTGAAATCTGATTAAGGGGAAGTGTTGAAGATATTAATCTGTGATTTTAAATGTTTCTTTTTGACCAGTACTTTGTTTTGTTTTTGCCTTTTTCCTAAAATGTTTTCTTCTTCTTCTTAATTATTATTTGTTCTATATGTAAAGCTTTGTTTTTTGATACTTGAATAAACAAATTCAAGTTATTATATTTTTTGTGTGCTTTTAAAGTTAAAATACAACAACAATAAATCAAACACTTCTTTTTAAGTTTATTTTAAAACATCGTTGTTTAAAATCAATTTGACAATCTTTAAAATTCACTTCATACTATATTGCATATCGATTAAATTTGTAATTTTTAATCTTTAATCTTCCTGTTACATTTGTTGTATCATATTCAAGCATAACCCATCATTTGATTTTAATACTAATTCAATATATATTTTTAATTCACTACATTGTACACTCATCTTTAAGATAATCGGGCGAAAGGCAGAATCTGATAGTGTTTAAGATTAGTTTTTCAAATTTTATTTTCTTTCTAAATTTGAATGTAGGCATTGAGAATATTAATCTTTCATTCAATTGTCAAAATCATTCAATATTTTTTAAATTTCGTACATGTTAATTAATGCAGTTATCCTTTCTTGTTTTATATATCCCTGACCTATTAATAATTTTACTCCAACATATGTTTTAATTTTCATTCCAACCAACTTTCAACTTTCTTTTTTTTTCCTAAAACTTCACGTAAAATCTCATTTATTTTAATATTACCATAATATTATAATTTTTAATATAATACTCACTCGTTTTAACGTTTTTTTTTAGCTTCTCGCATTTTTTAGATTGATAACATCTCTCACCTAAAAGGACAACTTTTATTTTAAATTTTGTTGATTCCACAGACATCTCTCTCATGCCTCGCAACCTTTCAAACTTACAGTCTATTATTCGCTACTAGTTTTTCTTCAAAAACATGTTTCATTTTGTTTAAAATTCGTTATTTTAAATCTTTAAACTCTAGTCAAAACACGCCTTACTATTCTTTTCTCTTTGAATTATCTTGCATCAACTGATCCATTTTCATCGTATAAAGGCTTTCTTGTACGTATGCGTTCATTTTACTTTTTAAATTTTTAAAAATATTTTCCCCTGCTAAACATCAATATTGCTTCAGTATACTCAATGCCAACAATCAACCTTAAACTCTGCGAAAGGGGTGAAGCATTTTTTATCATTCGAATCCAAATACAGTAGAACCTCCCTTTAGCGAACACCTCTCCACAAAGGACAGTTTTCATTTGCAAAATTCCATTTTACTATATAGCAACTCTCCCGTTAGAGGAAACCTCTCCTTAAAGGACACTTTGGCTTTGCAATTAGGTGTCCTTTACAGGGAGGTTCTACCGTATCTCTCTTTTTCACGCACACAAATGTATATTATTTGTTTATTTTATTTCTGTTTTTAAGATAGACCATTGATAAATTGACTATCTAACCAATATTTCTTTAGAAGTCTATCTCTATAAAGTCTCAAATGATATTGGACACCAAGTTTTGTTTACGAATGTTGTAGTGATGACACGTTTACACTTTTCTTCGGCCGTTTTCTAATAGCTTCTTCACTCCTACAAACTCGATCTTCTTACCAAACTTCCTTAATTTCCATTTTATCATACACAATCCATATTGTACATAGTCCATGAATATTCACAATCAAGTTCACCATATCAACCTATTCAATTAATTTGTACAAAACCAAAATACATCCCATTCTCAAAGAAATTCCTCCTTTTAATTCAAATTTGAAAGTGAACTATCTGTCATATCACATATATAAATACATCTTATAGACATATTTAAATACAGATAGGCTGTGTGTGAAAGTATAAGGAGAGAGGGAAGATAAAGTGGGCTAGTAATAACGACCTTAGTCGACCACATGTCCTGGTTTCTAAAAATAGACATTCTGAAGGGTCATTTCCAAGTTCTCCCTTTCCTCCAGCGGTTACTATTTTAGTCAACTCTCTCTACATATATATATGTTATGAAAAATAATGAGATTATCTGCTTGATTTTAATTATCTTGAGGATTATGCTATCGTAATGCAGTCGTGGTTAAAATCTTGAAAATAAAAATAGTTAAAATAATGAAGATTAGAAATAGCTTTAATTGAGCTTATGGAATATATAAAAACATAATTTGATAAAAGAACTGGCTGGCTTAAGGCGAGTAGAACAAGGAACACAAAATATTATTTACATAATGTACAAACGTTTTGAGCTGGCCAACGGGAAAGATAAAATATCTTTATTTTACGGGGCTGCTAACCAAAATGAATGATTTTTGAGCCCCGATGGACGCATAAAGCGGAATATATACAAAGCATAGTGGAGGGGCCTGGGGATGGGTGGCCAGGGATCATCGCCAGGTGAGGCCAGGAGAGCCGGGATGTAGAGGAGGACCGCGGGGGAGCAGGGTGGTGATCCGCGGAGTTCAGGGGGTGGCAGAGACGGGTTCAATGGTGTTGAAGCAGGCGTAGCAGGTTTGTAGCAAGCAGACAAGCCGCAATGCACGATGTAAAGTATCAAGGTGCTGCACGCAACCAAGGCTGTTCAAAAAGGTTGTAGCGTAGAAATCAAGCCTTGAAATATCCTAAGATATAAAAGTATTTATTGATGACGTCACAGCGACGAGTCGACAATTATTAACAGGTCAGCCCCAAAACTATTTACAGCTAGCGAATCTTAAGCAAGCAAGCAAAGAAATATTTTAAAGATGATTTCACAAATACAGATTAATATATATTTTTATAATCTGTTGAATATTCTCATTGAATATTATTAAATTAAATAATAAAATATTTCTTCGTCACATAGCCTCCTCCTATAGAGAGCATCGACCCGATGCTCAACAGGAGACTTACGTCGTCAGTCTTAAGGACTAGTACTATGGCCAGGGATATTTTCAGGTGACTGCGGTGGATGTCTTCTTTCAGTTGAGATATCTTCTTCATGAGGACTTGGTAGGTCTATGTTTACGTCAAGGTAGCTTTTTCTCAATTCTACTGTGGTCGGTAAGGGGGTATTTTATAACTTTGCGGCCTCACCTCCAATGTGGTCTATCATCTAGTTTTAATGGCGGGGCATCCAGCTAGATCTTCTAGCAGGTGAGAAATGTTGTCTGTTTCGACCGCGATATGAAGTAGGGCTTCGGTAGCGAGTGAAAGTTTTCCTCGATGATTCGTCATTGGGGTCCTGAGATTCAGCTCGAGAGTTGTAGGATACCATTGCGTCTTGCTTTCTTTGGAAATAGTCATTTCTCCTTTCCTCATTGTGTCTCTTCCTGTCACGGCAATAGCGGACGACGTGACCTGGGCGTCCGCAGTAGAAACAGATTGGCCTTCCCTCAGTTGTACGCCAATCATTGGTGTCGCGTCTTCCTCCTTGTTTTGGGTATCGAGGTTCAGGGTGCGGTCTTATCGTTTCGGCCTCATATCTGGTATTTAAAAACTGTCGGGGTTTTTCCTTCTGAGGGGGACTTCTCCTAGACTTTGAGATTGGCGCCAGGGTTCTTCCAATCTCCTCCTTTACAATTTCTTCGATTGTAGCATTTTTTGGTTCCCCCCGAGGAGAGCCTAATGCCCGCTGTACCTCCTCACGAACAATTTGCCTAATCATAGATGACAGATCTTCTCCGTCATCCTGGTCACAGAGAGAGGCTACATTTGGTAGGCGCTCGTACCTGGTTGGGGTAACTCGCCTACAACGGAGCGCTTCGACACGGCGACATTCTGTAATGAATTGCTCGGTGCTCTGTACATCCCTCGGTAGGAGTGCTTGATAAAGCTCCTCAGCTATCCCCTTCATGAGGTGGGAGATTTTAACTTCCTCGCTCATCTGAGGATCAACCTCTTTGCACAAGCACAGGAGATCCTGGATGTAACATTCGGTACTTTCACCTTTTAATTGTGCCCGTGTTTTAAGTTTCTTCTCCGCTTGCAATTTTGAATTTTCTTTTTTTCCGAACACATTCTCTAATTGAGATGTGAATTCCTTCCAAGTCTGTATGCTTTCTTCGTTGTTCTCAAACCATTTGAGAGCAGTTCCAGACAGATAAAAATAAACTTTAGTAAGACAAAGGGTTTCGTCCCAATGGTTGTACCTTGCCACACGTGCATACCCTTTTAACCATTTTTGGAGATCTTCACCATCCTCCCCGGAGAAAATGGAAGGGTTCCTTTTCAGATAGTTATTTCAAAATTTATAATGTGAACATAACCAGTCGATATAAATATATATATTATTTAAAAAAAAAGGCATATATTGGATCAAAATATCATTTATTTTACCTATATTTCATTTGGCTGAACGCCAACCTTTATCAAGGTGTTATAACATTTTAATGTGTGTCACAACAAACACAGCACCACACAGTTGTTGACAAACATTAATATGTTATAATATACCTTGATAAAGGTTGGCATTTAGCCAACTGAACTATTGGTAAATTAATGATATTTTGATCCAATATATGCTTTTTAATTAAGGATTTATTTATGGATTGCTCTATTTTCAAAAATATAAATGCGTTTATCAAGTTTATAGATAGGTATTTGAAATATTATAATGTAAACATAACCAGTCGATATAGATATTATTAGATAGTAATAAAGCATATATTGGATTGAATAAAAGGTTTATTTGCCAATATTTCGGTTGGCTAAGCGCCAACCTTTATCAAGGCATTACATATTTGTATACTATTTGTATTTTGCTCATTTTATTATTATGTATATGTATTTTATTCAATCTGATATATGCCTTTTTACTATATAATGATTTAAGTATGGATTTCTCTATTTTCAGAACGAACAAATATTATTATAAACCTCATATTTAATTCCTTTTTGATTTTCATAATTTATTTGATAAAGCCGTGCTCAATGTTTACTTTTCTTAAAAAAATATATATATATTTTTTATATTTCATGTAACAATTCACTGAATATATATATATATATATATTATATAAAGAAAAGAGATTTTCTTTATTTGCTTAGGAATATATATGAATAACATAATTTGGTAAAATTACTGCCTGGCTTAAGGCGTAGGAATAAAAAAAATGAAAAGCTTATTTACATAATGTACAAAGGTTTTGATCCGGCCATTGGGATTAAACAACAACGAGTTTTTTATAGGGGGAACCTCTGGCGGTCGATTTAGCAGAGTATTTGAATCTATGAAATTATAATTTAAAATAAAATAATATTTTTATATAACATATATATATGATATTTTATAATTAAAATATATCACAATAAAATATTTTCAAATATACTAATTATATAATAAACAGGTTATCTATTTAAACCATCAAGTCAATTGTAATTTGAAAAATGACAATTATCTGTTGGAATAAAATTAAAGGCATTCGTAAATTTGAGTAGATTAAATATCTATGCGAATATTTTGGGTGAATTATTTTAGTAATTGATATTTGTTAGGTTCAATTATTCCAGATTAAAATCGACGAGATCCGCTGCTTTAATGTGTATTTCCTGTCAGACGACATCCCCTACTGCATCATTTATCTGTGAATTAAATATTTATTGGGAATAGTGCCAGGTCGCACTGGGAATGAAGGCAGCTGTTATTAGACGCCTTTTAAAATAGTATTTTCTGGATCTAATTTCTAATGTATTTCTTTAATTTAGGTGTAAATTACAATCATTGTTTGTTTAAATGGTATCTTACAATATTAACCTTTATTTATAACCTTAATTTTCTAATTTTACCTCATTTAGATGAGTTAGATTTTCAAATAAACAGCAACCAAAAGATAATATTAAAGAATATAAATTTAGGGTGTTATATAGCCATCAGCGTACGTTCGAACCTAGGTGTTATTTATTTCAGAAATATCTTTTTCTATTAATGGCATTTGAAATAACACCAGCCTAAGTTCGAAACCCGCTATTAATTCCAAAAATATTTTGACTAATTTATTTTTGATTCAAAAGGCGATCCATCAATTAAGCTTATATAAAAGGGCACGACAAATTGATAAAGAGGGTGTAATCTCTCGAAATATTGAGAAAAAATTGCTTTTTTTTTACAGATCCAGGTACGTCTTTTTATATTAACCTAATTGATTTTTATTAATAATATATGAAACATTTTTTAAGTTATGTTTTAATATAATTAACATAAATAATCCTGCCCAGAAGTCCAACCCCTCCTCTATGTGGCGGGCGGGAGAAGCAGCATAAGTTAGGGACTGTCCTGTAGTACGGTGTCGTGAGCCTCGAGCCGCTACGGTTACCGCGAACAGGGGACTCTGAAATGTGGCTGACTAACGAAGCAATGAGACCCCCTATTCCATGGAGCAAAAAAAAAAAAAAATTCAGTAGGCACCTTTGTTGGCCAATATTTTGATCAGGGTTCACGGACCGATCTGATCTGTTCCATGGACAAGGCACCACCACCACCTCAGTTGGCCGGTATTGTGATCAGGGTTCACGGACCGATCTGATCTGTTCCATGGACAAGGCACCACCACCACCTCAGTTGGCCGGTATTGTGATCAGGGTTCACGGACCGATCTGATCTGTTCCATGGACAAGACACCACCACCACCTCAGTTGGCCGGTATTGTGATCAGGGTGCACGGACCGATCTGATCTGCTCCATGGACAAGACACCAACACCAACATAAATAGTATTTCAAATATGTTAGATTTATCGTAAAAGTTATCTATTTTCATATAATATATTAATGGACATAGATTCACTAGAATATATCGTTCGGATTTCATTAAGGACCTTTTTTAAATTCAATATTTGTACATATAAAAATGTTTAAGATGCAATATCAAAGAATAAGATATGTTATTTTTATTTAATAATACATTTTCGGCAATGTCTTTGTGAAATATTCGCTTTTAAAATCTTTTATCATGTTTTTATTATACCATTAAGTGTCTTTATGAAACTTGAAGAGGTTTAAAGGTGTATATTTATTGTACATTCACCAGTAAATATATTACCAATATAAATATTTAAAATAAATCCTTCTTGATATCAGTTTATCGATGATAGTAAAATTATGGCTCTATTGTTACAATAAACTCTTGATAGAAAAGATTTAGAGAACCCACATGAAGCAACATCCAAATAACGTCAAACTAAAAAAAAAAGATAAAATATCAATAAATCATATATAAAATTAACACAAAGCAATAACGCGCCATCTATACATATAAAATATAAGGATTTAAAAGCACGAGTGTTTCCTTTATACATAATACAAACTTTATGTTTAACTGACCTTGTCTTTATTGTTTGCGGAAGAGCATTGCTCGATGCAGATATTTGAATGTAATTCTACTGTCCTATTAGCTCATGTCCATAGTCTTCTTGAAAACCATTTCTGAGAATCCATCCTTCAGTGCTGGGTATATAAGCAGAATCGTCCAATACAGTATTAGAGCTCTGAGAAGCGGTCTGGTGGATTAAATTGGCTAAACCACTGGGAGGGTTCACCACTAATGAGCCAAGCCCTCCCAATATATTTTTCCATCGCAGTAAGGACAGTAGAAGTTTGTATTATGTATAAAAGAAACATTCTTGCTTTTAAATCCTTTCATTTTACATATATAAAATATCTATAGGATGTACAATCCGAATAAGTTAGAGTACACTTAGAGCAAGATACAACTGATATAGAATTCAAATAGGCAAATTATGGAATTAATTTAATTAGGATTGTATTTATTTTCAGACGCTGTCTTTTTATAAAGCGAAACTTTTAAATATTATTCTCTTTAAATATTTTGATATGAATAAAATATGATATTTTAAAACTGCCTTTTATTTTATATAATATATTCAAGCGTGCGGTGAAAAATCTAACCTCGGGCAAAATCCGGGGGTTTTCTGGGGTCACATATTCTCTCTTTCTAACTTTCACGACTAGCATATATATATAATATAAAAATGAGTTTTATTTTTAGTTTTGATCAGTAATTGCTTTAATTGAGCTTAGGAATATATAAAACACATAATTTGATAAAAATACTGCCTGGCCTAAGGCGTAAAAATAAAAATTGAAATATTTATATAATTTACAAAAGGTTTGAGGCGGCCATCGGGAAAAAACAACAACAGAGTTTATATAGTGAAAACGGAGACCTCTGGTGGTCGATTTAACAGAGTATTCTAATCTATGAAATATATTTGAAAGAAAATAATATTTTTACATAACATATATATGTTATGAATAATTTGTTTATTGTTAGATAAAGGGTTGATAAGACAAAGGATCGATAAGATAAAGGGTTGAAGGTATAGTCGTGATAAAAAAAAAATAATTATTTACCGTCAAGTAGCTTTTATTTTCAATTACTTGAGGAAATATTACACATTAGTTATTTTCACATTATATAGAATATATAAAGTTAATCCTATATTAGTGATTCAAAAAGATAGATATGTTAACTACGCATATTTACAACAAAACTGAGAGTCTTTCTAAAAACAATGATAACAAAAATAAAATTATCAATGAATAAAAATAAAATGAATATTTTTTAAAATATAGAAATATTTGAGTTTTTGATTATATAATATATATGTGATGAGATTCTGTTGACTCTCGCTATACTGTATTGACCGAGAGGAACAGTCAGGATAAGGAGTTTTCCAGTACCTCTCTGCACCTTGGAAGACCTTTTACAGTTCTCACAAAGTACAGGCAGTCGTAGTCGAGGCAGAGTGGAAAGCTTGGAAATGTCCACACAAAAACCGAAGACACAGTTGCACTAAGAAAGTTCCGTGAACAGATAAAAGTTGAGCTAGCAGCGAAAGATGGAGAGATAGAAGAGTTCTTACTGGTCCACATGGTGGATGAGGAGGACCTTGGTGACAACCGACGAGGGCTTCCGCTGATGGTGAAGAGACTATTTTTGGCTAGGACGGAGGCCTTTTATATCTTTTCTAAGAAAGGGAGTATTGCATTTCAGCAGATGTGAAAAGTGTGGATCGTCTGGCGAAATTCTAAACTGGCGCCTTCCTGACAGTATCCAATCTATCTTTAGACTTTGTTGTGGGAATTCTAAATCTATCTCGATTTTAGACGTTTTTGACCTTTTGCTTTAGCTCAACTCTAAATCTATTACAGAGTTTTATTTATGTATTTTCAGTTTGTACAAAGTACATTACGTATGATGATGTAATGACACATGTCAATCATGCGTATAATCATTTACAGATGTGTTTCTATTATACAACATGGAAATCTTATTATAGGTTATATACAATATGGGGTTATTGGTTTAAATTACCATATATTTATATATAAGAAATATTACATTCTCTGTATTAATTGAATATATTGAATAGCTTGAATAGAAATATGTTCATAAATATATGTAGTGTGTGTGTGATTTGTGAAGCAGTCGTGGCATTTATGTGGCGAGTGGTAAGGACACACACAGGAGGCATGATTCGGGAGAATAAACCAGTGAGGAGTAAGTCGGAGAGTAAAAGAGAAGGCCTAAGGATCACCTAGGGAACTACTGGCATGGAGTCGAACTCAGTAAGAACTGTCCCTTGATCCTCAAATCCAAGTGCTTTTAAACTCTTCTCAATCCCTATATTTATGTCATAATTCGTATAATATCAAGATGTATAATTTATTTTCGCCAAAATAAGTGGGTAAATATGTTAAGCAGTGTTAAAATGTAAATATTCAAATCCATACATCTATAAAAAAAAACACAAAAATAAACGTGGCAGACATCGCGGGCGAATGCTATGGCGCATCGCGTGTGCGCTACTCACTTGGCTGGAACTAATTCTTGGGGATTGTAAGGATAACGGTTGCACCCCTCTATAGTCTCTAAATGTCATTGTAAATATGTATGCATGTATGTATGTCAGCTAAATACGTCCACAATACGTAACTAAAATGGCTGAAATTTTATCAGTATATGGAGGCGATTCTGGAAAACTTATAGGCGAATATTCAGGCTTCTATCTCGAATCTCCTTAAAGTTATCAGAAAATTATTAACAAATTTTCCCTATTTCACTCGCAACCAGCGCTTCACTGCGGTAACTGCGAGAAGTAAAGTTGGGAAAGGATGGACCACGTGGAGCAACGGGGATTGGTGGAGCGGGACGTTTCACAAGAGTGACCTTGAGTGACGTAATGACGGCGTAGGAGAAAGAAATCACTTGCTATCATTTTATTTATATATCAAATTGAAAATAAATCCATATAAAAAAAATACAATTTTCAAATATCGTTGTGAAAATTTACATTTTAATTTTTATGTTTTAAAAACGCACAAAGTTTGGAGCGGGACATTTCACAAGAGTGACATCCATGGTGCCAATTTAAAATTGGCATGGAATTTATAATTGGAATGGAAATCGAACCCACAGTGTTCCGCTTACCGGGCAGATACCATGTCCACTAGGCTACCCTGGATATATTTTTCCGTTCGTAAATAATACATAAAGTAATTTATAATACAATATAATGCGGTTTATGATTGTAGAACGGAATTTGACAATTATCCCGCAAATGTTTCTTTTGAATGAAAATCTAAATTTATTTTAAGGATAAATAACAATTTTTTTTAACCTTAGGGATGAAGTATGATAGGATGAATTGTGAAGAGTAATGATAAACGGAAAATAAAATTGAAATAATAGATTCATTTATAGAAAAAAAAATCTTTTTTACCATTCTTGATTATTAATATTAGAATGTGTGTATGCGTATCAATATTCTTTGTATGGATGGATAAATATATTTCTAGTTGATGACCTTCTTTAACTAAAAAAATAGTTTTGAAATGTCTTGAAAGAGAAAAAACTTTGAATATAAAGTAAAGGTTCAAATGATAATGTTCATTTAAGAGTTTTTATTTTATACAATTTAAAATATGTTCAGAGAGTGTCTAATTACAATTTTCTCATTTATTCTCTGTTCTTACACCGTACATCTATTTGATGTTTATTTAGCTTTATTTTAAAATGTATCTAATTAAGAGGTAATTAAAGGTTAAAGCTTGAACCTTTTATACCTACTTACACAAAGTGATGTTTTATATTCGAATTATATCCGTAGATACACTTAACATTAATATATGTTTTGTCATATTATATTTACAACAATTTTGGTAATGAGAAGCTTTTAATCAATTCGTTTCCATGTCGGTTTAAAATATTTGATCATAGTTTTAACATTCTCTCTTAAAGAGAACCTAGAAAATTAAAATATTCGATATACTTGTTCAAATCTGATCAAGTTGATAAAATTTCAGAGTTCTAGGTGAACGGGAATTGACTAAATTCTATTCATTATTTCAAAGGTTGTGATATTATTTTTAACATACTCCTAGAGTACGTAGAATTCGGGAAATTTATAGATTTGATCAACCCTAATAACATTCGATAAATAACATTCATTATACTTCTAGATGGAAAGCAATTTTGTTTTAAGTTTATTAAGCAACTTAATTGAATCTCAAGGAAAAGGTAAACCAAGCCCTTAAAGCAGAAAAATCTGAAAATTGGAATCATTTCAATAGCAAACTTGAACCAAGCCCAAAGTACTTCTGAAAAAAGACCTATCAGGAAAAAATACTCTTGTAAATTATATTTGTATATTTCCTTTCAAACGAAAATTCAAAGCTGTTTCTGTAGCGTAATGAGCATCTGGCCTCCCATTAAAAGAGTACTACACTTTGAGCAAATTTACAGAAATATATAAACATTTATATATATTTATTAAATAAAATTCCGGGGACGATATTCATATACAAGTATATTGTATATACTTGTATATTGAGTGAAAAATAACAAATATATCTTCATCCAGCTAGTACTTTGAAGTTCTATATCTCCTAACGCTTCCTTATGTGATGGTTGGACTATAGAGAGATGTTGACAAGAGAAAGATTCCCTGAAGACAACACGTGTCCAACCTCCTCTCCTGTCCCCCTCCCACTAATCCGAAAATAAACGCTAGCTTGGCTGCATTCAATTTAGAATTCGTAACATTAAATTATTAAAAACAATAATAAGCATTAAGAGGAGCTTCTTGTGTAAATTTCTTTAATACCGCAAGCTTTCGAACAAAACGTTCTTCAACGGGCGTGGATAGTAAAACTGTACTAACATCATGTTAGTACGTTTTTACTATCCACGCCCGTTGAAGAACGTTTTGTTCGAAAGCTTGCGGTATTAAAGAAATTTACACAAGAAGCTCCTCTTAATGCTTATTATTGTTTTTAATGATCGTGATTTTAAGAGTTTAATTTCTACAATAAAATTATTAAGTAGTTAATTAATAAAACTTATTTCTAAAGATAACACCTGGAGAGGCCGGTCATGTAAATGTGCTCCTGGTCAGGATATGTCTTTTTTATTTTTTTAATATTAATACCTGACATTTTTATTTTATTTTTTTCTATTGTTTTTTCATATTTGTAAATATAATTCTGTATATAAGGATGTGCAAGTTTAATAAACGTGTGTCAGTTATAAATCGGGTATTGGTGAATTATTAGTGTCATCAGGGTTTCTGGTGTTGTGGACATTTTTAAGGAAGCAAATAGGCTTCAATTCAGTTGGAGACCAGAAGAAGTCTGGCAAGAAGATACAGAGTCAAGCTCTGCCACAACTATTTAGATAAGGCCAGACATATCCAGGAGACGGCAAGCTTTCCGAGCTTAGTAAGTGAGGCAGTGATCGTATCCGAAACAACACCAATAAACAATATGATTTATAAAACGAAATTTGAAAATTATGATTTATATAGTTCAAAATACTAGCTGCGGGAGCCGATCTTCGTATATTGAGTGAAGAGGTAAATATTCAGCGAAACCTAAAAACTTATCAATTAGTTTATTCATAATGATATCTCGTGATAGGTCAAAATACTAGCTGCGGGAGCCGATCTTCGTATATTGAGTGAAGAGGTAAATATTCAGCAAAACCTAAAAACTTATCAATTAGTTTATTCATAATGATATCTCGTGATAGGTCAAAATACTAGTTGCGGGAGTCGATCTTCGTATATTGAGTGAAGAGGTAAATATTCAGCGAAACCTAAAAACTTATCAATCAGTTTATTCATAATGATATCTCGTGATAGGTCAAAATACTAGCTGCGGGAGCCGATCTTCGTATATTGAGTGAAGAAGTAAATATTCAGCGAAACCTAAAAACTTATCAATCAGTTTATTCATAATGATATCTCGTGATAGGTCAAAATACTAGCTGCGGGAGCCGATCTTCGTATATTGAGTGAAGAAGTAAATATTCAGCGAAACCTAAAAACTTATCAATCAGTTTATTCATAATGATATCTCGTGATAGGTCAAAATACTAGCTGCGGGAGCCGATCTTCGTATATTGAGTGAAGAGGTAAATATTCAGCGAAACCTAAAAACTTATCAATCAGTTTATTCATAATGATATCTCGTGATAGGTCAAAATACTAGCTGCGGGAGCCGATCTTCGTATATTGAGTGAAGAGGTAAATATTCATCGAAACCTAAAAACTTATCAATCAGTTTATTCATAATGATATCTCTTGATAGGTCAAAATACTAGCTGCGGGAGCCGATCTTCGTATATTGAGTGAAGAGGTAAATATTCAGCGAAACCTAAAAACTTATCAATCAGTTTATTCATAATGATATCTCGTGATAGGTCAAAATACTAGCTGCGGGAGCCGATCTTCGTATATTGAGTGAAGAAGTAAATATTCAGCGAAACCTAAAAACTTATCAATCAGTTTATTTATAATGATATCTCGTGATAGGTCAAAATACTAGCTGCGGGAGCCGATCTTCGTATATTGAGTGAAGAAGTAAATATTCAGCGAAACCTAAAAACTTATCAATGAGTTTATTCATAATGATATCTCATTTATTTCTAAATTTTCCATGATCATCCCCGGCGCTTTTATTCTTACTCATATACATCTAATTATTCAATATGGCGGAAGCTTAAATATTCAATTTTATTATTTTAAGTGCATTCTATTAAATATTTTGAAAAGCTATTTTTATTAATTATTCATATCCTATGATTCGAAAACTGGGTAAATATAATCTTTCAAATATCCTTTATTAATTTATTTTATCAATTATTTTTTTTTTATTTTAAAAGGTGTTCCACTGAAAATATGTAATACACTCATGAACAAAAATTAAGGAAGTTTAATATTTTAATGTCGAGAGTGTCGTGTGTGTGTTTTCTTTTTAAGAAGACAGAGAGGCAATTTTGTTCCCACTTGGTTATATCGTGTATATTCAATAAAGGTCACTGTGTATCAAATATTTTTCAGAGTTATTGTCTGAATTCAGATATACATGCTAAAAGGTACAACTTACTTAAGTTTTGTCCATGAGTGTATCTTTCAGAGTTATTGTCTGAATCCCGATATACATGCTAAAAGGTACAACTCGCTTAAGTTTCGTCCATGAGTGTGTCTTTCAGAGTTATTGTCTGAAATTAGATATATATGCTAAAAGGTACAACTTCCTTAAATTTTGTCTATGAGTGTATCTTTCAGAGTTATTGTCTGAATCCCGATATACATGCTAAAAGGTACAACTTTCTTAATTTTGTCTATGAGTGTATATCAATGTATCGTTTTTCCGTGTGTATCCTGATGTTTTATTCACAGTTGCAGTCTTAAGTGCTTAACTCCTACTAGGAACTCACCGAGCACTCCCAGGCGGAAGTTCACTGTGACCACCACCACGTGGGCGAAGCTGGCGAGCTGAGAGCCGTCGTAAGCCGAGCCAGCGTTCCAGCTGAAGGACTCTCCGTGAACGTACACCAGTACTGGCAGCGGTGTAGGTCGCTCCTTCCCTGCGATTATCAGACATGGGTTACCTCTCACTCATTACATACAATAAAACAATGGAGTTACATTACAACGTTTCACATTTAAACTTTCAAATTGGTACATGAAATGTACAATTTGTATTTACAAAGTACAAATTACGTTGAAAAATAATTTAGATTAATTAAAAGGGACCTTCTGCAGTTATGAAGTGGCCAGAATAGATATCGATGCTTGAGAGTAAGTTTGATTACAATTGTTGAATATATATATGTCGTACTACAAGCTACAGCAGTCATGGACCTCGTGGTGTCAGGATCTGAGTTAATATATATATGACAAGGCAGGCTGGATGGTAACTTGAAAAGACTAGAAACCAACAATACGGGCGAGGTCCAGGAGGGTCTGATTTGAGGTGTCTGATGTCCAGCAGCACGTCGTAACTTCACTAACGAGTTAAGAAAGATCCATAGGTAACCATGTTTAAATAAGGCCGCCATCTTGACAAGCGCTCTGATGTCTAGGTTGTTAATTCCAGAACCAAAGAGAGTTCACAACCAAATCATAATTTATTCATCGAGATAAAAAAAGTCCTTCTTCAAGTGGAATATAAATCTAATTACTCGGGACAAGTATTAACACGCTAATTCCCTTTTTATAAAGAGACTTTAAAATACGAAAAATATATAATAAAAAGCGTTCCATTAGTATTGAATTCCATTCCTATTTGTATAAAAAAATTAATATTGTTTCTATCAGTATTTGTATATTTTCTCTAAGTATAATATATCTTCAAAGGTTTTTATTTTAAACCGATTAAACTTGAGGAAGATAAGAAACCGATTTAAGTACTTGATGGTTGCTAAATACTTGTTTTTGTGTGATTCCTTTCATATTCAAGTTTCAAATAAAATATATAACTTTTTGAAAAAAAAATATCAAATAGAAGGAGAAATCACATGCTCTTATAAATATTTTATTTATTTTCTTTTTCTATAGAGTGACTTTTTCACTGTGAAATATTTCCCATCTTTGTATTTATTATCCGACGGAAATAAGAAAATTATACGAATTCCTCTCAATCACCGATTTGATTAGGAACGGCAAATACTTTAGGAACTAACATCTATCATTGCTTAATATGGGATGTTAGCTATTGCTGATATATTCTTATGCTACAGCTATATACATGTTTGTTAAACAACCGTATTACATTTATTATATACGATTGATTTTTTTAATATATCATGACCATCTATTTGTAACATGCTTTGTATTTATTTATATTTATGTTCTTTGATTTTTCTTCATAGTTAGGCAGTCGGCAATACTGTACTTTTTTTTTTATTTCTGTAATTTCGCATAAGTTATTTTTTGATTATATATAATGTTTAACCTTGTTGTAATTAAATTAAATATAAAAACTCAAAGTATTGTGACTATCCTTTATTTCTAAATGGGAAACGTTAAACTATTATATATAAATTTATTAAAAATAAAGAAGGCATATCCTGACCACGAGCATATGTGCTTTTTAAATGCCAGAACGCCATCTAGTGAAACAGAAATCAACTAAAAATTGTTTGATTAAACCTGTTCCCTGATATTTGCTAACTCATTTTCTTGATAAATCAAGAAATCCCATTTTTTAAATATAAATTTATACAAAGTGATCTGTATATTACATAAAAGATGACTTTACACATCACTATTTGTTTTTATACATTTCCTATTTCTTTTATAAAGATATCAAATCGAAACATAGTTTCCAGAAACATAGTTAGTTGTACTTTGTAGTTATTTTATCATCCAATATATTTTGATTTGAAAAAAAATCATCAATTCAAAATATGAAATTTTCTTAAGTTTTGTCTATTGGTGAATATCTGGCAGAGAAGATTTTGGCTACGATTTCTAAGAGCGTCATTCTAAGATACTCTTTTTTGGAAATAGAATCCTATCACTGGAAATAGTAAATTATTGCGTCGTTTAGACATTGCCCCATTTGACGAACAAAAGTGTCTTTTATCCATGATAACGCAGCAGCACATTAATTCGAAGTTGTTTCAACTAAACTGGATGATTTGGGCTATTAATTGCTGTCTCATCCTTGTATTCGCCCAATCAGGGCCTTGTGATTACTTGTTCCCAATCATGAAAATGGCTAACGGAGAGAAATATATTAAAATGACGATGTCATCGTTGAAACGGAGATGTATTTAGGAGATATGACGACAATTACAATCTTTTAGAATAGTTTATATATGACAGAAAAATTGTAGAAGTGTATATTCTATTCATATAAGGGATTTGTTGGAAAATCGAAAGAAAATAATTTGATTTTTGAAAAAAATAAATTTTATTACCGAATACCATTGATTTTCGAACTGCAATCTTATATTGGTGAGAATAAACACAATTAATTTGATAATAAACTAGTTTCCCCTAAAAATGGTCTCACTGATGGTACAAAAACATGAAAATTCAAAATATTTTTAATTTTATATATTTTAGAAAAAGAGATCTCTTTAGAAAATATATATTTACATATAGCGGATATCTCTAATGTAAAATGGAGACTCATTAAAAACAACAAAAAGAAAGTACAAAAACAAAATTTAAAAATTTAAACATTGTTCTAACGTGTGAAGACAAAACTAGATGTATTTGCTTTAAACAAAATAACAAACTTTCACCTAGAAACATATTTCTTTTAAAAATTCCTTGGGAAACTTGATTGATGATGAAGCTATATTTTTGGTAGTGTGGGAAATGAACTCTCTTTTTATTCAGAAAATATAAAAACTCGGCGTTAAAAACAAAGTGGGGGTAATCAGCGGAAGAGACACGATTCCACTGGGTAGGTAGCATTTTCAAATAATTAACTAGGGCCTGCTCTCGGAGGAGGGGATTTCTTTTTGAATACATTCCCTAACAACTGTCTCGAAATGTTCTGCATTTTCTTTCAAACTTCATAGTTCTGATTTTATTGCAATTGCGGTGCCTCTTTTTATATAGATATATAGGTATATATATGTGTGTATATATTCTATATATATATAGGTAATATAAGTGTGCGTTTAGCCAACCGAAATATTGGCAAATAAATCTTTTATTCAATCCATGCCTTTTTTTATCTAAAAATATAGATATAAATTATATATATTAATAAATATCTCAGAATCCACCTCTTTTTTTTTTCAAGGTGGGCGCCACTAATGAAGACTTTGTATATTTATCAATTATCTTATATATTTAATTTATTCATATATTTATTCAATCTTATTTATTCAATAATGTGTTTAACTATATATATATTGATGATGTTATAAAGTAGTTTCCATCTTAATCTCAACTATCTTAATTGAAAACTATTTTGACCTTATTTTTATACTCTTAATTTATAAAGATATGTATTTACCGATATAATTAATAAATTATATCACGATTTTTAAATTTATTGTTATATATTTCATTATATTTTGAGGCATGTGAAGGTTGTTATTTTAAATTCCTATGTATGCCTTTTGGCAACACGTTTCCGAATAAGATTGATACTGGTGTATATAGTTGGAAAAAAAATATATATGTATAAAAATTCGCAGAAGAAAAAGAAAGGTTATTATTAAAAAGATCCTCTATTACTTAAAGGTAATTTATAAATAATGAGGAAGGACAAGAAATTAAAGATATTGAACTTGATAAAATTATATGTACATCAGCAGCTCACGTCATCAACGGCCTGCCCTATCCAATAACCGCTAGCCAACAACCAACAATATTACCAACAAAGTTACGAGATATAATCAGAAAGGCAAATTAGCATAAGAATTATAACATTTTCAAAATATACCAGAATATTAAATCGCTGATATATTCTAGAATTTTCACTTTTAACATATATAATATCGTAATGCTTTCAAACAAACCTCATATGTTCAAATTAAACAACAAATTTATAAATTCTGAAATTCATTTAACCGTATTATATATATATATTTATATATATAAGTTTTTGATAAAAGATTAACATGGTTTCTGTCTTTTCTCTTTTTCTTATCCTAATAACTTCAATTTTTACTTTTTTTCCTATGTTCTGCTACTATGACGCGTAACTCCGGAAGTTACATCGTGAACTTTTTATAGCCCTTTTTTTGTTACATAAAATACAAAACCTATCCGATACGTTAAACTTAGTTTTATCTATTTTTTTTTTAAACTATCAATACTCCTTCTCTTAGGAAGGAGACAGAGGTAATGTTGTTCAAACTTGGTAGTCTCGTGTGTCAATGTGTATCAAATATCTTTCAGAAATATTGTCTGAATACCAAAATACCTGCTAAAAAGTACAACTTCCTTAAATTTTGTCCATGAGCGTATATGAATAAAATAAATATTTTATTCAATTTTCAAATTGAAGTGCATTTAAATCTTTCGAAATAAAAATAATTATTCAAAAATCAACTTTCTAAATTACTTCTCCGACTTAATTTTTTAAGCATATAAAAACCCATAAAGCCTAGCAAAAAATGTAAACTAGAAAGCAGCTAGTAAGGGACACATATGGCAATAAAAGAGTCTCTCTATATTTTATTAGCCACTTTAAAACACTATATATAATATTCTCATATAAAATACATAATATATTTTAATATAAAACATATAAAACCTGCCTAATTTATATGTTCAAACACAATAAACCCACAGATATTTTGTTAAATTTATATATGTGAAAAAATAATTAAAAAAAAAACACATGTGCACCTGTTCCGGATATGCCTTTTATTTTCACTATCAACACCTGACCTTTCTATTTATTTATTTTTATATTACCTTTGTTACTTTCACATGTTAAGCGTATTTACGCATGTATGACCTTAAATACCAATTTATTGGTTTCTCAAGTAGCCTCTGAGACCAAAAAGCATTTTGGTCGCAATGGTACAGCCTACTCCAGGCTGACGAGCGCCTATAGCGCGAAACGCGTTCGTGGATGAATTATTTTGATTTATAAAAAAAAATGGTTTGGCCGAATATCAGGGAACAGGCTAAATCAATGTTTAGTTGATTTCTATTCCACTAGAGAAGTGCTCTGCCATTTAAAAAGCACGTGTGCTCCTGGTCAGGATATGTTTTCATTATTTTTTATTTATTTATATCTTATATATATATAATTTAAAATGTATTAATCAATAACGCGCGGTAATGAAATATTTGCACCTATTACAGAGATAACAAACAAAACAACAAACAAATTAAAACTTAGAATTAAATATTTACAGATTTAAATGTATTAATCGACAGAATTCATTATATTTATATAGACAAATGGGCAGATGTAAGAGAGTTGAATCATTTAGAACAGGGAATAATCGATGTCTCACTTCTGTAAAGTTCGGACAGTCGTAAATAAGGTGAAGAGCAGTTTGTTCAGTTTCTCCGCAAGAACAATTTGATGTTTCTGATTGACCTCTTTTATGTATTTCTGGAAATTCACGTGTAATGTGACAAATTAATTGGCTATATAATTTGAATGGAATTGTATGCGTCTAGCGATAATTTATAAGCTTTTTAAACGCTACCACGCCATTCTAAACTGTAATAGATTACTGTGTTAAAACGGTATTGATATTTCTAGTTTTTTGACTCAATAACATTGTCTTCTTTATAATATGTTTTTTATAGACCTCTTTTATGAAATTATTTCTGGAATTTTGCGTGTGATGTGACAAATTGAGCGATTATAAAATTTGGATGGATTGTGAAATCCGTTTGGAAAATTTGCGAATTGTATAATTATATATCTTATATGTAAGATATATTAAATATTCTATGAATAATGTGTGTAGTATAATTTGATATATTATTTATTTAATATTCATAACACACAATAAATATTTCATTATTTAAATAGCTATTTAATATTTAAGACGTAACGTTTATATTTAATCGAATTTTATATTCAAACAAAATTCTGATTAATTCTTTTCAAGTGTTATCATATATGTTGAATAGAAGCTCTTACATTTGATAGAAATAAATGAATATATCTGAAATGAATATTAAAATAGAGTTTGATATATTTTATCAGCCTTTATATTTAAATATCGTTTTAACATTTATTTTATCTCTTCTTTAAGTAAAAGTGCGATACTTGAGATCAATTTATATATTTTATTCATTATTCAGAAAATTATATATGTACAATTTTAAAATTGTTTTATTAAGGCTTTAAAATATTTAGACGAAGTGAAACTGTTATATACTTATATTCTTTATTTCGACTTAGAACGCTATGTCCCCCTAGGGACACTTGCACTTTAAAGATAAACAAAAAAAAATGAAAGAAAAGAAAGATATTTGAAATATGTACAGAATTAGTATGTAATTTAGATGAAAAAGAGGAAAAATATCAACACAATTGATATATGTACAAAGAGTTGATATGCATATATATCTAAATGAAATCAATAATATGCTTTCTTTATTTTTAATATCAACACCTGACCCACTTATTTTTTCCATTGTTTTTTTTTTCATATATATATCTATCAGAGAGATATATACTAGGGGCTTATTTAAAATGTGTAAAACCCAACTATTCAGCATTAATAAATAGCCTTCGTAAAGAGAAAAAGACGTGTTTAAAAGGAGCAAAAACCCACCAGGAGTTTGTATAATAGATTCGCTTGTAATTATAGTGTCAGGCTAGATGACATCTATACCGGGCCGGCAAATTAACGAGGCTACAACAAACAAAGCAGGCGGATTCTCCGATATTTCAACATACTAAAGAAAAACTATATATTGATTTCCTTTAGGAAACGTGTCATCCGGAGACTTGAAAAATGAAGAGTTAATTTACATTTTTAAGAAATATGACCAAAGATATGACAAAGATTTTTACAAAACATAAATCTTGTTCGTCAAGATGTTTATTCATTGATACTCATAAATGGATATCATTACCTCATCAATATTTTTTGAAGTAATGAAAAAGAATATTGAGTTGATGAAATAGAAGATTATATTCGAATTTTTCATGCAATGACGAATATCCCTAATTTATTTATAAGGTTGTCTCAAAATTTCGTGTTTTTCTTAAAACGTTTTTTTTTTATTACTTGGCGAATAATAATATTACGGCGAATACTTAATATAATACATAATACAATTACTTTATACATAATACAAAGACATTATACATAACGGCGAATAATATTGGTATTTAATTTTTTGCAAGTGTTTATGAACATTTGGGACAACCTTGTATTATATGCAGAACACGGGAACCTCAATTTTCAGTTTAACAAATTTAGGCTTCCAAATATTATTCAGTTTTGACCTTCTGCGTTAATTTGAAAGATAATAAATAGTTAACTCTTTCTGAATTTTAAGCGAATTGTTATAAAGAAGTGTTTAAATATTCATAAAACCAAGATGTCAATAGAGAATTAAATTATGACGGAATATGGATTAATAAATTCATCAATAAAATACATGGATAAATCAATCATAATATTTACATATTTTTGTGTGTAATATTATAAATTACTATTTTAATTATAATATTATTCCATCTTCAAATATTTAGAATCTCTACCTAAGGAATCTAACATAATTTATAAGAATAATATTTGAAATATTGATGCAAATAATATTATAATTGAGTTAAATAAATTTAAAATATTTGCAGAGTATCTTTAATAAGGTATTGGGAGGCAAGCTTTCGCGTGGTCGCGCTTCATCAGGCCACTGGCTCCGCAAAGGCGTGCAACAGATATAATCTCTGAATCTCTATTGTATATATGTGTTACACGCCTTTGCGGAGCCAGTGGCCTGATGAAGCGCGACCACGTGAAAGCTTGCCTCCCGAAACCTTAATAAAGAAACTCGGCAAATATTTTAAATTTATTTAACTCGAAAATAATATTGATGAAAATGTTGGATGTTATTTTCAAATATATTTTTTCATTCATTTAACTATTATATTCTGTTATTTAATAATCTGTGATGTTTTTTTTTGTGTTTTAAAGATAGCAGTAAGTACAAATACATTATTATAAAATAAATGAAGCTCCCAGGGTTAAGTTTCTTGTGCAACTTTTTATTTTCAAGCTTTCGGACTTGTCAGTACTTCAACAGGATTATCACTTTAACAACTTAATAATAAATACATTTTTACATACATAATCTGTGATGTTGAGCTAATATATAGATTAGGAAGAGAGGTGAGTGAGGAAATAGATATATTATTAGAGAGATCATTTCTCCTAGTAAGACTAACTAAAATATATATAGATAATTTATTTTGAAAATAGAGCATTCCATATATAAATCTTTAATTAAAAAGGTATATATTGAAACAAAATATCATTTATTTTACCAATATTTCAGTTGGCTGAACGCTAACCTTTATCAGAGTGTTATAACATATTTAATGTGAGTCAACAAACTCAGCGCCACATAACGTCAAAAGGATAATTCTGTTGACATTATGTGGCGCTGAGTTTGTTGTTGACACACATTAAATATGTTATAACACCTTGATAAAGGTTGGCGTTCAGCCAACTGAAATATTGGTAAAAATATATATATTTTAAACCAATATATGCTTTTTAATTATTAAAATTTATGTTCATTTAATTACAAGTTACTTGTATTTAGTTTGTTTTTATAATAATAAAAATCTATATTTTAGTAGAGAGTGAACATTGCGATCCACCCATAAGAAGTTTAGTGTATATATTATCTATAAAGGAAAGGTAGATTAAAATGTATATAAATTTCAAATATTTTATAATATAGGAATATTTTATTTTCTTACTTACCCCAGTGCCTAAAGCACACACAAAAGTAATAATAAAAATAATATGCCACAACACATCATCTATATTCAGAATATATTGTATTATAAAAATAATAATATTCTAATTTATCAATTCTCTTCACCAAATGTCATGTAGAAAATTAGAAACGAAACTTCAGAATGACACGGCAATTTATTCAAGGCAAACACCACCTAAAATTTATTAAAATACCAGAAAAGCAACGAGAGTAGTTTCCAGAGTAGAAAATATATAAATATTCAAAAATTAATAAACTTTACATTAAATATGGACAATAATTTGCTATATAGCTCTTTCCCTATGGGAGTTATGACCCACAGCTTGCAAATATTGTAAATGCTGACATGGATCTAACGTGCTTCTGACAAGTATTCCCTATCTCTACTTTTGGACCTTTTAATTTAGTTTTATAACAGAACATAGGATAGATGAAGGAATGATCAAGATGAAGGAAACCGTCGGCAACATAGTGGAAGAGAAGCTCGGTGATATTCGAAGCGTGATCTCCTCGAAAGGATTATCTTATGCCCAAGTTACACAGAGAGATCATACACAGAAATTTATTGAGGAAAGACAACGGACCTTAAACACTGAAGCTACACTGCTCGCAGTTCCTCTAAATAATGAGCCTATTAACAACATAGCTCAGGCAATTTCAACTAATATAAAAAAGTTACGAGAAAACGGTAGTGGGATACGAATTAATAAAATTATTAACACCAAAAATGCAGTAGTAATAAAAACTCCTAGCGACGAAGAGGCTAAACACTTGTTAAAGGAACTGAGCATGGCGGCGGAATTGAAAGCAAATAGTAAAATGTCAGTAAATTAACGGAAGTTAATAATTTAATACCAATCATATGTACCATGAATCCTGATTTGAGTGGACTAGAGAATGAAATTCGAGTGCTGTTCCCCATGAAATCCAATACCTCTCACCACAATGTAGTGCTGCGAGTTTCTCCACGAGTGTATCAAACCTTAAGGAAGAAGGGTAATTTTATCTATACCGACTGTGAGAGATGCCATATACACGACAAAGTATTAGTTAGGCAGTGCCAGAAATGTTTTGAGTTTAATCCAAGACATAAAATCAGCGAATGCTCCCATGAAAAGATTTGCCTAATATGCGGCGCGGTGGGAAATCATGAGTGTTCGCGTAAACAAAAATGTTTCAACTGCGCTAAACACCCGAGGTACAAGAATGGAAGGTCTCTTGATCACAAGGCGAACTCCAGCGAATGTCCCCTGTACAAAACCCAGATGGAAATAGTAATACAAAGAACTCAATACCATTCAGATGAATGATAACAATATCAGATGTATACAATTTAATGCAAGGAAAAGTATGATGGCAACTAGTGAGTTAGGTGTGACAATCGCAGACGATCTTCCTGACATCATATTTCTACAAGAACCATACATGTGCAATGATACAGTGAAATTTGGCAAGAATTCACGAATAGTATATTCTAGCACAGATAGGCAAATTTATACTGCTACTATTATTTTGAACCGCAACATAATATATGAGAAAAGTAACAGGTTTTCAAATTCCTTCTGTACAGCGATCTCTCTCTATTTCAACGGGAAAAGAATAGTTATTGCCAATATTTATATACACCCAAACTCAATGGCTGCATTTCATATCCAATTTATCTCAGAAATACTTGAGGCCTTTGGTCAACTCCCAATAATCCTTTGTGGAGATTTCAATTCAAGACATCCACTCTGGTTCGATTCAACGACAAATAAAAACGGATACATTCTAAAGTCCATTATTGAGGAGCAGAATCTATTTGTTCATAATCTTAAAATCCCAACTTGCAGAAATGCTAGCATAATCGACTTGACAATTTCTAATAAACATTCCATTGGTCTTATACATAACTGGAGAACCTCAGCACTTTCTGTTACCTCAGACCATTTGGCAATACTTTTTGATATCTTCAATATGATAAACTTGGCAAACAATAATAGACAGACATCGACATGGAAATTCAGAGAAAAATCGGCGAATTGGACCAAATTTGCTGAGAGTATTTCGCCTTCGGATTTACTGGATTTAAATTCAGCTTCTAAGCACATTGTCAATTG
This sequence comes from Cordylochernes scorpioides, assembly GCA_030710605.1. Classification (NCBI taxonomy): domain Eukaryota; kingdom Metazoa; phylum Arthropoda; class Arachnida; order Pseudoscorpiones; family Chernetidae; genus Cordylochernes; species Cordylochernes scorpioides. Next base: position 7,077,803 of record CP092884.1, read on the forward strand.
TGAAGATATTGATAATGTGGTAAACAAATTGACAAATTTAGTAATTGAAGCTGCATACTCTTCTCTCGACGTCAAGCATCACACCTCTATAAACACGACTACTTCCAAAAATTGGTGGAATAAAGAGCTTGAACAATTAAAAGAACATTTACATTATCTCAGGAATTTGTATTATAGAGGGGGTAACCTGAATCCGAGTATTTACAGAGCGGCAAGAAATAAATACTTAAGAGCCATCAATAGAGCAAAAAAGACGCCGTGGAAAATATTTATTGAAGAAAATGAGTCTACGAATGCTTTCGGGAATGCATACAGGATTTTTAAACGGTTAAGATCGGCCGATATTCAAGTGGGCATACCATTACTGAATAAAACTGCAGAATGCATGAGAGAGCAAAAGATGAAGGAAATGCTAACAGCATTTTTTCCTGATGATGATGTGCGGTTGGACAATGAAGAACACACTTTAATTAGAAATCACATCCCAAGTTTTACCAACAGGGAAATCATTTTTATTACTGAAAAGGAAATAAAGGATTTGTGCTCGAATCTTAATATCAGAAAGGCTCCTGGTCCAGATAACGTGAGTAATTATATGATTAAGCACTCATTATTATCAATCCTACCCAGTTTAGTCAAACTCTTTAATGAGTGTTTGGTGCTGGGTTACTATCCTGAAAGCTGGAAACATTCGGTATTAAAAATTATTACGAAACCGCAAAAAGCTGACTACGAAGCAATTAATAGCTATCGCCCAATTTCACTAACATCAAATTTCTCAAAAATATTTGAAACGATCATTAAAAATAAAATACTCAATTATTATAATCATAATAACTTACTGAGCCATAGACAACATGGATTTACGAAAAGAAAATCTACAATAACGGCATTGGACAAAATAACCGAGACCATACTGAAACACAAACAAAACGAATTGGTTGCATTGATTGCCATTGATATAAGTGGTGCATTTGATAATGCGTGGTGGCCTGCCTTAATAAAAAGAATGGACGAAGACCACGTCCCAGCAGTTCTAATAAAAATTATCCAATCATTTTTAAATCGGAGAAGAAAAACAAGTCTCACCTTCTCGAATACAACAATTTCGAAATATTTATCAAAGGGATGTCCTCAAGGCGGACCATTATCACCTTTATTGTGGAATATAGTCCTGAATGATTTGTTGATCAACTTCGCATCCCCAAATTCTGAAATAATCTGTTATGCGGATGATGTTTCGATTGTTTGCTGGCACAAGACCATAGAAGGGTTAAAAATGAAACAGAAAGAACTTTAAATTATGTAATACAATGGTGTACAAGAAATAAGCTAAAGCTAAGCCCGGAGAAAACCGGCTTAATACATATGCACGGCAAACAAAATATTCCAATGAGAACTCCAAATTTCATAATAAAACCAGTGGAAGAAGTAAAAATTTTAGGTATAAAATTTTCTAATCACAGAATTAAGTCAAAAATTAACTTCACACCCCACATTAATGATATTCTTTGTAAAATCAACCGTATGAAAAATCTTTTATTTTCACTCTGTGGGAAGATGTGGGGATTGGATGCTAAAAAAGATTAATTTTATATAAAACTCTTTTCAGGCCAATACTAACCTATGGATCTGAAATATGGTATAAATTTATTAATAAAAGAAGTAAGCAAAGATTAAAGTCTCAGCAATATCAGATTCTTCTTTGGGTAGTGAGAGCCTATAAAACGACCTCATCAAATTGTATTCATAGTTTGGCAAAAATACCTATTCTCACAGATCAAATAGAATCGTTGATAATAAAATACGATTTGGCCAATTTATCAAAAGAAGAAATTAATGTATTCAGACCGCATGCCCCGACTATAATTCATAACTACATAGAATCAAGAATGGCTGAAACAATAGCTAACACTAATGAAACATTCAGAAAATTTTTCCCATTTGGAATTCCTTTTTATTTTCGTCCGAATTTTTATAACTCACAGTTCGTCACGGGTCATGGTAATTTTGGAGAATTTCTGTCGAAAATCGGGGCAACGGATGATCCTAGCTGTTTCTGTGGAAAAGAAAACCAAGACTCAATGCATTTATTGATGGAAAGTCCGATATTCCACAGCTACAGAAGTAATCATTTTTATCCCATCGAAGAGGTTTGCGAATTTGTATATAACAAAGACACTTATGTAAAATTCAATAATTTTTGTAAGTTCATTTTAGATTTTCTCTTCTGTTTAAGAAAACCATAGTTTCAGTTTTAATTGTGTTTTTAACCGGTTATTGTGTTGTATATACTGAATTGTATATAGGTTGCTAAAATAATTTATTTTGGATCTTCTCTTCTGTTTGAGAAAACCATCGTTTCAGTTTTAATTGTGTTTTTAGTCGGTTATTGAGTTGTATATAGGTTGATAGGGTAATCCATTTTGGATTTTCTCTTCTGTTTTAGAGTGCCATCGTTTAAGTTTTAATTGTTTTTAGTCCGGTTATTAAATTGTATAAAATGAATTGTATATAATCTACTAAAATGTATTTAGGCGCAAGTATCCCGAGCTGGGATATCGCGTCCGATGTGTCAAATAAAATAAATAGGATATGCCTTTTAGCTCTCCCATGTCTAATATATCGATTCCTTTCTATAGTATTAAAACTATGATCACTATTTATATACACCCATACCTCGCTTTGCGTCGGGGTTACGTTCCAAAAACACACGACGCAAAGTGAAAATATGTGAAGGCGCAATCAAAAATAAAGGTGTTGCCATATTTTAGGGAAAAAATACAAAAAAAAAAATTAAAGACTCGAATCCAAAACAACGCAATTTCGAAAATCTAACGACGCACAGTGAAAATCAGTAAAAATTAAGCAGCGACGCAACTTCGAAAAAAAAAAAACGCAAAACGAAACGACGCAAAGCGAGGTATTGGTGTATAGCTAACGACAACCTCCTGGTAATTGTCTTTATATTAGTTTATATTCTGGAATATCAAGCAAATAATTCTTTGAGGCATGATAAAATTCATAACTATTTCTTTTGCATATTCCAGAAGAGTTTCTGTCTTTTATTTATTTTATTTTTTGGTGGTGGGGGGTTGTCAAGATTAGAAATATGAAAGGAAAGAGATGAAAGGAAGAAATGATATATGAGAGTAGAATAACATTATATAAAACTGAATATAAAGGTAATATGAGTAATATATGTAAATATAATATGATACATTAGCGCGCCATCTGTTATGAGTTTTCGAAACTATTATAGAGACGCGTATAATTCTTTTAAAAATTAGGGGCAGTAGAATTTTTTTATTTTTAAAAAGAATCATACGCGTCTATAATAGTTTTAAAATTCTCATATGTAAATATATAAACCGGCTAACAGTAGAATTTTTATTGATCCAGAAGATAAAATTAGAGTAAATATTTGTAAAAAAACGGTTGACATCAGAGGCTATTTTCAAAATTTTATTTATATTGTTTTATTTCACTCTTTTATTTAGTTCATTTAGGAATAAATAACTATATTGTTTTATTTCACTCTTTTATTTAGTTCATTTAGGAATAAATAACTATTTTAAATATAATTTCATGAAATTTAATTTATAAAATATAGTATGAATGAATGTACCTTATTTCCATGACGTTGATAAATGTCTTTTAACCTCGACAGAGTAAAAAATCACTGAAATGTTGCGTATATAAAGGATTCCCATTTGGCTGAGAAATCTTTGAAATTGCAAATATGAAAGCCGGTCAGACAACAATCATCATTATAAACTATTGTTTAAAAATCAAAATATACGATATTTTTAAAGAAGACAAGGATTATATATAATACACTAGCCGAATGACCCGGGCAACGCCCAGGTTTTACCAGATTAAATGTTTTTATTCAAATACTATTCGTTACAATTATAAATTGGCGCCGTGGATGTCATTCTTGTGAAACGTCTCGCTCCAAACTTTGTGTCTGAGAAGCGATATTTTTATAAAGAGATGATCTGGCTTTGTGTCTTCTGCTCGAATGTATGTTTTTCTGTTAGAATTTTGTTCCTGCACACTAAAATTGAACTGGCTTCACCCGTGGTCTCAGCTTTTTGGAATTTTTCCCGATATAATTTTGTATCTGATAATCAAACATGATACAGCAATATTGTCATCATCATTTTCTGACTAAAAAAACAACTATTTTTGCCCAGAACCTGTCAATTTTATTTTTTATTGGCTAAAAATCTGATAAATAGCTTTTCCAGATTTTTCTCTATGTCCTGTCAAAACACGTTTTACATGTACATTAGGTCAGCTGATATTACCTCCCATCTTCACCGCTAGAGGTGCTGCTTGCGAGCGAAAAGGCAAATTTGCAACGCAATTTGCAAATAACTCGAAGAATATTCGGGATAGAGACCTGAAATTTTCACTATAAGTTTTTCCAGATTCTACTCTATATACTGTTAAAATTTCAGTCAGATTAGTTACGTATTGTGGACGTGTATAGCCGACATAGATACACACATACATACATACACTGACCTTTATATATATACTAGCCGAATGACCCGGGCAACGCCCGGGGTTTACCCGATTAAATGCTTTTATTCAAATACTATTCGTTACAATTATAAATTGGCGCCGTAGATGTTACTCTTGTGAAACGTCCCACCCCAAACCATCGGCCGGGAATCGAACCCGGGGCGCCCGCGTGGCAGGCGAGCATTCTACCACTGAACCAAAAGCAAACGGTGACAGAAGTGTCTCGCGCATTGGCGGCACCAAATTATGGTGGGGGGCAAAGGTGGCCTGATCGTAGCCGACCAATAGGAGGGCGCCGGCAAACCGTGACAGAGGCCATGACGCTCGTAACTGTATATAGAATAGGGATTATAACGCGGCCTATGATTGTAGAAAGACATTTTTCAATTATCCCGCAAATGTTTCTTTTGAACGAAAAATCGAAATTTATTTTAGAGGAGAAATAACTATTAATCTTAGGAATGAAGTATGAAAGGATGAATTGCGAGAAAGAGTAATGATAACGGAAAAATAAAGTGTCCAGGGATGGGAATCGAACCCACATATATAATTGTATTTGATTATTATATTATGTTACAAGGCAATAAGAAAACTAATGCTATACATATTATAAATCCTAATTCTTAAACTGAATTTAAATTTTAAATCACACATAAATGTGTATTTTATTCAATATCAAATAGCGAAGGAAAAATCTATAAATATATCAATATTCATATTGTCAAAGCCAGCTGCGAGTGACATGTGACAAATTTGACACTCGGATAGATAAAACACAGAGAGTAACACCAATTATTTTGGAAATGGCAGCAAGGTGAAGGATAATGTAGAGATCTTTGTGAGAAGTTGGATAATTATATCGCTTTTTTTTAGCTCCAAGTTATTTTGAGGTTTTGAATAAAATACTTGTTCGTATTAAATCGTGTGTAAGTTATTTTTCCATTTGAGTTAGTGGAATGGGAGCCTTCGTCTCTAATAACAAGTTTATATATTCTTTATAGCAGCTTTGAAGTAATATATATCGTAAAAATATAAATATAATTGTTGAATGACAATTCATGCAGATTTCTGAATATGACAATAATTATTTAAATGTATATTTATATGTTATTCATTTATTTCGACTTAAAGCGCTATGTCCCCGTAGGGACACTTGTAATTTAAAGATAAACAAAAATTTTGAAAGAAAAGAAAGAAAGATATTTCAAATATGTACAGAATTAGTATGCAAGTTGGATGAAAAGATAAAAAATGTATGAATCAACACAAATGATATATGTACAAAGGGTTGGTATGCAAATTTAGTTAAATGAAATAAAATTGTAAAGTATTGTGTGTATTCGAGAAAAGCAATTTACAGATTAAAAAAAAGTTTTAAGGAATGTTTTAGAATGAAAATATGCTAGATATTGAATATGCTATATATATATATATATATATATACATCTATGGTAATTTAAAACAACAACCTCATATTGTGTAGATAACTTATAACAAGATTGTCATGTTGTATATAGAGACACATCTATAAGTAATTATGCGCATGATTAATCTGTGTCTTTACATCACCCTATGTAATGTAATTTGTACAAAGTGGATAAATAAATAAAATCTGTAATAGATTTAAGAGTTGAGCTAAAGCAGAGATCGAGCATAGTATTACCAAAACAACAGTCTAAAGATGGAACTCATAAATCAGGTAGATTCACAATTCCCACGACAGGCCACCCACACTGTCACATGTGGTGGAATGCAGAGACCCCTCTCACACCTGGACATGCCAAGGCCCCCCTTTTCTCAGAAACGCCCATGTCACATAAGGTCGCCCCGTCTTGAACCTATAAATCATCACCTTACAGTCTCTTGACAGCTCAGTACAGTTCAGTTAGTTGAGTTGAGTTCACCCTTAGCGTCAGCTCACGTCGGTCGTACCTTATGACGATCTCATCCAACATGTAGTTAGGAAGAACTCGTCTATCTCCATCTTTCGCTCCTGGCTCAACTTTTATCTGTTTACGGAACTTTCTTAGTGCAACTGTGTCTTCGTTTTTTGTGTGGATATCCCCAGCTTTCCACTCTGCCTCGACCACGACTGCCTGTATTTTGTGAGAACTTTTAAAGGTCTTCCAAGGTGCAGAGAGGTACTGGAAAACTCTACATCTTGACTGTTCCTCTTGGTCAACACAGTACAACAAGAGCTACCAGGACTTCAACAATTATTTCAGTAGTCGACAGGATCTCTACAAAAGCTACTGGAAAACTTCTCTCAACATTACATGAGTCGACAGGATCTCATCACAGATAAGTCGACAGCAACTCATCATCACATTTAAGCCGACAGGATGACCAAAACGAAGGATGACACAACGAAGAGGTAAGAAGACTGTTCAGATAGGAGGCGAGAAAGAGCGAAGATGGAGGAACAAGCCCGACCATTCCAACGAAACGTCCAAGCAATCTCTCCCCAAGATATTTACGGAAGAAACGCCGCCCCAACGGACTTCCGCATACCCGCTAACCGATCGCCAACGTCGGGAGCAAGCTGACCGCGCCAACGACAGCCCCGAAATTCCCGCAAGTCATGGAAACCAAGCAGCGATGTACCCAAACCCTGTGAGAAGTTCTCCACCTTCGACTTGACATCATCGAGACAATGGCATCGAGGCAACAAGCGACAAACAACTTTCCAGAAGTTACAAGCGTCTACAAGCTCTACATGGAGCGTCTTCAACGTCAGCAGGAATACAAGCCAAGACCAAGTTTCCTGACTGAACTTTCACACAACTGTAAGTTTTTAAAAAAACCTACCTTAACTTTATCCTCAAGTTCAAAACTTGATTCCCTTTTAATTTTGTATTTATATTTTCACTTTAAGCATTTTAAATCCAATTTTTACCTTTTTTATGCCATTTTTAATTCAATTTTTAATTATTTTTACATTCTTAATTCAAACTTAAGCTTTTTTATATCATTTTTTAGTCAATTTTTAAAAACCTTCACAATCTCATGTATCAAATTTACTTTAATTTTTAATCAGATTAAAATTTCAAGTTATTACTCTCAATTTTACTTTAAAAAAAAATCATTATTATTATTTTTAAAAAAATCTCATTCATCATAATTCTCAACTTATTTTTGTTTTACTTATTAGTTATCTTTATATCAAAAGACCAATATCTTTATCAATTCTTAAAATTTGGTAATGTTCACCATTTTAAGTAAGCGCCCAATTCAAATTATTTGTAACTCTCACGACATTGCCCTTTTATAAGAATCATTTTAATTATCGTAATCAACAATTTAAAAAGTATATTCAAATTTTAAATATAAATTAACATAGGTGAAACGCTTTTTTTTTTTAATTGCAAAAATCGGAAGATACAATATCTTCAAAAACACCACTAGGGAAAACAACTATCTTTCCCAAAACAAGTTAGGAATAAAGATTCACTCCACTTCACCGCCAGTAGCTAATTTAAGTCACAGCCTTCCAAAACGATTACAATCGTTAATATTCGAGGATAAATACACTCCCTCGTCTTTTCCTTTTTACATGCATGATTGGTCATCAACACATTTCTTTCAAAAAACCTTACAACACCCTCGCATCACTATCTCAAATTGGCAACAATTTTTAGTGCACGACTTAACACGCAAATCCAATTTCGAGCTCCACTTAGCTCTATATCGTCGCCACAATAAAATAATTTCACATTAAGCGTGCCACATCCACTAACAGTCAAATATTCTCGATGTGTTTCATACAACAACCACCCATGACTTTATTAAATTTGTTATTCATGGTGAAACAGGTTAGATTTTGTACCAAATTATGACTTCACGTGACACCTTTCCATTCAATTCACTTCACAAGTGTCACAAGGCAACACAACAAAATTTTTCTCACTTCTCAGGCCAAAGACGCCCTTCATGCCTGTGACACTTCTCACCTCAAAGCGTGTGTCCACGTCGAAAGTTATATCTTTCACTCACTTCTAGCCTGAAATCATCGTATAACAATCTTATTAAGTCTAAACAACTTCGAAAACAACAACTACAAACACCGAGAAAATCATATCTTTCAATTATAGCAGAAAATTGCCAAACTTCAACAAAAGAAGAGAGAGAGAGAGAGAAAGTCAGTTTCGAGTAAATCTCAAACATAGCAAGCCATCCCACACGTGTGACCACCCCACAAATATAATTTCCGTGAAAAAAAAGGAAGTAGACGCCCTTTTTGACGCCACTCCCTTGGTCACTACTATCTTTTGAGAATATCTTTGGACATGCCCTCTCTTCCCCCTCACAAGGCAGATCTTCTTGACCGCTACCTTCATGACGCCATTTTGAACACATGTGTCACACTACTCATTTAGATTTCCTCGAGAATCTCACAAATCTCACCAACGAGTAATCACAACACAACATACTTTAAACATTTTACATGTTAATTGATAACACCAATTAAAACAATTTGGTTAAGTCTTATATAGACTTTTTAACGCGAAAGAGAAATCATTCTATACATACCAGCATTGAGGACAAACGAAAAGATCATTTCACGTATTCCCAGTTTCAGAGTCATAGAAACACCGATGTTACCAAAGGGATATAATCTAGTCACACACCACAACTGTAACTTTTCGTCAAAAGAGACAATTTTTGTTCAATTTTACACTACTTAAAATTTATCCAATCATTAATAACCTTCAATTATATTATAAATTTTGTATAAAATCTTGAATAATTATTTTTATTTTTACCTTTCAATTATATAATCAAATTTTTAATCCAACATTAAACAAAAAAAAAAAAAAACTTTAATCAAATTTACTTTTATTTTTCATGATATTATTTTAGTATTGTAAAACATCTAATTGTTTCAAAAATTATTTTTATTTTATTATTTATTATATATTTTATATATTACAGGTTTAATTTTGTCCACTTACACTTTTTGTACCCGCAATCATATTTCTATATTTCTATTCACTATATTTTATTTGTTTAAATACCTTTATTATCTGACAAAGTTTATCATCCACTATCGGGCATCTACAACAATCGTTTTCAACAATCATATTCTTTAACCAATTCCCTATATTTTTCATCATTATCTTTTCAGTCATTGCGTCACATCAAAGTAGAAAAACGACATCACTGCTTGACAATTTATTTTTTGATTTCGTAATTCAACAAACTCCTTGAACACAGTTCCCCAGACTTATCAATCCAAACTTCTGGTCTGAACAAGCTTCAAGAGTTTATTTCATTTCATCCGCCGAGCAAATCACCAACGCATTCACAAAGCGTTCACTTTTTTTCAACTTTCAACTTTTTTTTTCAGCTCTAGCGGACAACATTCAACCTTTGATTTCGAGTCAAGTCAGATCACCTACTGTCGCTACAATTCTACTTATCGCATGGCTCTATTTCACTCCTTTCTCAAGCATATTAATAAGCAACTTTTCTTCAACAACTTTTAACCCAATAATCCTAAAATTGTGACAAAACACTGTAACCCTTATATAGGATCGCAAGTGAAACATTGCCAAGGAAGACAGCTCAAGTCTATATCCTCGCTTTGCACCTGGATCTGAGTATTTGGTTTACATGAGCACTTCTAACAATTACATATTCTTCAACAACTTTTCAACCCAATAACACTACAATTGTGACAAAGCACTGTTACCCTATACAGGATCACAGGTGAAACATTGCCTAGGAAGACGCTCAAGTCCATATCCTCGCTTTGCACCTGGACCTAAGTATTTGATTGCATGTGTAAATCTCACAATTGCTTATTCTTTAACTACTAACCCTGTCCAACGCCCACCAATATTCTCTTAGAATGTGAATTTTTATGTCATAATTTTATTTTAATCATCTTTTTTGTTAATCACACAAAATGTCATTTTTATTTCACTTTTATATATCCAACAAATATCATCTTGTTATAGCCCTTTTTAACCCTCACAGTTTAAATTAATTAAAAGAAATTTTAATTACTTACCTGTGTTAGAGAGGCTTTACCCGCCTAAACCCAGATAAACCCTTTCACTCCCGGGGCCCATCTATGGTAATTTAAAACAACAACCTCATATTGTGTAGATAACTTATAACAAGATTGTCATGTTGTATATAGAGACACATCTATAAGTAATTATGCGCATGATTAATCTGTGTCTTTACATCACCCTATGTAATGTAATTTGTACAAAGTGGATAAATAAATAAAATCTGTAATAGATTTAAGAGTTGAGCTAAAGCAGAGATCGAGCATAGTATTACCAAAACAACAGTCTAAAGATGGAACTCATAAATCAGGTAGATTCACAATTCCCACGACAGGCCACCCACACTGTCACATGTGGTGGAATGCAGAGACCCCTCTCACACCTGGACATGCCAAGGCCCCCCTTTTCTCAGAAACGCCTATGTCACATAAGGTCGCCCCGTCTTGAACCTATAAATCATCACCTTACAGTCTCTTGACAGCTCAGTACAGTTCAGTTAGTTGAGTTGAGTTCACCCTTAGCGTCAGCTCACGTCGGTCGTACCTTATGACGATCTCATCCAACATGTAGTTAGGAAGAACTCGTCTATCTCCATCTTTCGCTCCTGGCTCAACTTTTATCTGTTTACGGAACTTTCTTAGTGCAACTGTGTCTTCGTTTTTTGTGTGGATATCCCCAGCTTTCCACTCTGCCTCGACCACGACTGCCTGTATTTTGTGAGAACTTTTAAAGGTCTTCCAAGGTGCAGAGAGGTACTGGAAAACTCTACATCCTGACTGTTCCTCTTGGTCAACACAGTACAACAAGAGCTACCAGGACTTCAACAATTATTTCAGTAGTCGACAGGATCTCTACAAAAGCTACTGGAAAACTTCTCTCAACATTACATGAGTCGACAGGATCTCATCACAGATAAGTCGACAGCAACTCATCATCACATATATATATTATGAATAATTGTCTGTGTTGTTGTAAAGAATAAGAATTGAAGGTGCAGCCGTGATAAAAGAAAAATAATTATTTACTATTAAGTAGTATTTATTTTTAACCAGCCGATAGACCCGGACAACGCCCCAAGTTTTACCCTATTAAATATTTTATTCAAATACTATTCGTTACGATTATAAATTGGCAGCGTGGATGTCACCCTTGTGAAACGTCCCGCTTCAAACTTTGAGTGTTTTAAAATATAAAAATAAAATGTAAATTTTCACAACGATATTTGAAAATTGTATCATTTAGATTTTTATATGAATATATTTTAAAATTGATATATATATAAAATCATAGCAAGTGATTTATTTTCCCTACGCCGTCACTGTGTCACTTAAGGTCATTCTTGTTAAACGTCCCGCTCCTCCAATCCCCGTCTTCCCATGTGGTCCATCCTTCCCCAACTTTACTTCTCGCAGTTTACGCTGTAAGGCGCTGGTTGCGAGTGAAATAGGGAATGTTTTTAATAACTCCAAGTACAATCTGGATATAAGCCTGAAAATTTGCCTATAAGTTTTTACAGATTCAAATATATATACTGTTTGAATTTCAGCCAGATTAGTTACGTATTGTGGACATGTATAGCCGACAAACATACATGCATACAATGACCATTATATATAGAGATTACTTGAAGAAAATTACACATTAAATATTTACAAAATTATAGAGAATCATGAAATTAATTCTATATTAGTGAATCAATAAAAAATTGGTATGTTAACTATGCATATTTACAAGAATTTGAAAGTCCTTCTAAAACGATTGTAAAAAAAAGTAGAATTACCAATGAATAATAAACCTTAAATAAATAAATATATATATATATATATTTAAAGTTTTTAGATTATATAATATATATATTTATATAATAATAGATTATTTATATGAATAGATGTATTTGAAAATTCGAACCTAATATAGACACATATGATTCTATTAAAAATTAAACAATTTCTACTGCCCTTTTTTTATTTCAACACACAAAACGTGATATTCCGGCTACATTAGGAACCTGCAACATTGGAACCATTGCAACATTGGAACCTGGAACCATTGCAATGGAAAAATTAATGGGAGGGCCTGACTCATCAATAGTGACCTCTCCCAGCCAGGCCCTCCCATTATTCTTTTCCATTGCAGTAAAGGCAAAAATAAATTGTTCAATTTTAGAAAGAATCATACGCGTCTATAATAGTTTCGAATTTTCATAACAGATGGCGCGATAATGTATCATAGATGTATTTGTTAGTGAGTGAGTAGGCTCTCTTCCTCTTAGTGTGAGGTTGTTTACTGTTTTAGTGACTTTGAGTCTAATGTTTTTATTCAATTAAATCCTTCAGTGATAAATTCCTTATCCAATCATATTTTTTCAACAATAATTATATACCAAGTTGATGAAACATCTATCAGAATACTATGAAATATTTTATGATTTTAAATAAAAGGAAAGAAAACCTTATTTTGCAATTGGGAAACACCAAGAAAATGTTGTAGGAATTTAGATATTATAACATTAGTTCCTCTAGATTCAACCTCAGCCTTGTTATTAGAACAATCTCAGATGGATAATTCTACAAGGGTAATCGATAGCCTTGGGTTATATAGACGTAGCGTTATATCAGAGTTTGATATGCTTTCTAGGACAAAATATCCTGTTCAACCCATGTCCTTTTCATAAAGCGAATTGTAAACATAAACTCTTTTATAAGGCTGTGGACAAAATATTTTGACATCTTAAAAGGAATAAGGCATTTCAGAGAAGAGATTTGCTGATTGCATTTGGTATAAGTTCAATGAATTCATATTTAAAAAAAAAATCTTAATCAACTTTCTGTGGAACTAAACTCCAAAATACAAGCTTCAGTAAATTGAAAGAAAACAATCTTGTACTTTATAATAACTACTCACATCTGTTTTCTCTGGTATTAGGCAAAATTAATTTGGTGAAATATTGGATTGAAACAGAAGGTGCCAAGCCGATTAAAACAAAAAGACTTACAGTGTGTGTGGCAGCTTAATAGAAAAACACAATAGAAGATAAAATTGATAAAATGATTAGAGAATACACTTTTCTTATCTTGAAGCCCCTGGAAACAAGATAGAAAATATTGATTTGTGTGCACTACATATAAATAAATAAATAAGTGAAGTTGTATAGCCAATTCTCATTGTTAATAACATATTCGAAACACTCCAATGATAAATAATATTCAGCAAAATATTTTAGATCGGGTTATTTTTAAAGTAGAAGTTGAAGATACAGACAAAGAAAATACAGCCCTCACTACAACTTATGGTTTCTATGAGTTCAACGTGATGACCTTCGGACTATGCAACGCACCCTGAAAATTGTGAAAATAATTGGAAATTATGTTTGTAAATATGAGAGAGAAGGAAGATTCATCACTATCTAGATATAAAACTTTTTAGCTCGGATATTTCGAACACATTTCAATAGATTCCAACTGTTAAAAGACTGAAGTACAAAGAGAACATCAAAATAAAACATTGACATTATCAGTATGTGTGTGCGAACAAAGACCAGAAAAATTGGGACGAAGTGTTACAATTTATCACTTATGCATACAAAATTATATTACAAGAAGCCATGGGCTATAATCCACTAATTCGTGCTGTTGGTATAGAATCCATCTCTCTTCTGGAAAATAAGAATATCTTTGTATATCCCAACATGGATGAATACGATTAGTAGATAGAGAATTACTTGGATAAAATAAATCGTACGAGAAAGGTAGTCGTTAACTAAACAGATAATACCCTTGAACATTTTGAAAATAGAGCAATCCATAAATAAATTTTTAATTGAAAAGGCATATATTGGATCAAATTACAAATTATATTTTGATCCAATATACGCCTTTTTAATTAAACTCTTGAACATATGAAGAGGTAATATGATAAGAGGCACAAAAAAAGAAACTATGAACAAGGTCCATTAGTTGCAGTTTAGACATCAATTAGAAAAATTCAATAGGAAAAAACTATTGCCAAATAATTTGACCACTATATAATATTGAAGTTGTCTAACGTCAATTATATAATAGAAAAGAAAGATAAATCGGACGAGAACAGCTGATAGTTCTGTCTCAATACTCAATCCTTATTTTGAGAGAATTGGTAAAGATTACGAGAAGGTGACAACCTCTTGTTGAGTGCAAATATTGCATCATGACCTTATATTTTCAATTAAAATATATAACCTATATTTAATTATTCGAAAAAATATATATATTATTGTTGGTATGTGTTGTTAGGTAATGTGTGCATATGCATTATATAAGTTTGTCGTCTATATTTGACACTATTCTTACTTTGTCACACCACTTTAAAAGGTGTTACAAAACAAACCAAAATTTTAAAAGTTGGCACCGACACGAGAAGACTAAATATCTCACACCTACAAGAAAATGAATAAATAAATAACTTTACAGCCATAATAGGTAATTCATTTATTATTTACTCGCATCTAATTATTCATGGAAACCTGTTCAGGAAAGGTGTTAGGCAAAAGAAAGGTGAAAGTTAATGAGTTGATTAATCCCCTAAATCGCTATGTAGTATGACAAAATATATGTGAATATACATTTTATTATATATATTAAAAGTAAAAGCTACATATCCTGACAAGGCTCACATGAACATTTCTAGATGACAGAGCGCCATCCAGTAGAGCAAAAATAAACTAAACGTTTATTTGCTTGTGATATTTTTACTGTTGCGATATTTGGCCAACCCAATTTCTTGATAAATTATTTTCTTATTGTTTTTTCACACACACACACGTATATATACATGTTGTATAAAAATATTATTTTATTCAAAAAATTATATATTTCATAGATACAAATATTCTGCTAAATCGACCGCCAGAGGTCACGCTTCCCCTATAAATACTCATTGTTGTTCTTCCCCGCTGGCCGACCCAAAACTTTTGTACATTATGTAAATAAGCTTTTCTTTTTTTATTCTTACGCCTTAAGCCAGGCAGTACTTACTCAAATTATGTTTTGTATATATTTCTTGGCTCAAATAAAGGAATCTCTGATCAAGACTATATATTTTTCAAGATTATTATTCAACCACGATTGCACCACCATAGCATGATGCCCAAGATGATCATAAATACAAGCAGAAAATCAAATATCTTTTTCTCTTTTAAATATAATATTAGCCGACATGATATCTGAAACTTGTGTGAACAATATCCCAAAAGCAAAATTTTTCAAATTCAACTATGCAAATTCTTCAACTAAAAATAGTTTATTCCCTGATATGCAAATTTTTCTCTTCAATCAAAAATAGTTCATTTCAATCAAAAATAGTTCATTTCAATCAAAAATAGCTCATTTCAACCAAAAATAGCCTTCTCCTCAGACAAACATAGCCCTATTCAAACAAACATAGCCATCTCCAAGAAAACATAGTCATCTCCAATCAAACATAGCCATCTTCCAGAAAACATAGCCATATCCGATCAAAAAAAGCCCTCTCAAAGAAAACATAGTCATCTCCAATCAAACATAGCCATCTCCAAAAGAAAACATAGCCATCTACAAAATCAAACATAGCCATCTACAATCAAACATAGCCATCTCCAAACAAACATAGCCATTTCCAATCAAACATAGCCATCTCCAAGAAAACATAGCCATCTCCAAGAAATATATACAAAACATAATTTGAGTAAGTACTGCCTGGCTTAAGGCGTAAGAATAAAAAAAGAAAAGCTTATTTACATAATGTACAAAAGTTTTGGGTCGGCCAGCGGGGAAGAACAACAATGAGTATTTATAGGGGAAGCGTGACCTCTGGCGGTCGATTTAGCAGAATATTTGTATCTATGAAATATATAATTTTAAATAAAATAATATTTTTTATACAACATTTCCCCCCTGTGTAGAAAATAATATGGGTACAGAGAAAATTGATAAAAGAATATAGTTAAAAAAAAAGATAAAATGATTGATGGAAAGAAAAGGTGAGGTGATATTCACTTATCATATTGGTTTTGATCAGTAATTGTTTTTATTGTGCTAAATGAATATCACCTCACCTTTTCTTTCCATCAATCATTTTATCTTTTTTTTAACTATATTCTTTTATCACTTTTCTCTGTACCCATATTATTTTCTTCACAGGGGGGAAATGTTGTATAAAAATATTATTTTATTTAAAATTATATTTCATAGATACAAATATTCTGCTAAATCGACCGCCAGAGGTCACGCTTCCCCTATAAATACTCATTGTTGTTCTTCCCCGCTGGCCCACCCAAAACTTTTGTACATTATGTAAATAAGCTTTTCTTTTTTTATTCTTACGCCTTAAGCCAGGCAGTACTTACTCAAATTATGTTTTGTATATATTTCTTGGAGATGGCTGGTGTTGGGCGGAAGGTGTGATGACTGGAGATGAAAGGGAGAAAGCGATGACTTGTCGAAGCTATGGTTGTTTGTTGAGAAGGAAGAAGGCTGCTTGAAATTGCTGGATATGGTAGGAGATGGGTATGTTCGCTTGAGTTCCATTGCATATTTACTTTTAAAACATTTCAAATAATTTAAACCATTTACACCATATCAGTTTTAATACGCCATATGCAAAGCAGTCGGCCAAGAGGACAACAACAAAATAACATTACCTATTTCCCACATCTTCAATATTTTATTAAGCTATCTTTAACATGTTTTAAAATCATATTGCCACTATATTTTTCGTTAATAACCACAATACCTTATAGCTTCACATTTCCATATATTTTTAATTTCCTAGCTTTTAATATTTTGATATTTTCTCATTTAATCTCATTTCACAATGTTTTTTATATTTAAAAATTGCATTTTTACTCCATTACTTGTTTCATATGTAATTATCTAAAAGCGTTTCAGCCAATATGATCAAGGGATATCATCCTTTTATTTCTCACTTTTTTAATATGCATTCATTTTATTTTCTTTCCTCATTTTTAATAATATATGTGTATCATTATCTCATGTTTTTCCCAATCTATTAGCTCACAACAAGCCAATATGATCAAGGGATATCATCCTATTATTTCTAACTTTTAATTTTCATTCATTTTATTTTTCTTCCTCATTAATATTATATGTGTATTTTTGTCTATTTCCAATCTTTTGGTTCACAATAAGCCAATACGTTTAAGGAAAACCAACTTTTAATTTCACTTTCCTCTATCGTTAAAATTTTACACAAATAAATTTACTGGCAATGCGTTTCTTTTTTTAATCTCTACAGACCTTACTGCAATGATATGATTTAATGAATGAGAGGGCTTGGCTCATCAGTAGTGAACCCTCTCAGCGGTTTCGCCAAATTAATCTTGGCGAAACCGCTGAGAGGGTTCACTACTGATGAGCCAAGCCCTCTCATTCATTAAATCATATCATTGCAGTAAGGTCTGTAGAGATTTAAAAAAGAAACGCATTGCCAGTAAATTTATTTGTGTAAAATTTTAATAATTTCACTTTCCATAACAGCATTTTATTTTCCTTCCTCGTTTTTAATATTATATATTTGTATCATTTTATCATGTTTTTCCCAATCTTTTGGCTCACAGCAAGCCAATATGATCAAGGAATATCACCCTTTTATTTCTCACTATTTTAATAATCATGAATTTTATTTTCCTTCCTCATTTTTAATATTATATATGTGTATCATCTCCTTATGTCTTTCCAATCTATTGGTTCACAATAAGCCAATACGATTATGGAAAACCTTTTTCTCTCTTTACCACATTTTCACTCTCTACCAATAATATTTGTAATCATTCACACTTTGTATCATTTTGTATTTCCTGTCTATTGGTTACCATCCAAAAACCAATATGATAAGTGAATATCACTTCACCTTTTCTTTCCATCAATCATTTTATCTTTTTTTTTTAACTATATTCTTTTATCACTTTTCTCTGTACCCATATTATTTTCTACACAGGGGGGAAATGTTGTATAAAAATATTATTTTATTTAAAATTATATATTTCATAGATACAAATATTCTGCTAAATCGACCGCCAGAGGTCACGCTTCCCCTATAAATACTCATTGTTGTTCTTCCCCGCTGGCCGACCCAAAACTTTTGTACATTATGTAAATAAGCTTTTCTTTTTTTATTCTTACGCCTTAAGCCAGGCAGTACTTACTCAAATTATGTTTTGTATATATTTCTTGGCTCAAATAAAGGAATCTCTGATCAAGACTTTATATTTTTCAAGATTATTATTCAACCACGACTGCACCACCATAGCATGATCCCCAAGATGATCATAAATACAAGCAGAAAATCAAATCTCATATCTTTTTTAAATATAATATACATATATATATATGATATAATATCAATTATATATTTACTCAAGGGGATATAATGAAGTCGAGAGTGCTTTGTGAAATGCATATATATTGTATGTGGGTATTAAATGGATATAAATTGTAACAAATAAATTCACAAGCAATGTTTTTCTTTAAACTAATACCATCAAATATTATATCTACAGATATTTCTGCATGTACTTACAGTAGAGATAAAATTTGATGGTATTGTGGCGAAGAAATATTTTATATTTTATTATTTGTTCTAATTATTCAATGAAAATGTTAAAAACAGATTACTCTTATTTGTAAAATCATCATAGGTGTTCTTTATCTTGCTTGTTCAATATTCTCTAGCTGTAGATAGTTTTGTTGATAATTTTCGACTAGTCGTACTGACGTCATCAATAAACACTTTCACATCTTAACATATTCCAAGACTTGGTTTCTACGCTACAAAAAAATAAATAAAAGATAAAAACATTGCCAGTTAATTTATTTGTCACAAATTTAGCGATAGATGGCAATTGAATTGTAGAATATATATATTGTAACCTTTATGTTTTTGGTTACCAAAAGATATGTAGATAGAAGTTAGTTTCAACAGTAAGATTTGATTGATCAATCCCGGTGAGGTGAATTTTTAAAGATATAATGATAAGAAATCATGTCTCGTACTCTAATGATTAATTATTCATTGTAAGCTTTATGTATTTCGTTACCAAAAGATATGTAGGAAGAAACAAGGTAGTATCAACAGTAGATTTGATCGATCAATCCCGGTGGTGAATTGATCCATCCATCAGTCAGCTGCACGCCACATATTCTGAATTACAAATACCTCCGAATATGTTATGGTGGTGGTGGTAATAAAATACCGCTTATACCCTGGTACCATATTTTCTATCCTACTCAAGCCGCTTTATAACTATCATTTGCCTTTTAACAAAACTCCATTTATATAAGTTCCTTCAAGCTTATGTTCATACTGTAATTGGTGATCATTATACCTTCAAATATGTGAAAATAATAATATAAACAAATAAAAAGGTCATATTTTCGGCTAAATAAACTCAGTAGAATTTAGTTTAAATATATACGGATAAAATAATTACATGAGGAGCTTCTTTTTAGTTTTATTGCGAGCTTTCGAACCTTTCGGTTCTTCTACAGGCATGGATAGCATGGATATTCAGTATATTCATGCTATCCATGCCTGTAGAAGAACTGAAAGGTTTCGAAAGCTCGCAATAAAACTAAAAAGAAGCTCCTCATGCAATTATTTTATCCGTTTATCTATATTAATAAAATAGAAATTTCATAAGTGTTGTTCGCTAAAAACTTTCGTTACAATGCATCAATTTCGACCAAATTTTCAACATTTATGTAAAACGAGATGGAGCAGGTTTTGCTTAACATCAAAATATTTTTCCTAACATTAACATGCGTAACTTCGGTGTTATCGATTAAATACAAAAAAATCAACAGAGTTAATTTTATTTATATATAAATACAAAAAAAAAATTCAACAGAGTTAATTTTTTTACATACTAGCTAATAATCCAAATCTAAAAAAAATATTCAAAACAAGCAATTTTAATATAACACCATATGTAAAACAGTCGGCCAAGAAAACAACAACGATATTACATCTTTCTCACATATTCACACACAATCTTGATTAATAATTAAAACTAATCTTTAACATTGTTTATTATACTTCACAATATAAAATATTCGTTAGGCAAACTTTCACTCGGATAAAACCCGGGCGAAGCCGGGTACACATCCGCTAGTATTTAAATAAAAAGGTATGGTGTTTTTATTATATAAAAAAAAATAGTTGATTTCTGTTCCACTAGATGACGCTCTGCCATCTGAAAAGTGCATGTACTCATGGTTAGGATATGCTTATTTATTCTTATTACCTTTAAAAATGTATTCAGAGATAAACATCGCCACATCAACCAATAGCATCAACTCCTGATGCTTCAGTGACTGCCTGTCACTCTTTCCAGAAGAATGTAGCTATGTTTTTCTCTGAATCAACTTTCAACCAACAAATTATCATCATATTTAAAAGTTTATTTGTTATTTTTCACCTAACAATTTCTTTCATATGCGAACATGATATTCCTTCTAATGCCATTTTATAATTCATGGTTGTTTATAACCTATCAAGGAAAAAGGTTATAATGGATGTTAAAAATTTACAATATTTATATATAATTTTCATAACTAAACATTAAAAATATTAATTATGTGGTAAATTGTTGAATATGAAAATATATTTAATTTAAAAGTTATAAAGGGATCAAAATATCAATTATTTTACCATTATTTCAGTTGGCTGGACACCAACCTTTTCCAAGGTATTATAAAATATTAATGTGTGTAAACATAAAAATACAATGGGTTGGCCAAATTTCACGGAGCAAGCTAAATAAACGTTTAGTTTATTTTTGCTCCACTAGATGGCGCTCTGTAATCTAAAAAGCACATGTGCTCGTGGTCAGGAGATGCCTTCTTTATTTTTAATATACATAAAATCTGAGTTACATATTTTGATGTTATGCAAAAGTATCTTGTTTTACATAGGTGTTAAAACCCCATTTTCTTGATAAATGGGATGACCAAATATCAGGGAACAGGTTAAATCAACCTTTAGTTGATTTCTGTTCCACTAGATGTCGCTCTGCCATCTAGAAAGTACATGTGCTTCTGGTCAAGATATGCCTTTTTTAAAAATGTATATATATAATGTGTTTCATATTGAAAATAGCGCAATCCATAAATATATCTTCAATTAAAAAGGCATATCGTGTATCAAAAAATAATTAAATTACAATTTTTCAGTTGGCTGAACATCAACCTTCTTCAAGGTACAGCAACATATCAACTCACACAAACACTTTCATTTTACATGTATAGATGGCGCGTTATTGATTTTTATTATCGTGAAGATAAGAGGCTGCCTAGCTGGCATTCATAGATCTTAAAATTAAAGATACTTCGGCCAGTAAATCTTTTTATTATCTCTAAAAAAATTTACTAGTCGAAGTATATTTAATTTTGGGTACTTTGTAATAATACAACAAACAACAACAAAAAGCCTTTATTGAGGACCTCACGTCCTATAAAGGATTCGCCAGTTAACAGAGTAATTGAAGAGAACTAAGAATACAGAGATATATGTAGTAGGTATAGTATAGTATTTTCTACACTGTTACTATATACAACAGCAACAATGAGCCTTTTACTGGAATCAAAGTCCCATTCCAGATTCACTTTGTAATAATACACTTGTCCAATAGCGTATTGGAGCTCTAAGAGAAGCGGTCGGGTGGATTAAATTGGCGAAACCGCTGGGAGGGTTCACCACTGATGAGCCAAGCCCTCCCAATAGATTTTTCTCATCGCAGTAAGGACAGTAGAATAGATTATTTTGTATTTGAAAAAAATAAACATTCGTGGTTTATAATGCTTCCATTTTTTATATATATAGATGTCACATTATCGCCGTATATTTGAATATATGTTCAAAATCGAGTAATCCATTTTAAATACTTAAATTTCCAAGATATTATACAGAAACATACAAGATAAACATGCAAGATTATTTCTAGAGAGCTAGGCATCTCTAGAAGACAAAAATAGTATTAATAGAAAAATAGATATACCCCAATCATACCTACAGATAATACAGTAATTATAGAATATATTCAATAGTATTTTAATTAAATAAAAATTTAAGAAGTAATCATATTTTTATTGAATGGTTTGGCCACAATACTTTATTCAAAACCTCGCCACTCGTGCATCACGTGGATGATTTGTTTACAAGTTTTGAATCCCCGAGGAAGATAGGCGAACAGCCTCATCGAAATATTGGATATTTTAATAAAAATTTTGATCCAAAATAAGAGTTATTAATTTTTAAGTATTTAAATATATTTATAGGTTATCATATCATAAGCTATATGTTTGTTTCATTTTATCCAATTCTCCAACATACGTGAAGTTATTCGATAAAGGATATAAAGACAAGTCTGAGCCTGTTGCTCAATAAATACCATTGACAATGAGATGCTACGTACAATCAATCGCCATTGGAGAGCTTCCATATTGATCCATGTTTATCTTATTAGCTTCCTCTGTAGCTTCTTTCTTCCCATATATTTACTATTTGTCAAATACCTATTAGCGTCTTAATTATCATAAATGTTAATTAAAGCTATTATTTTGATTACTAATCTGAATGATGGATCACTGTAATCTACGATAACCAAACTAGCTCACATTTTGGGGAAATTAATTACTTCTGTATATATATTCTTGTATTGACTTTACAGTATTTGTAGATGAGAACTCTTTAAAATGCCTAATTACCTATTACTTGAAGTAAGAACATTTTATTCTATGAATTTCAAATTAATTAAATTATAATTTTAGAATTAATGCTGCTATTTATATTATATAAATTTAAATATAAATTAGAAATCTCTTATGTATAAGGTGAAATTTTTTTGGCTGAAAATTTCTTATATATATAATATTATATCAATACATTTAATACATCGTTTTAAAATAATATATCTAGAATATATAGGGGAAGTATAGGTTCATTTTATTGAATATATTCGCTTTTAAATTAAGACTTGACAGTTATTCATGGTAAACGTTTTGCGGATTTCGACAATCCGCAAAACGTTTACCATGAATACCAACGCTAACGGCGCTTTCAATTATTTATTTTATTTTGTACTTCTTTCTAACTTGACAGTTAGTTTATAAGTAATGAAAGCATTGAAAACCATGAAATTTTCTATTACACATTGAATAAACCAATTGTCCTTTCTGTGATGAGAAATATTGGGAGGTCTTGGCCAATTAGTGGTGTGAACCCTCCCAAAAATATTATCGAGAGTAAGGACAGTAGAAGTTTGTTTTATGTGTAAAAGAAAGATTTTGCTTCAATGCCTTCATTTTTTTATATATCAACGGCACATTATTGCTTTATAATCAGTTAGGTTTAGGTTATCTGAAGTACTAAATAAGTGTTGGTAATGCCTTACTAAAGATGGTAACTCCAAGGAAGGAAAATTCCTTACCTAATGTTTCCTTTTATCGCACAACATCGTAAAGCAACTAAGTATACCAAGAGGAGACATTGAAGAAAATACGATAACTTGAAAAAATCTCTTTTACTTGAATTTTAAAACGGCTTCTTAAGGTAGATGAACCTACTAGGTCAACAGTCTGGATGCGGAAGGAAAGAAAAAAGCGAATTTTTTTTTCTCCCAAAATTCCTTAATGAATGGACCATTTCAAATTAGAAAAATTAGCTTTTTGGGCTAGTTTTCCCTATTGGAATATTTATTGGTAATTGTCTCTCGGATTAAATGGACCATTTTGACAAAGATTTATATACCACACACACACCGGTCTACTTGCACACATCTCTTTTACTTAAATTTTAAAGCGGCTTCTAAAGGCGAATGGACATATTAGGTCAACAGTCTATGGATGCAGAAGGGGGGAAAAGTGCAAATATTTCTCTCTGAAATCCTTAATAAATGGACCTTTTTCAAATAAGAAAATCTAGGTTTTGGGGCTAGTTTTCCTCATTCAAATAAATATATACAACTATTGCGCTCATAAAATGGACCATTTTGACAAAGGTTTATATACCCCCGGGCTATAAACTCATTACCTTAAGTAGCCTAATTGAATAAGCTCAACCATAAGACCGTTTTACCTGAAATTATAAATCTGATTTTAAAGGACCTATATTTGTATAATCCATTCTTGTATTTTTACATTTTAGTCTATATATATATCTTATATAAAGAAAAGAGATTTTCTGCTTGAATTTAGATCATGTTGAGGATTATGCCATGGAGTTATTTGCTGGTTCTTTTTAGTAATAAATGGTATTGGTGATGCAGTCGTGGTTAAATCTTGAAAAAAAAAAGAATGGTTTTGAACAGAGGTTGCTTTAATTGAGCTAAGAAGTATATAAAAGACATAATTTGGTAAAAGTACTGCCTGGCTTAAGGCGTAAGCATAAAAAAAATGAAAAGCTTATTTACATAATGTACAAAGGTTTTGAGCCGGCCATTGGGATAAAACAACAACGAGTTTTTATAGGGGAAGAGTGACCTCTGGCGGTCGATTTAACAGAGTATGTGAATCGATGAAATATATTTTAAATAAAATAATACTTTAATATAACATAATTTTAAATAAAATATTTTAATATAACATATATAAATAATATTAATACAAAGCAATAACACGTCATCTATATATAACGAATAAAGATATTAAAACGCGAATGTTTGATTTATTTGTCAAAAAAAACATTCGCGTCTAATGTCTTCATTCGTTATGAATAATATTAATTTTCCTATATATTGATAATTCTAATAAACAATAATTTTTGCAAAATATAAATATTAAGAAAATAAAAAAACAGTAGAAAAAGTTTGAACCTCAGTTATTCTGAAAATAATCGTAAGGTGTGTGTGATATGTAAGGTCATATCTGCTTTTAAAATTTGAAGATGTATAGAACAATTTTTTAACATAAATTAATACAATACGCATTTCACTTTTGATTATCGTCTGAATACGATAGATTTGAAAATATTACTAAATTCGATTTTCTATTACTCTAATATTGAAATAAAAAAAGTTTTGGAGTTTTTTTTAACGAGATTTGGGAGCTTCCATAAGTATGACTCTCTTCCTCAATAGTCCATAAAGAGGCGAACAATTTTAAAGGCAATATTGATAAGACCAAATCATCGAAGCAGAAACATCTAAGTCAATATTTTTAATCTCTCCAATCGTTCAAACTTCTTTAATGATATTTATTCGGTAGCAAAAGCTAAAAACAAACTCTCAAAACTTTGAAAATTAATATTTTAAAAACTGTTTGACTTTAATTTTCTAAAAATAACTGATAATATTTAATTTTTAAATCAATGGAATTTTTTTTTCAAAAGAATATTTACAAAAAAAAAACATCAATTTTTGAAATACATTACAAACTTAATTAAAAGATTTTCTCGATATCATTTTTGTTACTGTTTGGTGTTGCTTATTAACTTTTTTCTCATATAATGAACTGAAATAAATATTTTATAAACAAAGAATGACTTGACATCCGTAATTAAAGTGTTGAAAATATTAAATTATTATATTTATTTATGTATTTATTACAAAACACGCAATCCCTATATAGATATTTGTGTGCAAAAAGCCAAACTAATTTATAGTTTTTCAAAATGAAGATACTTCGGCCAGTAAATCTTTTTTATTGTCTCGACGTTTCGACAAAAATCTTTGGTCTTCGTCAGGAGCGAAAAAAAAAATCAAAACTAATTTTTAACGCTTTGCCAAATGTTTTGATTTTTGTTCGCTCCTGACGAGGACAAACGATTTTTGTCAACGTCGAGACAATAAAAAATATTTACTGGCCAAGGTATTTTTATTCTGAAGAACTATGAATGCCAGCCAGACAACCTCTATCTTTATGAAAACTAATTCATATACATATTTTCATTATGTAAAATTAATATATAGTATTTTAGTGTGAAATATTATTTAAATTGACATTTTACAGCAATATTCATACAAGGGTGGGTCAGTGAAAGGATGATTTGAAGCGTTGATTTTCGACCGCTATGACCCAGGTTCGATTCCCGCATTGGGCACTTTTTCTGATAAAAAAAAAATGCTCCAATGGCACCCGATTCTTGCAAAAGTCCAACCCCACCAGCGAGTGCAAGTAACCAAATGGGGATCTGATACATTTGTAAGTGCAAAGTCGAACTGCTTTTCACATGTTTAGACATGCAGTGCACTCACAGTAAAAGCATTCGCCTACTTCTACCCACCATGATTATCATGGCCAGTACCACGTGTACTAGGCATAAGCAAAAATAAAATATATTCATAAAAGAAATAGAATTATTCTGAATCAAACTTTTCTCTATGATACAAATTTATAATGCTACTTATATATGCAATTATCGCTATATTTTTCCAAACAGAATTCCTGCATAGTTCCAACCAATTTTTTTAGTCATTCAATTTGTCCAGAAATACTTACATAAAAGAAGTCTATCAGAAACACCAAATTGTTACAGCGGAGAAACTGAACAAACTGCTCTTCAC
Organism: Cordylochernes scorpioides; assembly: GCA_030710605.1. Taxonomy (NCBI): domain Eukaryota; kingdom Metazoa; phylum Arthropoda; class Arachnida; order Pseudoscorpiones; family Chernetidae; genus Cordylochernes; species Cordylochernes scorpioides. The sequence goes on from CP092884.1 coordinate 7,104,884, forward strand.
CTTATCTACGACTGTCCGAACTTTACAGAAATGAGACATCGATTGTTCTCTGATCTAAATGATTCAACTCTCTTACATTAGTCACTTTGACTAAATACATTTTATGAACTCTTGTTGATTAACACATGTAAATGTGTAAATATTCACTAAGTTTTAATTTGTTTGTTGTTTGTTTACTCTGTAATAGGCGCCAATATTTTAATATCGCGCCTTGTCAATATCGAGCCTGAAACGCGTTCGTTGTTTCTTGATTAATCAAGAGTGGGTATTTGGCCAATTATGGAATAATCAAATATCAACGAGAATAGTTGATATTTATTTCGGTAGATGTCGCAAGCCATCAGAAACTTTCAGTTGCACGATAGGGAGATGTCTTTTTCTTAGTTTATGCACCTTATCCCAGTAAAATATCATATTTTACTATTTTTCATATATACTTATATATAATATTGAGTAAAATTAATCAGGCCTCATGGGAAAAGTGTCTTTTCAAAACATTATTATTATTCTCTAGGTTTCAGGCACGGACGTCCTTCTACAGGAGAAAAGGTTACCCGAAAGCTAGAGAATAAAAATGTTCTGAAAAGACACTTTTCCAAGGAAACCTTATTAATTTTAATGGAAATTGATGAAAGGGATTATTTATAGAATTTTCAGCTCAAATACGAGCATATATAATTTCCTTTGAAAATATATTTAATAATAATAAAATAAGCAATCAAAAGTCCTTGTTAATTATATTTCAAAGGAAAATGTCTCAATAAAGCTATATATGTCTCTGTAACTCCAATAGATAAATAGAAAGCTGTAGAAAGCAACTTTATCGATCAAATTTATTCAAGCAACTGCACACACTTAGCCGCAACTTTAGAAATATAGACCACATAGTTATACATGCTACATAGAAACTGTGGAAACCTGTAAATTTTTAAAGTAAATTTTCGAGGCTTAAAAGATATCTAATGCAAGAATTTCCCGAGGGTATCCTCCATTGAAGAGTTTCCTTTGTATGGCCCATTTCTGACTCCATGTAGGGGTCGTTTAAATATTCCAGGAGAGCTTGTAAATCATTCCTTTACTTCGCAAATATAGGAATTCTGCATATATTGGAAATAGATCCTTTTTTTTCCTTTAATGTTTGTTTGAACTACCTTTTTATTCGCAACTTAATTAAAATTTATAGCAATATGTTTATATAAAAGAACGTACTTCTGCAAAGAAGAAAAAACATTTTTTTTCTCAAAATATTTCGAGAGATTGCTCCCTCTTTATTAATTTATTGCACAGTAAACTTAATTTACAAATTCTTGTAGATCACCTGTGTGTAAATTTAGTTTACTGTGCAATAAAAAAAAATAAAAAAACTCATTCAGTAATTTTGTCAGAAGATGATAACAACGCTGTTATCGAAACGTCAAAAACTATTTATTTAGATTTGGTATTATTACCTTGTGTTTATAATCTATAATACAAATTGTGCCTTATCGAGAAAAATTTTTTTTTTCTCTTTACAGATCCAAGTATGTCCTTCATTATAAACTTATTTTATGGATCGCCTTTTGACTCAAATTATAGCAATATGTTTTTTATTATCGGAAAGTTTTAGAGCAATGCATTTTTTTCTACTGGCTTAACAATGTCAAATGGAAAAATACAAACTGTTTGTAGTAATAAAAGTTCACCTACACATTCGCGGGCATGCACAACGTGATAGAAACCTCTGAAGCTCTCTAAAACACTGGATTATCCCATATATTTACACAATTTTTAAATATTATATTATAATTATAAATTAGGGATCTATATGTACATATATATATACTTAATGAATTCAAACAACCTTTATGTACTCAGTAGGTTTGAAACTAAGTTACTCTATTCATATTCCATATATATGAAAGGTATATGAATATGAAAGAGAGCGAAAAGTAGTTATTTATTCAATATTAGATAACGTATTTGGAGCTTTTTTTCTGAATATAAAATGCCCCAATGGCTCTCGATTCTTGAAAAAGTCCTACCCAACAGTAAATACAAGTAAACAAACAGGTCTCTGGTATTTTTGTCAGTGCAAATGTCGAACAACCTTTTACATGTACAGACATGTGGTGCATTTACAATAAAAGCAGATGCCAAATATTACCCACCATGATTATCCTGACCTGTACCATGTGCACTAAGAAATAATGAAAAAATTATATCGAATATCTATTTTCATTACCTAATTCATATTCGAATATGAATATATAAAACACTATGCATATTTTGCAAGAAAACATATTTATTATTAATTCGTACTGTAGTACAAGCATCTACATATAAGCTCAAGTTAATGGTCTCATTGATCGCATATAGAAATATGAAAATTGTTAACCTCGCAGAAAGAAAGAAGAAAATAAGACATGTAAACACAGGTATCATTTTCTAGGAAGAAATCTCCATCAAATAGAATACCTTTCAAAATTGAAGCCTATCTACATCTTGCGGATTTAACATTGAGAAAAAGGAAATATCACGAAGAAAATTACAGCCATTTACATTCCAAAAAGACTATTTAATAAATGGATAAAACGATAAATGACTCAAAGTTTTCATTTTTTTAATAAAACACACACGATATATCCTGTATAGATATTTGCATGTACATGTTCAAACTATTTTACATACATGTTTTTTCTATGAATTATAAAAAAATCTATTGATAAAATTTGTAACAAATATAATTGCAGTAAGGTCTGCAGAGATAATATTTTATCATATTATTGAAAAGAAACATATTGCCAGTAAATAGATTTGTTACAAATACATGATTTTGTTGAGGAAAATTATATATTCGTAGAAAAGATAGAAAACTGATAATTACGAAGATCCCTTATTACTTAAAGGTTTTTATAAACAATAAGGAAGGACAAGAGATTAAAGAAATTGAACTAGATAAAATTATGTACTTACCAGGAGCCTATCAGCGGCTTGACCTATCCAAGATCCGCTAAGCCATTTAATCCAACAAAGCTACGATATATATGCAGATATGAAAATAAGCATAGACAACATTACAACTATATGCAAATCAAAGAATATTATATCGTAGAAATATCCCGGAATTTCCACTTTAACTGTTTTCAATATATATATGCAAATTATTTCTCAAATTAGATAGAAAGTTAAAATTCATATATATTTAAATATATACATTTTACAGTAATATATTTATACAAGAGAAAATTAAGTAATGGTTATATATATATATTTGAGTATTCAATAAATATTAATATATTGCTATATTTAACAAGTAATTTAATATGATTTTATTTTCACTATTTAAATGCTATATATATTAATTAAAACTACTAAATTATACAAATTAGAACTAGGAATTTCAATTAATTAGGGTAATTTGGAACATGGTAGTTTAGATAGAGCCTGTAGAACTTGTTAAATTTTGTATATATACTTCTTTAATTTTTTTATTCATTTATTTCAATTTAAAGAGCTATGTCCTCCTAGGGACACTTGCACTGTCATACATGTATGTCTTTACAATTGTCTATACATATTTACAATAATTTTAGGCCGTAAGGAATAGCCATATGATATTAACAAAGAATAATGGAGAGAGAGAAAAAAACTATAACAGAGAATATTGTACAAAAGAAATGAATGTATGTCAATATGTCTACAATTAAAATAATAAATTAGCAGTTTCTTAAAATGTATTTGTTGCTATATAATTTGAAATATATCTACAGAAGGTATTAAATTTAATATACATTTCTTTACTGGAAATAAAAATACTTGGATCGGTTAGTTATTAATAGAGGTTTGTTCCTCATGTCCGCAAAAGCAATTCGAATCTTCCACTGGTTTAATTCTTATAAACTTCTTTACTGGAAACCTCTTTTGGCTTATAATGAAACATTCGTTTCTTGATGTTTTCATTTGCTATATATAGATGACCTGTTATTGCCTTATATTAATTATTTCCTAACTGGTCTTGTCCTTATTGTTTGCGGAAGAGCTTTTCTCAATACAAATATTATATGTAATTTTACTGTCTTAAAAATTTATGCCATTTCATTTGTTTTCAATATGAATAATAAAATAAAATATTATATATTACATATTATTTTATATGTAAATATTCCAATTTTAACGTCGGCGTCATATAATCTCTTTTAATCCATTAGCTTAAGTATGTAAATTTCCTCCTAGGTGTATATAAGATCCCTGTGCTGCAGTACTTTTGTTAGTGTAAAAGCTATCCATGCCAGATGAAGAACCATATAGGTTCGAAAGCTAGCGCGAATAAATGTGAATAAAGAAGCTCCTCTACATACTTTATTTCATATTAATTTGATCATGATAAGAGTTATTCCATAAAAAAATATATATTATGGTATACAATATATTATAGTATACAAAGCAATAACGCGCCATCTATATAGAACGGATGAAGACATTAAGACGCGAATGTTTCTTTTCACAAATAAATCAAACTTTTACTGTCCTTACTGCAATGAAATATAATGGGAGGGCTTGGATCATCAGTGGTGAATCCTCCCATAGGTCTGGTAGATTAAATTGGCGAAACTGCTGGAATGGTTTAGAACTGATGAGCCAAGCCCTCCCAATATTCTTTCATCGTAGTAAGGACAGTAGAAGCTCCAAATTTTTTTGTGAAAAGAAACATTGTTGACTTTGCTTAGAATTATTAATGAAACTGATTCCAATAATTATTAATTAAACATTATATTTATTGATTAACAAGAGAGGTAACAAAATATAAAAAAAAGGAAACTTATATTGAAAACAAAGGAACTCTTTCTTCTTGTTTTTTAGCGCCTATTTACCCGTGAGCTTACACACACTCTGTGGTAACAAATAATTAAAATATGTACAACACACGCTCCCCTGTGTGTAAGCCCTAATCAGCAAGTCCAAGGCTATCTGCACATTTCCGTAGTTTGTCCTTAGGTAGACTCTTCGTTAGTATATCCGCCTCCATGTCTTCACTTTTAGTGTATTCCAGCTTGATTCCATTTTGAATTTCCTCTTTCACAAAATAATACTTTCGGTTTATGTGCTTTGTTCGTGAAGTAATCTTGTCAGATTGTATCCAGTTTATTGCAGCCTGGCTGTCACTTTTCAAGGTAATTGGGAAAGTTAAATTTTCACAAAGTTCTTCTAGTAATCCCTTTAACCATAATACCTCTGAAATGCCTTCACATATTGAAATAAGTTCTGCTTCACATGTAGACAAGGCTACTAAATTTTGCTTTCTACTTCTCCAGTTTATTAAGTTGTTGCCAAGTTTGACTGTATAGCCTGAATAGGATTTTGCGTCTCGGGTTGTGCACCAGCTCGCATCAGTACTTATTGTGATATTGTTGTCTTTTGACTTATATGCCAACATGTTATCTCTTGTTCCCTTCAGATATCTATAAATCCTTTTAACTCCAGTTAAGTGTATTTCTCTTGGATCATTACTATACTGTGATAAATTGCTGACGTTGAAGGATATGTCCGGTCGAGTACCCGTAGAGAGGTACATTAGTGATCCAATCATTTCCTGGTATACAGTTTTATCTACTGGCTTAGAGTCCAAATATTCATCCAAATTTTGATTTTGATCTCCAGGTGTCTGCACACTGTTGCATTCTTCCAGTCCAAATCTGTGAAGAATTGTATCAATATAATGAGTCTGAGATAGATAAAATCCATCTTCTTCCCTTTTTATTTCAATTCCAATAAATGGTTCGCTATCTTTCTTTTCTGTTAGACTAACATATTTTTCTATTTCTGAGGCTAGGTTGTCATTAATTTCCTTACTAGTTCCAGCAATGATGAGATCATCTACATATAGACCCAGTATTGCATACTCTTCTCCTCTCTGGAGTTTATAGACACATGGATCACATTTGGTTCTAATCATTCCCAACTGGTATAAAATTTCATTGATCTTTTTGTTCCAACATTTTCCTGATTGTGGTAGACCATACAGGCTTTTTTCCAATTTACACACTTTGTTTTCTTCTCCTTTTTGTATAAAACCATCTGGTTGTCTCATGTATACTGTCTCTTTTAACTCACCATAGAGATAAGCTGTCTTCACATCATAAGTCTTTATGGTTAAATTCTGTTGTGTTGCAAGAGCTACTATTGTTCGCAAGCTTTCCTTTTTGAGTACAGGTGAAAAAGATTCCTTATAGTCCACACCATATCTTTGATTGCATCCAACAGCAACCAGTCTGGCCTTTCGTTTATATATGCAGTCAGTTGGTGTTTTCTTCGTACTGTAGACCCATTTACTATTGATGACTTTCATACCATTTCCCCTTGGTACTAGTGTCCATACTTTATGTTTCTCTATCTCACTGAGCTCTTCTTCCATTGCTTTGTGCCATTCATTTCTTTCTCCACTATCCATTGCTTCTTTAAAGTTCTCCGGAATATAATGATCAATTTCCATAATTAAGTTTGCATTATTCCTATCCTTTATTCTTTGTGAGCGTCGAACTCCTTCTTCAATCAATTTCCTTTCTTGTTCTTCAAGTCTTGCTTTGTGCCGTTCTTCTAAGATGCTCTTTGTTTCTCCTTTCTTTCTTCCTCCTTTTACACAACTTTCCTGTATCGGTTCAGTTTGTGATGAGTCATTTTCACAGTCACCACCTAGTTTTACTGAAGTATCCTCCTGAGACTTCATTTTACTCTCTGTGACAGGATTGTCTTCTTTCAAGATAAGAAAGTCTTCAGCAACTATTTCTTCACAATTTCCTTTATAGGTCAAATTATCACAAGTAGTATCTTCCTGAATATCATTTGCATAATCAATTCCTCTCTTATCTTCACTAAATTTTACTGATCTGACTTCATGGATTCTCTTTGTCATTATATCATATATTCTGTAGGCTTTTCTTTTAATGGAATAACCAATAAATATTCCCTTTCTACCCTTTGGTGAAAACTTGTTTCTTCTTGGTTTGCTCTCAAGCCAATGTGTCAAACATCCAAATATTCGAATGTGTTTGACCGATGGTTTCCTGCCATTCCATCTCTGCATAGGGGTATTTTGCTTGATAGACCTGTGGGGTGTGCAATTCTTAATGTATGTAGCTGTAGCAATTGCCTCTGCCCAAAACTTCATGGGTAATTTTGAGTCAATTAGTAAGGTTCTCGCTGTATCTATAAGAGTCCTATTCACTCTCTCTGCGACTCCATTACTTTGTGGTGAGTATGTTGTGGTGAGTTGGTGATGGATCCCACTTCTCTTGAAAAGTCCTTCAAATCTAGAGTTACAAAATTCAGTTCCAATGTCCGTTCTTACATCTTTTATTCTAAGACTTAATTCGTTTTCGGCTCTTGCTTTAAATTCTTCAAATCTTTCAAAGGTCTCATCTTTTGATCTCAGGAAATATACAAAGATTCTTCTACTGTAATCATCTACTATAACAAGGAAATACTTAGATCCTCCTAAAGATTGACATGGCATTGGTCCACATAAATCCATATGAATCAACTGCAGGGGCTTAACTGTATAATTTTCTGTAATATTATATGGCTTCTGCACCAGTTTTCCCATTATGCATGCTTCGCACTCTGGTAACCTTTCGAATTTTAGATCCAATCCTCTTACAATATGTCCTTGAATCATTTTTTTCATGTATTCTTCATTTATATGGTTTAATCTCTTATGCCATAAACTTATATTGCTATTTTTATTTGATAAATGTGTATTTATAACCATGACATTTTCATTTTTTGCTATTGGTACATTTCTTTGTTTTGTTTCCATCATAAACATTCTATCTTTAATATATGCTTCAGCAACTAAATCATTCCCTTCATTATAAATTTTTGCTCCATCCTTATTGAAAATAACTGAATTTCCCTTGTTGACTAATTCGTATACTGACAAGAAATTATTCCTTAAACTTGGTACATGTAAGATATCTTTGATGCGAATATTTTCTTGGCCTTCACTTGTGCATGTAGTAAGTCTCATATCTCCTTTGGCTATGGCTTGGGTAGTTTTGCCCTTTTCAGCTAGGTTGATTTCAATTTCATAATCTACCACATTTTCCATCAAAGTTAGGTTTGGGGTTAAATGTGCGGTGCATCCTGAATCTATACACCATATTTGTCTATCATTTCTCTCATCTGGTGAATCTTCAAATTCTTTTACATATGTTTCAAATGCTTGCTCATTAATTCCACTTTTCATAGTATCCACTAGGTTATTTGAATGTTCCCTACTGTATTTGTGATTTCTATAACCAGGATTCCATTTCTTTTGGTATCCTTGTTTCTGTTTATCTCGAAACCAGCAATCATTAGCTAGATGTCCCTTTTTATTACAAACAAAACATCTTTTGGGCTGAGATTTTTGAACTTTTCTATCTTTAATTCTGTATGCTTGTTCATGCCCATTCTCAACCGATTGATTTAATCTCATATTTCTTCTTGACTCCTCTTCTCTTAGAGTTTGTTGAATCTCTTCAATTGTTGCCTCTCTCTTTGATCGTAAGACAATAGCAATATTTTCATACCTTGGATGTATGCCTCTGACAATATGAAATGAAAGTTCTCTTGAGGGAAATTGATGCCCTAATGATGAACTTCTAGCAGCAATATTTTTTGCCCTTGTTATATATTCATCTACAGTCTCATTATCTTTCATTCTAATGTTCTTTAATTCTAAGCCTATATCAATAATTTTATCTTCCAAATTGCCTGTGTATGTTTTTCTCAGTGAGTCCCATACTTTCTTAGCATTTGTTTCTCCTATGAACATTCCAGCTTGTTCATTTGTCAAAGTAGTGATGATTATCCCAAAAGCTTCATCATTTTTATCACTCCAAATCTCCCAAGAACTTTTGTCTTCCATATCAGGTTCTGGATCTGAAATTACACATTTAAATAATTTTCTTCCTCTCAGAACTGCGCCGATTTTCAACGCCCATATTTGATAATTATTTCCTGTTAATGGTTCAATTTTTGTTTGGGATAAAACATTATATTCAGCCATTTTCGTCTTTTGAGCTAATATAAACAAACCAATATATAAATTAAAACAAATATATATTTTAAATTTATTTAAATATTGGGTAGCTTTTAAACATGCAATATATAGATATAATTTAACTTAATCTATATAAATACCTTTAATCTTCTTATAAGTGCTTCAGTTTACCGATCAGAATAAACTTCTTGCTTAATCTTCAGATTGAATATTTTCGTATTTGAGCTTTATATCAATAAACCACGCTCTGCTACCAATTGTTGACTTTGCTTAGAATTATTAATGAAACTGATTCCAATAATTATTAATTAAACATTATATTTATTGATTAACAAGAGAGGTAACAAAATATAAAAAAAGGAAACTTATATTGAAAACAAAGGAACTCTTTCTTCTTGTTTTTTAGCGCCTATTTACCCGTGAGCTTACACACACTCTGTGGTAACAAATAATTAAAATATGTACAACAAACATTCGCGTTTTAATGTCTCTATTCGTAATATTATAGTTTGTTATACATAAGGAATTTTATGGCACATAAGCAAGTGTCCCCCTTTGCGCATAGCGATCAAATTCATATAATGGAAAGAGCCACGAGATCACCACCAGTAATACTTTTTAAACAGTATCGGTCTGAATTATAGCAGTTGCTTCATCATGTATAAGACTAAGCTCAATACCATGCAATATAGATAACTTATAATACAATATATTGCGGCTTATGATTGTAGAACGACATTTGAAAATTATCCCGCATGTGTTTCTTTTGAAAGAAAAATCGAAATTTATTTTAAGGCGAAATAACGATTATTTCTAACCTTAAGGATGAAGTATGAAGGGATATGAAGGGATCATAAGCCACATTATATTGTATTTTAAATTACTTTAAATAATATTTAAAAACGGAAAAATATGTCCAGGGTAGCCTAGTGAAAATGACAGCCCGATAGGCGGAACACTGTGGGTTCGATTCCCATCCTTGGACACTTTATTTTCCGGTTTATCATTACTCTTCACAATTCATATTTTCATACTTCATCATTAAGGTTAGAAATAATCGTTATTTCACCTTAAAATATATTTAGAATTTTCGTTCAAAAGAAACACATGCGGGATAATTTACAAATGTCGTTCTACAATAGATAACTTAGGTTTTAAAATACCAAGACTAGAGACATGGCTTATTCAATAATCTGCAATTACGTATTCTAAGCAAAAAATAAAAGATAAAATATGATAATAGATACATTTAACCAATCAATTTTAAATCCATATTTCGAGGCGATATCTAGAACTCGAATATTAATAGAATTCACAATGAAAAGGTCCTTCTTAAATAAACGCTTTTGTTACGTCAACATTAGAATATATAGATTCTCTCTTATTGACCATATGTGCAATCTAACATCAACGTGTCTCATCAACGTTCCCTAATATCTTCGTTATTTTCATTTTAAAATATTCCTTAAAACTTACTTCAATCTTTTTGCAAATAGAGCAATCCATATTTAATTCATTAGATACTAAAAAGGCATATATTGAATTTAATAAAATATTAATATGCCAATATTTCGGTTGGCTGCCCCAAACCTTTATCAAGGCATTACATTTTTGTATACGTAAATGCTGCGCTGAGTTTGTGTATACAAAAATGTAATGCCTTGATAAAGGTTTGGCGTTCAGCTAACCGAAATATTGGCAAATAAATATTTTATTAAATCCAATATAAACATTTTTATTATCTTACTTCAATCTGTAAATTTTTCCTCGAATACACACAATACTTCATAATTTGATTTCATTTAACTAAATATGCATACCAACCCCTTTGTATCTATTTCAATTGCATTGATTTTTTTTCTTTTCATCTAACTAACTTGCATACTAATTCTTGTACATACATTAAATATTTTTCTTTCTTTTATTCTGATGTTTAGTTCATCTTTAAAGTTCAAGTGTCCCTGAGAGGGCATAGCGCTTGTCTCAAATAAATGTTTTTGTTAATCTACTTATATATTTGCCTTATTCTGTCTGTTTGTTTGTCTGTTTGTCTGTTTGTCTGAAGCTCACGGATAGAATGCGCGCCCATTGGCCGCCAGCGAACACGTGGCCTCCCTGCCCCCCTCTAGACAACCCTGTTATTCAAAAACCATACATCCAATCGCCATGAAATTCTGGGATATTATTAGGTATATCCCCGGAAAGGTGTCCGAAAAATAATTTCTTGAATATCTTGAATTTCCTTAGAGTTATTTGCAGATATGTAGACTTAACTCGCATGCAGCGCCACCATTGCGACGACGGAAATAGGCTTTGCTCCACCCCTGAATGACCTTGGGTCATCGTGTGAGTCACAGCATGATGCAACAAAAACACTCACACTGGCCGTGTGACCATTTAGAACCTTGCGGAAAGTTATAGGGTCATATTTTTGTGATATATTTATTTGTTTCGATTTTATTGAAAATAAAACGATATGGTGCCTTTACAATATTATCTTTATTACTATGCAGTTTTCTATTTAGTCAATATACCTAGGTTCATGTTGCAAATGTAATTATCTCTATCGATTTAGTAGGTGAAATGCAAAAATAAAAATAGACATGATGATATCTTTATGAAAATCCACATTTCTAATTTTATATTTTCAAGACACACACAGTTTGGGGCGGGACGTTTCACAAGAGAGACATCCACGGCGCCAATTTATAATTGTAACGAATAGTATTTTAATTAAAACATTACTAAAATATATACGCACTCGGGTAAAACCCGGGCGTTGCCCGGGCCATTCGTCTAGTTAATATATATTTACCTAATTTTCAATTATATTTATAAGTTCACATGAACAGAAACATCAAATAAAGGTTCATTATAATGATATAGGTATTTATACAAGCAACTTTGGAAACCTGTCCAACATATACACTCATTGAGTATTCAAAGTATCGATTATATTCAGCTAAAGACTTTGGTTCTTCTAGATCCCCCACGTTTAACATCACTACCCTCTGCTGATGATGAAACCTTCTTACTGATAAATTAGAATCCCATCATGACTAGCATGTTTCTTATCTTTGCATTTGCACCTACACTTACTGTAATGAAATCTCTTGACCAAACTGCTAAAAGAGCGTTTAACACTGATACTTCAAGCCATGTTTTTCCATCACTGCAAGAACCAATGTCTTATTTACAATAACACATTAACTTTAATATTGTCAAGCGGCTCAGCGGCTCCAACCACGAGAGGCCCCATGGTACCCCTGTCAATCATCCCTGGACTCCGGGGTGGGGGCCACGGGTGTGAGGGGTTCTCGGAATCTGGTCGGCGGGGGGAGCTGACGTCGCTCATTAGGATTATCTTTAACTTGGGGTAAGTTGTACTATCTCTCTCTCCCTATAAATACCCCTTATAATAAATTAATTATCCCCAAACTTTCCCTTGCTTTATTTATATATATATATATATATATATATATCTCCGCGACAATATTTATAATGTAGTGGTAACAATAGTTATTAATATTACATCAGCATTTTATACCTATTTGCATTTTATCTGTGAATTGTGCCTTCATATATACACACAGACATATTCAATTCTAATCAGATAGTGTTTATATAAGGCATATATCAAATAGATAATTTCATATTTAGATATTTAAATAATATATAATAGATAAACGAGTGTTTTTATTTCCTAATTAAACATAAGATCAAATTTCATGATACCTTGCTACCAATAAATAGATTAATCATTTCCAGATAAACAAATCTACATTGATATCGCGTATTGATCTTAAATATGTAAATATGCAAATAAGAATGAATATAAAACGTTAACATTATAGATAAAATATCCTTTAGAATATAAAATTAGAAAATATTACAGCTAGAATATATATTTCCCCCCGTAGTTTCTATTCAAATGTTTGTTGACATAAATACCATTTAATATATTTGATAGAATTAGAGCAAGTGGAGTTGGTTGTTCTATAGCAGCCAATTCCCAGCGGTCGTAAGGTAACCCTCTGTTTGGTCAGTAAACATAACTTGGATAAAACACAAACACGCCACATAAATGGCAAACCCTTGAGATACCATATTTATTCCACTTATTTCCGCAAAGATACAAATAAAATAAATAAATGATCTGATTTCATAGTTTAAATATATGTGTCAAATAAAGATTATAACAAATTCAATCATTCTGAAAAAAAATATTAATATAGGATATTCCTTTTATTATATTTTGGACTAGCCGAATGACCCGTGCAACGCCCGGGTTTTACCCAATTAAATGTTTTTATTCAAATACTATTCGTTACAATTATAAATTAGGCCGTGGATGTCATTCTTGTGAAACGTCCCGCTCCAAACTTTGTGTCTGAGAAGCGATATTTTTAAAAAGAGATGATCTGGCTTTGTGTCTTCTGCTCGAATGAATGTTTTTCTGTTAGAAATTTGCTCCTACATACTGAAAATGAACTGGCTTCACCCGTGGTCTCTGCTTTTTGGAATTTTTCCCGAAATAATTTTGTATCTGATAATCAAATATAATACAGCAATATTGTCATAATCATTTTCTGACTAAAAAAACAACTATTTATGCCCAAAACCTGTCAATTTCAAATTTTCTTGGCTAAAAATGTGACAAATATATCTTCCATTTTTTTCTATATCCTGTTGATACACGTTTAACATGTACATTAGGTCAGCTGATATTACCACCCATCTTCACCGCTAGAGGCGCTGCTTGCGAGAGAAAGGGCAAATTTGCAACGCATTGGATAAGTAATTTTGCACTTGTAAAATATATTAATTTTTATAGACACAATTTACAATTAACTTAATTTTATTAACAACCTGTTAATACAAGTATTTAAGTATAATTGTGTATGGAAGAGTGCAAAATCTGTGCTATTAATTCACACACATGGCATCTGCCCGGTAAGCGGAATACTGTGGGTTCTATTCCCATCCCTGGACACTTTATTTTTCTGTTCATCATTACTCTTCATAATTCATCCTTTCGTACTTCATCCCTTATGTTAGAAATAATCGTTATTTCTCCTTAAAACAAATTTCGACTTTTCGTTCAAAAGAAACATATGCGGGATAATATTCAAATGTCGTTCTGCAATTATAAGCCGCATTATATTGTATTATAAAATTTGTAATTTAAAAATATAAAAATGAACATAAAATGTACATGGCGCCTCTGCCATCGCTGCAGAGTTTGGTGGAGAATCACCAGCGGGTCTCCAGCGACACCATTCGCACAATATATAATATTTATATTTTATAACTGATATCGAACCTTTTGCGAGATTTCGAATATATTTGAATTCATATATCGAGAAAACTCTAAGTTGTGCTATGAGACGTTTAATTTTCAGCGTCAGCGTAGTATTTAGGTATGTTTCAGTTATTATTGAATTATTCAGATATTTAAAGTGACTATAGGGAATGAAAGTTTAAATTTGCACTCTATCCTTTTGAATAGATTGTTCTATTGTATCTTTAAGAGAGCCTGGCCGGCATTCAAATTTCTGTAACGTCTTGACAAATGATTTATTTATTTCTTCTGACGAGAACAAAAGAATTTTGTTGAAACGTTGAGAAAATAAAACTTTAACTGGCCGAAGTGTCTATCTTTCATAGACATATCATTCATATGTGATGTTACTATACGTTTTTTACTACGATGGAAGTCGTACAGCTTTTCAAATATGGAACTCCGTATATATATATATTTGAGATATAGTTGATAAATTAAGAAAAAAAACATCCACTGATATTGCAACTGCGAGCTGCTGATCAGAATTTATATGTCGGAATAAATACCAATATTAACACAAGGCAATAACGCGCCATCTATACATATAAAATGAAAGGATTTAAAAGCACGAATGTTTCCTTTATACACAATACAAACTTCTACTGTCCTTAGTGCGATGAAAAAATATATTGGGAGGGCTTGGCTCAACAGTGGTTAACCCTTCCAGCGATTCCGTCAATTTAATCCACCATACCGTTTTTTAGAGCTCTAATACTGTATTGGACGATTCTGTTTATATACGCAGCACTGAAGAGTGGCATCTCAGAAATGGTCTTCAGAAAAACTATGGACATAAGTTTATAGGACAGTAGAATTACATTTAAATATTTACATCGAGCAATGCTCTTCCGCAAACAATAAAGACAAGGCCAGTTAGACATAAATTAACACAAAGCAATAACGCGCCATCTATATATATAAAATGAAAGGATTTAAAAGCAAGAATGTTTTTTTATACATAATACATATTTCTACTGTCCTTACTGCGATGAAAAAATATATCAGCGAATAGTTTATATTTATTTAGACAGATGGCGCAATTTTCTGTTGCATCAATATATCTTTCATAATATCTATTATGCTTCTATTAATAGTTTTATTATTTTCATACAAAGCAACAGTTTCTTATTACCTCTTTTCAGTAAATACGGTCAAATTGTTTTGTTGAAAATAAATTTTATTTTTTTACAAAATTTTCTACATGCCACTATTATATCAAATTTCACAGAGTAAATTTAGAAAAATTTAAATAAATTTACCAAATTATTCAAACCGATATTTTATTGTTAAAAATGACAACGAAAATCATTCAGGATAATTTTCGATGCAAATGTTCGATTTCCACAAAAAACTATAGAAATAAAATATATTGAATTTTTAAAGGCTTATAAATAAAAGAAGTAAAACCAATTAGAAATTTAGAAGTCAATATTATTGATTCGAATTGAGCAGTAATGGCGAATACAATCAATAATGTATTGATGGAAAGGAGAAGCATATTAAAATTCCACCCAAGGATCAATCCCCTGGGTCGACAATTAGGGCTCAGAAAGGAAGGACAAATATTTGGATGGCATTTCTCTCCCAGACACAAACAACACCAACAACAAGGAAACATTCAAGCTGAATAGATTTTTTTCTATCTTTATTTACCTAAACTAATTTAATATGCACTGTTGTAAAGAAAAAAAAAACATTATTAATGAAATCATTTAAAGGAATGATTACTTACTAGAATAGAAAAACATATTATTATATTTTCCCCTTTTTTAATATGAATATATTACAAAATTATAGAAACGCTCTCTATAAAAATTTCGCTTCCACCGGTCCAACAATGGGCCAGTCGGTTGGGAATTGAGGTGAAGTCGGGTCTGCTCTCAGACTCTGTCCGAATTTACTTGTTTCCTCAGATATTGAGGCTTTGTCCTCCTCTCCCCCGACTCTTTGAGACAGAGTCCATAGCATCTGCAGACCAGTTCCTGCAGGGCCTGGATCATTAGCTCGGCCGAGTCCTCTCGAGCGAGTTGGTTGTGCCAGAAGAGTGGAATAGGGCTTCTACGGGAGGCGAAGCGCCACTATAAATAGAGGCTAACGAGTCGAGCAGGTACCTCCTGGGTGGCATGGAAACCCTTTGCAAAACATATGAAAAAAAAAAAAACAATTTCTTGTAACACAAATATAAAAGTTTCACAATCAGGAGATGCATTTTTGTTAATTTTTTCACCTACCATACCACCAGTACAATTTCTTTTTTGTACTATTTTTCACATTATTTGGCATTCTCATGCCCTTCTGGCCATAAATTCTCGGGTCAGAACAATTTTTTTTATCGTTTAGGTAATGCTTGCACCACGCTTAAAGATGGCTAACAGCCTGAATAACGTACGTGGTTAGCTTTTCTGGATTAATCAAGAATGGGCATTTGGCCAATTCTGGAATATTTAAATATCAACGATAAGTTGATATTTTTTCCGACAAATGGCGTAAGCAATCAGCAACCTTTAGTTGTACGATTAGGAGATGCCTGTTTCTTTATTTATTCACCGGATATCAGTAAAATTTCACCTTCTTTCCAATTTTTCAAACAATCATATTTCGAAAATATATGGCATCAAGGCGTTAGAAGTTCAATCCTTATCCTTTCCTGTAAACATCATTGAATATATTAATCTTATATTCCGTTATATACATATATATAATTTGCATAATATCAACCTATCTTCAACGTAATCACAAAAATATTTATTAATATGAAAAGCACAGGGGGCGCCTCTTTCGATAAAACTAAATGTCAAAACTAGACGCCATCCATTGACCGACGCCGCAAACTAGCGGCCTGGGTCGGTGACAAAGCCACAACACCAGCTTTTCAAACTGAGAAGCGTTCACCTGGAGACAATGGTTTCGGGCTTATGGTCTTGGTGCGCCTAGGGCGGACTTTATTCCATGAGATCCACAAGGGATCTAATGGAATCTTTACAATTTGCTAAAGAGATGGCGTCTAGCTTTGACGTTTTTCTATAGATCAATTTCTCTCGGAATCAAGTTATTAATATATTGCCTGAAAAATATTTGGAGAGAGAACTATAAAAATACAAAATATAAACAATTATAAAACTTGTAAAATCTTTGTAGAAACTTTGTAAACTATAAAATTTTGTAAGTTACAATTATTCACAGAAAAATTCCATATACAGTGGTACCTCGACATACGAGTTTAATTCGTTCCGCAACCTTGCTCGTATCTTGAATTACTCGTATCTCGAAGCAAATTTCCCCATACAAAACAATTGAACTACCATTAATCCGTTCCAACCTCCAAAATGTCACCCCAGTTATTTTTGTTACGTGGTTTTAAATAATAAAAACGTATTTATAAATATTAAATATTTATTGCACAAAAACAAAAAGAGAATGTAAAGAAATAAATTAGATATCCTCACTGGTCCTCACTATCTAGCCTCGGCTGGCTTTAAATGACTCTTCCGATGCCTCGTCGATGGAAGTCTGCGGGGTTTGCTTCAGCACATCTCCGTAGATCGCTCTTGCCTTCTCACAAATGATGGTCTGCGTCAAGGTATCTCATTGGCGCTGCTTTTCTGTCACCCACACCATCAGCAGTTTCTCCATATTTTCATGAAGGGAGGTTCGCAGCTTGGAAATTATCGTAAGGCCCTTAGCCGGCGTTACACTCTTAAACTGTAAATGTAAACGCAACACAAAACGCGAACACAAAACACAACTTATCACAGCGGAAGCACGCTGCTAAATGATCGTGATGGCGCGACTGCGTGTTACTACCTGTTGTGTTTTAACTTTAAAAGCACACAAAAATATAATAAACTTGAATTTGTTTATTCAAGTCTCAAAAAACAAAGCTTTGCATATAGAACAAATAATGATGAAGAAGAAGAAAGGAATATTTTAGGAAAAGCAGAAACAAAACAAAAGTACTGGTCAAAAAGAAACATTTAAAATCACAGATTAATATCTTCAACACTACCGAACCGAACTCGTATCTCGAATTTCGCTCGTAACTAAAAGCAAAAAATCACTTGCTCGTCGGCTCGTATCTCGAAAAACTCGTATGTTGGAGCGCTCGTATGTCGAGGTACCACTGTATTACACATATTAAATCATAGGCCCTATATATAATAGAATCTTACATTGAGTATAAATATTAACCACAATTCAATTAGAAAAATTAGCATAGAATATTTAGCAATCAATGGCTAGGTCAAGTTAATAATAGGACTTAATTAACCTTTATTGCGAATAATTAAAATTCGCCTCTTAAAATAATATTCTATTGAATTAGGCCAATTTTAGATTCAATCCCGCTGCTCCTCTCATTAGTGGCTCTCCCCTGGCGTAGATTAAATAAGAAGATAAAGTAGGTCACGATAATTTTACAATGAAAAACCAATACTTTACGAGATTATTGAAGTTTTAAACTAAAGCCTTACACATCAAATTACATATGCGCCCTGAAAGATTCATCAAATATAATAACCCCGCCTTTGCCGGTCCCAAACCCGAATGAAAAAGGAGGAGGGGGAGCAGTAACAAGCTCACTAAAAAACCTGGACTCAGCTGGCCCAGCTGATACTAGTATATACGGATTCACGCACCTATGCACAGAATCCAATAGAATCAATATATGAGAATGGCATGCCAAACAACTAACAATCTAATAAGCATCTCATTCGCTGTCTCAGTATCATTAATAATAATAGGTTGGGCATAGGACGGGGTTCTTTTATCATGATAATGAATGTGCCCAGTCAAATCATATATTTGTCCATGGATCCGGTAACAAAAAGGCCCTTGTCCAGAATAGACATCAAACTGCGCACTCATGGAATGAAATTCCAAAGAGATATTGTAGCTCCGAATGTTGGTCTGGAAGTATTTAGCCTCTACACTGTTTTCATTCGTTAATTCCCGGATTTCATATGGAAAGAAAGACAAAGCGTAAAGAGAAACTTTCCCTTGTTGGAAGCAGGAGTTACCCACAGACTCCCCAGGGAAATGCTGGGCTGAGTAGTAAGGGCAGACTATATCCAGGCCCTCAATAATATATTCAGTGGGAACAGGAGAAATAGGATTAGGGGAGTTGTTCCGCCAGCGTTTATATAAGCACGCCTAGTGGATTGGAAAGTGAGTTTTTCATGGTATTTCCCCAGAAGCCGATAAAGGTCAAAAAAGAGCTGAGTAAAGCAAAACTAAGGTATGGCAAACTGAATGCCAGAACAGGCATAGAAGGAAATATTATTCATGTGAAGAAAAATAGAAAGCAGATGCCAAAGACATGGGAAAATACTTCAAAGGAGAAAAAATAATACCGGGCACAATTATGGAGCTAAAAACATTGTGTATAGATTATACTGTCAAATACAACAACTCTCAACTACTCTAGCTGTTATCTAAATGTGAAAAATGATTATATAATTGATAAATATGTAACAAAACTATAGTTGGAATTATAATAAAAGTAATCAACAATTTAATTAATATTACGAGATAGCTACTATTAGAAATTGGTAGAAATGTTCTAAAACAAGCACAAATAAAATGAATATTGTGATAATAAATTTAAAAATATGTAAAAAAGGATATACTCACAATTTTAATAAAATTAATTAACAATTGAATTATAAATGTGAAATATCTAATTAATAAAATATAATAATACAGGCGCACATATTTAACAAAAAAGCAATTTTGTGATGATAAAATATAAGGTAAATTTTGAAAGCAAAATAATCTACGATTGGAGAATTGAATAAATCAAAAATAAAATTTTTCTACTAATATTTGGATAATAAAAATAAGTTTAATACACGAAGTAAAAAAAAAAAAGGCAAAAATTTGGTATGCTGATCACTATGTATAGTTCAGTATCTTTTGAGGTGTGTGATTGCCTACAAATTTACATTTAAAGCTTTTGTTAGTGTATTATGCCTAAATAGCCTTGTACTGTGTGTACTGTGTTTTGTTTGCGGAAGCGAATTGCTCGATGTAAATATTTATATGTATTTTTTCTGTCCTAAAAGCTTATGTACATAGTTTGCTTTAAATCATTTCTAATATCCCACCAATCATTGTAGCATATACAAGAAGAATAATCTAATACACTATTAGATCTCTAAGAAGCGGTAGGTGGTTTAAATTGGCGAAACCACTGATGATACAAACCTTCCCAATAGTATTTCACCTCAGTAGGGGTTTGTCTTATACACCTATCCTCTGATTTACACGGTACTTGTTTTACACGTTTTCGCACTTTATCTAATTATCGCACTATACTAAATGCTACTGTGATTGAACACATGCGCTGTGTACACATCTCACGAGGAATCCCGAGCTTATGTGCTGACTTGTTGCACACGCACACTGTGTCTGTATTTCTAATTAAAAAAATATAATTTTCGATTTACACGTTTTTCTCAGGAACGTATCTACCGTGTAAATCGGGGGATATGTGTATTTAAAAAATGAGCATTCTTATTTTAATGCTTTCATTTCTTATAATCTATATAGATTTCTATTTTGATAGCAGATTACTTAAATATAATAGTTACCAGGTCTATTAGTATGAAACGCGAAAATTTTCAGTGAATTCGAAAGTTCACCAATTCCATACAACAAAAGATTTTTTATTCAAAGTAATTGCCCTGATTAGCTATACACTCGGACCACCTTTCAGGCAATTTTCGAATTCCTTGTCTGAAAAATTCTATTCCTTTTGAGTCGAACCAGTCAACAAGCCATTTTCGGAGTATGTCTGAGTTCGAAAATTCCTGGGTTTTTAGGGCGTGTCCTAAAGATATGAAAAGGTGGTAGTCTGACGGCGCTAAGTCTGGTGAGTACGGCGGGTGGGGTAAGAGTTCCCAGCCCAAGTCTTTTATGGTGTTTTTGACCACTGTAGCGTTGTGGGCTGGGGCGTTGTCATACTGCAGTATCAGCTTGTTGTGCTTTTCACGCAATTCCGGTATTTTTTCATTCAATGCCTCTCTCAAACTGTGCATTTGTTGTTCGTAGCGACTAGTATTGACCGTTTCGCCAGGTTTCAGGAGCTTGAAATATACTACGCCGGTCTAGTCCCATCATACGCAAAGCATTGCCTTTTTTCCTAAGCGATTGGGCTTAGGCTTCCGTTTTGGAAATTGGCCGAGCAGGCCCCACGACTTTTGGCGCATAGGATTGCTGAAGTGGATCAAGTTTTCATCAGAAGTTACGATTCGGTGCAAAAATGACTTCTTTTCATGCCTGGCGAGCAGCCCTTCGCAGGTTATCAGACGCCGTTCTTGCTGCCTTTTGCTCAACTCGTGGAGGACCTATCTGGAAAGCCTTTGGGTCATTCTGAGGCTTTTTAAACGTAGGGAAACAGAACCTTGAGACACCTGGAGCTGTTTCGCGAGTTTCTCCTGCGTTTGGGTACTGTCGTCATCCAACAAAGCTTGCAGTTCAGCGTCCTCGAACTTTTGGTGCGTTTTTCCACGTGGTTCATTATCTAGTTCGAAATCGCCACTTTGGAATTTTTTAAACCACCTGTAACACTGCGATTTGCTCAGAGCGTGGTCGCCGTGAACTTCCTCGAGCATTCGGTGGGCTTCAGTGGCACTTTTCTTCCAGTTGAAGGCGAACAACAAAACTTCCCGCAAATGGGCACTTTTTGGCTCGGAAATCACCATTTTCCACGGGCTCCAGAAATTTTCCATGATTTGAATTTTCTAAAACTCCACGCATGCTGATGCCATGTGAGTCAAAAAACAAAATGCCTTCAACAGCGCCATCGTCGGCTCAAATAAAGTTGCACAGCGCCCTCTGGCAGCCATTTTCGCGTTTCATACTAATAGACCTGGTAAATTGTAATATGCCTATGAGACGGCATCAGGCAGCGTTTTATTTATTATATATGTTCTCCTCTTGAAGGGCAGAGATGCCTATAAGCTTGAGACGGTTTTAAACTAAAATAAACTCATCTCCAAAACATATTAAATTGTTTAATAGAAGTTACTTCTCTTCGTTAAAGGCATACAACGGAAAATGCGATTTTATCATGATTCAGATAAATTGCTTATCTATCCGTGAAAACTTGGATTTACAGGAACTACTTGATTCCTTTCAACAGGTTTTAAGAACCTAAAGCAAGATGAGATATAGCTGTTACCTTAAAATGTCATTTCTGTCTTACTACAATTGTGATCCTTCTCTTTAAAACACATGAAGGGCAAAAACTGATTGCCATGTGGTGTCCCTGTATAACTAACTAATGCCAAGATCTCTTTTTACCCATCATGGAGACTTAGGGACTGTAAAACTCTACACATGAATCATTCCCAATAATAGTATATTGTTTCTTCAACCGTGTATTATGTATGTCTTTCGAGTGCACTTTTATAGGGACTTTAATGGGTCCTCTCTAATGGACCTCTAATCTATATAAATATTTTTGGTGGTGTTATCTTCATGGTTAAACCAATTCCTGAAGTCCACTCCTCTTCAATTAAAATTATTATTATTTATATATCTTAGTAAATTAAATTTAATTGCCATCTATCGTTAAAATTCTACACAAATAAATTTACTGGCAATGCGTTTCTTTTAAATATCATCAAATATTATCTCTACAGACCTTACTGCAATGATATGAGTTATTGAATGACTCATTCAATAACTCATATCATTGCAGTAAGGTCTGTAGATATAATATTTGATGATATTTAAAAGAAACGCATTGCCTGTAAATTTAATTGTGTACAATTTATATATCTGCCTAAAATTGATGTTCACTAATATATTTGCAAAGCTAATATCTCACTGCCTTATTTATTTCGTTGAATTATATTCATAGTATAAATATATAGTCCATTTTATATATACTGTTCAATACATCTCTCTTTTCTAACAAAGGAAATTAAATTTATCAAGAATAAAAATTTATTTCAATAATTACAAAATGCTATAATTATAAATTAATTGATATAAATAATTCTATGTAAATAATCTTTGTCAGGACTAGAATGACGAATCATGTATGGGACTTTGATTCCAGTAAAAGGCTTGTTGCTGCTGTTGTATATAGTTACAGTGTAGAAAATACTATACCTACTACTTATAGGTTTCTCTCTGTATTCTTAGTTCTCTTCTCTTCAATTACTCTGTAAACTGGCGAATCCTTTATAGGACGAGAGGTCCTCAATAAAGGCTTTTGTTGTAAAAAAAATAATAATTATAAATTAAATTACAATATTCATATGATAGATTAGCAGCTACCTTTTAAAATAAATTTGAATTATTTTTGACGCGTACGTTTTATATATTATTTGTTTTTTATTATCTTTACTTGTTATTTTTTAAAATGAAACATACGCGCGTTAAAAAACTCTCTCTAGTTTAAATATATTATAAATATCTTCTTCAAATAGATACAATTTAATATTTAAAAAATGTGTTTTTAATAATGAATATTAATATAGAATAAAAGGAGTGTTTGATATATTGGGGGGCTCTTATATCTCAATTTATAAGGAGGCTATTCAATATTAACTGAGGAACAATATTACTCCGCTATCCCACCCTATATAATAGCCAATAGATAGCTCGCTCTAGCGGAAGGATATCGTGAGGCCTATTCACTTTTTGAGATACGGAGATATTTCTGATACTGCGGTCCTCATAGCTAAACAATATAATATGTTGTTTAGTTATATTTGAAAAAAAAATCAGTTATAAATATCCACGCTGAGCGCGTTTGTTTTTGTAAATATTTCTGGTAGTATAAAGTCGATATTATTGTAAGCCCGTTTGAGAGCGATTAACGCTTGAAAACTAGTGTTTTTTTAATAAAAATATACTCATTGTGAGAATATATTTGTAACTTTAATACTTTTTTTCACAATTTTATCATGAATATAATATGTCAAATGGTAACACCCACGTTGTCCTTGTAAGATTAGATAGAGAATTTCCATATAACAATTGTGTGTGTGTGATTGTCTACTATAATTTACGTCTTTCTGTTTATAATTCATAGGTATAATAACTGTTTTATTTAATTCTAATTGTTTCTATAAAAAATGAACAGTTCGGCCAGTTAAACTTTTATTTTTCTCAACGTTTCAACAAATATTTTTCAATTCGTCATGAGAAACAAATAAATATAAAGCATCTGGAAAGGCATTAAAAATTGTTCTATTTGAATGCCGGCAAGGCAACCTCTATCTTTAAGATGATTCTGATTGGTTATTGACTATCACGTGAGAGTAACCAGCCAATCAGCGTCTCAATTGGCTTAGCGATCTAAATTGAGGTGTTATTATCTCTGTAAAAATGTTTTAAAAAGTATACAACGTGTGTTCATTGAAAAACCTAAAAACTGTTCAAGTAACATCAAGCTAAGAAGATTAAAAAATTATTATTTAAAAATAAATACATTCATTGGAAAAACATGAGGACGTGGAAAATCTTTGGTATCGCCAGAGACAATTATGTTCACACTTGGTTATCTCGTGTGTTTTCAATAAAGGTCAGTGTGTAACAAATATCTTTCAGAGTATTTGTCTAAATCCCGATATACATGCTTAAAGGTACAATTTCCTCAAGTTTTCTTCATGAGTGTATATTAATAAATGTATATGCAAATAAATGTGTGCCAATTTGTATGTAAATAAAACAAAACGTCATAAATGTTTTAAAATCTTATATTTTGCCTAACGTTGAGGAAGCCAATAACCTATTTTTATTATTATAACCGATTAATAATAAAGATATTATTTGATATAATATTGTATAGAGAAATTTGAAAGTTGTTTAGTTTAATTTTATTCCAATAGATGACGCTCTTCCTACATTTGTGACTCATCTGAGCGGTCAGGTTAAACCCTTTTCCATAATTTAATGACCGATAGCATTATTTTACTATTTATTCTCTTTCAAAACTCTGTAAATATTATTAATTATCTGACTTCAGTTCCTTTAATATATTGTGGAACAACATTTGAAAATATCCCGTATGTGTTTCTTTTGAACGAACTTTATTTTTCTGTTCATCATTACTCTTCAAAATTCATCCTTTCATACTTCATCCCTAAGGTTACAAATAATCGTTATTTCTCCTTAAAATAAATTTCGATTATTCGTTCAAAAGAAACACATGCGAGGTATTTTCAAATGTCGTTCTACAATCATAGGCCGCATTATATTGTATAAAAATCTTTTAATATATAATTAATAATTTCATATATTCATATTTCTGTACTCAAAGATAACGAATAAGAAAGAATACAAATAATATTTGTTTAATATTAAAAACGCAAGCGGTGAATTAACAAATTTAAAAATGGCCACTGTATTAAATCAGGGGGATTCTCTATAATTGACAAAAATAAAAGAGAAGATTAATTTAAAACGCCATGAAATTGATTTCTAGATCTTTGAAGAGAAAGAAATTTGGAAAAGACAAATTCCTATTTCCATCCCGCAAAGACATTTGGGATTTGAATTCATTGATTTTTCTTTTAACCTCTCGTGAAACAACCATTGGTTCGGTGCCGTATGGATTTCCAATGGGGCTGCAAATTAGGGCGTAGAGAAGAGTAGCAATTAGCTCCCGAACTCTAAAATTTATTTTTTACCTTTCAAAATTCAATTAAAAACAAAAGTAAAACACGTTATTAAAAGAAAAACAAACTAGTAACTCTGCCTTTAAATTACACCCTGCAGATTTAGTTCCGTTTTAGGTTTAAAACATTATTATTTGGTAGTTTAAAATGATAATTAGCTTATAGGTTTATTTTTTAAATGAATTGTTAAAAAAATAAATGGAAATAGTCGTTCATCTAACTTAAAAATGTATTTCACTTAACTAAAAACTATGTGTTTAAAATAGATTGGAAAATACCTCCATATTTCATGCCAAATAGGAAGTCTCTATTTATTATTTCTGAATGAAATTGTTGATTTTTTTCTAGTGTGTGTGCATGAGTGTGTATAACTACAAATAGAAATTTTAATAAAAATAAAAAGTTCTCTATGGATATTTGTGTTTAATATACTCTCATTATCAAACCTTAAAGGAATGGAATGTCTTTGATGTTGCCATCTGACTGTTTTTCTTAAAGACAGAGGCAATTAAGTTCACACTTGTTTATCTCTTGTATCTTCAATAGAGATGACTATGAATCAAATATCTTCCACAGTCATTGTCTTAATCCTGATATACATGCTAAAAGGTGCAATTTTTTACCCATGAAATCTATGGATGTTAATTATATACTTATATATTATACCTGAATAATTATTAGATAACTTCAAACGTATCGTAAAGATAGGGGCTGCCTGGCTGGCATTCAAAGTTCTTAAAATTAAATATACTTTGAACAGTAAATATTTTTATTATCTCGATGTCAAGAAAAATATTTTGTCCTAGTTTAGGAGCGAACAAAAATTAAAACATTTGGCAAAGCGTTAAAATTTATTCTGATGTTTTATTTAAATATTTCAATTTTTGTTCGCTCCTGACGAAGACAAAATATTTTTGTCGACATCGAAATAATAAAAAGATTTACTAACCGAAGTATCTTTAATTTTAAGAAACTTTGAACTTGTATATGAAATTTAGTTATTACGTTTCTTTGATATAACAATGTCATATTGTGATTCTGTATTACTATGACAAGATAAATAAATATACATGTAAATAATAAAATAAAGAAACACGAAAAGTATATTTTAGAATCCTTTCGATGTAGACTGAATTAAAGATTGATATCTGTATCAGAGACAAATGGTTCCTATGTAGAATAGAGAGTTCCAATTTGTCAACATTCCGGAAATACTTTCCAGAAACCATTCAGTTCAGGAAAATTATGAATTATATAGAATACCAAAAGTACAAATGTTATTGGAAACATTTCCAATAGGTTTGGTGTCTCCTTCTATAATTGAACTATCAATACTTATATATTAAACACAATATTTTAATTAAGATATTCTCAAACTTTGTGGAATTTCTGGTTGTTAGTATGATTATTTGAAAATTGACATAGAAAATGATTTTCTCCTATTAAATATAAGCAAAATTTTTTGAAAACTTAATTCTGTTTACGTTATGTGGCGTTGAGTTTGTTGTTGACACACATTAATATGTTATAACACCTTGATAAAGGTTGGCGTTCAGCCAACTGAAATATTGGTAACATTAATGTTATTTTGAACCAATATATGCCTTTTCAATTATAGAAAATGTTATATAGATAGGGACAAAGAGGTAGGAACATCCTATTTCACGATTATTAAAACTGTTAATATCAAAAGAATAACATGATTAGGAAATATTCTTCTTATAAATCTTTCGTATAAATATACGACTATATTTTTATTCATTAATCAACCTGGCGCGTTATTGAAATATTTGCGCCTATTACAGAAGAAACAAACAAAACAACAAACAAATTCGAACTTAGAATCAAATATTTACAAATTTACATTTATTATTCGACAGAATTCATGAAATATATCTAGACAAAGTGGCTGATGTAAAAGAGTTAAATCATTTAGATAAGGGAACAAACGATGCCTCACTTCTGTAAATTTCGGACAGTCATAGATAAGTCATAGACAGTCAGTTTGTTCAGTTTCTTTGCAGGAACAATTTGGTGTTTCTGATAGACCTCTTTTATGTAAGTATTCCTTGAATTTTCCGTGTGTGATGTGACAAATTGAGTGACTATAAAATTTGGAACTGTGTAGGAATTACGTTTGGAAAAATAGTGCGAATTGTATAATTTGCATTATAAATGGATTGATACAAACGGAGAAGTATAAAAATGTGACTATAAGCAACATTAAAGAAGGTAAAGGTACGCTACCGAGTTTATCCGAGAACATGTCATGGGATATGCTGTGTCTTTGCATATATGTTATTTGTGTTGAACAATTTACATAGTTTTAGTTATTTGTGCTATAAATAGGACGTATGGATTAAGTTGAGGAGTACAGTCAAGCCTTAGGAATAGAGTAGTCTTGTTGCCTTAAACGCTTTGCTACTGTAGTTTTAGCTTGGCAAAAAAAGAGTATTGGTTCAAGTAAAAAGTGTATTTGTTATTTGTATAACACATTTTACCTAGTTTCAGTTTAACTTATTTGTTACATAAATAGTAGTTATGGATTGAGTTGAAGAGTCCAGTCCAGCGTAAGAAATAGTCTTCTTGCCCTAAACGCCTATTGCTACTGTAGCTTTAGCTTGGCAAATAAAGAGTATTGGTTCAAGTATAAGAATGAATACGTGACCCAGAGCGACACGACAGGATACAACAGCCATATGAACTATAGACTTAGAACGCTACATATTCCGGTGTTATTTGACAGGAATGTTTACAACTCCCAGCGGATCCCTCTAAAACCGCTTTATTGCCCTCTGCTGAGCCGCTGGCGTAGTTTATGACGCGGGTGAATATTTCGCTGCCTCCGTGAAATATTGATCCGCAACTCGGAATTGAATTTGAGAAATTATGAGATATTCTCAACAAAGAAATCTCTACTTTTACACAATATAGATTTTGTTTTTTATATATTCTATTACAACTCTTTCTCTCTTTTATAGCACTCTCATTTTTATAGCGAACATAAACCATATCGTAGATGTAAGAACAGAAAGATGGTTTAGAGTATATAGTTATTATAAACCTTCACATTGGTCTTGTGATATTTACAACGTATGTAACAACGATTATATCTTCTTTATGGCTGTGTATATGGTGTGTGTATTGTGGGTATATGTGTTGTATGTGGGTGTAAGAAGTATTGTGAGTAAAAGGTATGTGTGGTGTGGGTGTGTGTGGTGTGAGTTATGGCATTGTATGGGTCTGGGGTGTGTATGTAATGTGTGTTGTTGGTATATGTGCTGTAGGTGAGTTTATTGTGAATTAAGGTATATGTGTTGTGAGTGAGTTATGTGTGTATGTGTGCTGTAGGTTGGTGTATTGTGAGTAAGAGGTAT
Source organism: Cordylochernes scorpioides (assembly GCA_030710605.1). Lineage (NCBI taxonomy): Eukaryota > Metazoa > Arthropoda > Arachnida > Pseudoscorpiones > Chernetidae > Cordylochernes > Cordylochernes scorpioides. The sequence goes on from CP092884.1 coordinate 7,134,257, forward strand.
ATGTGTTGTGGGTTCTTTATGTGTATGTGGTAGCTCTCATATATAAACACATAGGTTATATTGTGTAAATGACTCTGTTCCCCATATTTGTATTTGTTATGTGTATGTGCGTTGTAAGTTGTTGTATTGTGGGTAAGAAGTATATGTATTGTGTTGTGTGTGTTGTGGCAGTGTTAGGGTGTGATGTGTGTATTTCATGTGTAGGCGTGAGTTTGTATGTTGTGGAAATGGTGTTGAAAGTGTATGTATTGTGGGTAGGTAGTATGTGTGTTTTGTCTGGGCGTGGTATTGTTACATGTACATGTTCCACAATGTTATTGTGGAATTAAAAGCTCTCGAATATTTATAAGAACTCAAATACATAAAAACGCTAATTGACACTTTTTTTTTTCAGTTTTAAAAGAATAAAAACAATGATTTTTGTGTGCTGTAATCCTTTTCTGAAAGAAATTAATTTGATAAATTCGCGCGCATATTAATAAGATTTTCAGATTTAATTTACATGTTATGATATCACAGCCTCATATAGATAAACCTAATACCCAAACACTCAAACCTAATTTGTTAATCAAGATATAATTTATGAAACTGAGGAATTTCAGTGAAATTGTTAAGACAAAACGTTAACGCGGTTCCATCTATAAATCAGAATAAATGAGATATTGAATTTCTCTCAAAATATTATGAATATTTATTCAAAAATTCCTCATTTTAATAATATTTTATTCGATAAATAATAACTGTAAGTACCCCCTATGTATGTTTTATTCTAACTCTTGTCTTATTGGCGATTGATTAAAGATTCTTTTTTCCTGTATAGAGAAGGGTTAACCTGCCTGCCCGGAAACTAGAGATTTATGAATTCAAAGGTTTTTCAAATAATTTTATTCCAGTAAGCTTAATATTCTAACCTTGAATATTAATAAGAAAGATTATTTTATAGAACAATAATAAATTTTGTAATAAAATAGAATCTAACTAAGGAATCAAGTTTGTGAATGAAAAACAAGCATACAATATCGACATGGGGACCTATACCAAGAACACCAACGAGGAGATAGGCGCCATCAGAAAGAAATCTCAACGCCATCAGCCACCAATTGGAAATCTATTTATACAATTAGAGGTCCGCTTCTTCAGCTGAAAATAATTTTATTTGCCGGCTGGAAACCTTGGATACATCACTGACTTTCTACTCTACAAATCCATTATGTTTATTTATTTCTATTCAAAGCGCTATGTCCTCCTAGGGACACTTGCGCTGTCTAATATGTATGACTTTACATTTGTCTATACATGTTATATAAAAACGTTCTTTAATTATATTTCATAGATTCAAATATTCTGTTTATATCTACCACCAGATATCGGGAATTTTCCTATATTAAACCGATTGTTGTTGTTTCTCGATGGCCGGCTCAAACTATTGTACATTATGTAAATAGGTTTTCATGTTTTTAGATTCTTACACCTTAAGTCAGGCATACTTTCTCAAATTATGTTTTCTATATATTCCTTTAGCTCAAATAAAGATATTTTTGATAAACAATTTTATTTAATTATTGCCACGATTGCAGTGTCACATGCTCATGGATTCCGGGATCAAGCAAATGATCAACAAATCTATTTAAAATTCTCTAAAATCAACAAGAAATTCTTTATGTAATATATATATCTATATTAATAAAATGCAAATTTCATAAGTGGTGTTCGCTAAAAACTTTCGTTACAATGCATCAATTTCGACCAAATTTTCAACATTTATGTAAAACGAGATGGAGCAGGTTTTGCTTAACATCAAAATATTTGTCCTAACTTTAACATGCGTAACTTCGCTGTTATCGATTAAATACAAAAAAAAATCAACAGAGTTAATTTTATTTATATATAAATACAAAAATAAATTCAGCAATTCATTCAACTCAATCTAAAAAAATATTCAAAACAAGCAATTTTAAGATAACACCATATGTAAAACAGTCGGCCAAGAAAACAACAACGATATTACATCTTTCTCACATATTCACACACAATCTTGATTAATAATTAAAACTAATCTTTAACATTGTTTATTATACTTCATAATATATAATATTCGTTAGACAAACTTTCACTCGGATAAAACCCGGGCGAAGCCGGGTACACATCCGCTAGTATATATATAAATGAATGTTTGTATGTTTGTTTGTTTGTTTGTTTGTATGTCCGGTATACAAATTCGCAGTAGTTCACTAATTCAAACCAAAATTTCCATACATAGGTAAAAAAATACGAGAAAGACGATAGGCTATTTTAAAAAATATATAAATCAATTATTAAAACTATATATTCAAATTATTCTACTTAGCTCGCGAGCAGCGCCTCTAGCGGCGAAGATGGGAGGTAATATCAGCTGACCTAATGTACATGTAAAGTTTGGAGCGGGACGTTTCACAAGAGTAACATCCACGGCGCCAATTTATAATTGTAACGAATAGTGTTTGAATAAAACATTTAATCGGGTAAACCCGGGCGTTGCCCGGGTCATTCGTCTAGTATATATATATATATATATTTACAATAATTGTAGGTCGTGAAGAATAGCCATATGATATTAACAATGAGAAAGAGAGAAAAAAAAAGAGAAAAGAGAACTGTGTACAAAAGAAATGAATGCCTTGCAATATATTTACAATCAACATAATAAATTATCAGTTTGTTAAAATATATCTGTTGCTATATAATAAGAAATATATTTACAGAAGGTATTAAAATTAATATACATTTCTTTACTGGAAGTGAAAATACTTGGATCTGTTACAATTAAGTTATTGTCGAATCTATAGTCTTGAAAAACAGGACAATCCAGTAAAAGATGTATTGAGGTACAAATCCATTATATGATCTTCCATATAGAATTTACAGTCAAGATTAATTTCCCTCTCATTTCTCATATTTCTACCAATTATTTCAGTTAGTTCCAGTATTTAACTAATATTTTGGGCTTCATTTATGATACAGGATTTGTGAACAAATGCGGATTCTTCCCCTTTATGATATTATTTGAACACGAAAACAATGTGTGCACATACAACAAGACACATACCACACTAAGAGATATTTATTTGTCAATTCGAACTTGTTTTCGTGTTCAAATCATATTATAAAGGGGAACACCTCACATTTGCTCACAAATCCTGGCTTCTTTTATGATACAGGATTTGTGAACGAATGTGAGGTCTTCCCCTTTATAAAATGATTTGAAAACGAAAAACAAGTTCAAATTCACAAAGAAATCTCTCTTAGTGTGGTATGTGTTTTGTTGTATGTGCACACACACAATCACACACAAAAACATATATAATAAATAAAATTTCTCCTCTTCTTTTACACTTTTACAAAATCAATTAGGAAGCTAGGGCTTGATTTCTTTTCACAATTTTGCATATAGTAAAATTTAATCATAGCATAAGTTTATAAAATAGATAAGTATACCTAATTTCATAGTAATATAATAATATCATATATACGTTTTTAAAATTTATAAAATTTATTTTAGAGAACATATATATATCTAAACTTGTATATGTAAGTGCAAAAGTCGAACAGCTTTTCACATTTGTAGACATGTGATGCACTTACAGCAAAAGCAGTCGCCAACTTCTATCTACCATGGCCTGTACCACGTGTACAGAAGGGATTATATAAAAAATTCTTAGTTATATATGAACAGATATTATTTGAAAATATAATGATTTATTTTAAAGAGTTCAGATATACTAACCATTTTTTAAATAAACAATAATTTCGTGCATAACGCGATTGTTTAGCTTACAGCTTGAATTCCTAGAAAAAGATAGGTGAACAGCCCTTGTCGAAATATTTGATTTTGTTCTTTAAAAATAGGTTTGATTAAAAATATATATACGTTTGTTTGAATATAAATATATATGCTTGTAGTTATAGTCCTTATTATATATGGCGAAAAAATTAATGGCGCGTCAATAAAATAAATAACCTCAGTAACATAGTAATATGTGTGATTAAATATGGTATACGAATGAGCAGTAAATTTCTATATTCTACGAATCACACACATTTGGAAAATGAATTTCTACCTATATTAATGTTCTGTATAAATATTTTATCGGGATATAACCCTCCATTTTTTATGATTCTTAAACCTACTGAAAATACTTGGAACTATAATTTTAGTTATATTTTATATATTGATATAGTTTTGAAAATAGAGCAATCCATAAATAAATCTTTAATCAAAAAGGCCTATATTGGATCAAAATATCATTTATTCTACCAATATTTCAGTTGACTGAACGCCAACCTTTAAAAATGTTATAATACCTTGATAAAGGTTGGCGTTCAGCCAACTGAAATATTGGTAAAATAATTGATATTTTGATCCAATATATGCCTTTTTAATTAAATATTGAAATATATGTATACTAAAATAATTTCATAAATATTAAAAATTTTCATGTGAGCATTAGTTACCTAGGAAATATTTTGAAAAGGGAAATTGGAAATTAGGTAAAACGTTTCTTTTATTTCAGATTTTTGTAAGCTTTCGAAAATTTCTGCTCATCAAGGGGCAATTGCTTTTGTATACAATATCAAATGTATCTATCTATAATGGATGCACGCGAGAGTACATGCCAATAACAATCTTTTCAATTATCTTTGTATAAAGATAATTTTGATAAGGGACAAAAACGTAATTGCCCTTTGAAGAGCATAAATTCGCTCGAAAGCTTGAAAAAATATATAAAATAAAGGAAACTTTTTACCCAAATTTTATATTTTACCCTTTCAAAATAATTTATATTTATTTAAACAAAGATAGTAGTACAAGATAGGTTTCGAATAACATATTCTAACCTGCAGTTTTATTAGCTTAATTAGATTATTTTATATGGAAACATTTTGTGAAAACTTTCTCTTATTTTTAATTAATTATTGATATAGCCTTAAGTAAAGATTAACTCTTTTAAAGTGAAAACTCGTAATAATTTGGAAATAGAATGGAAGTAAGAAATATTTTAAATGATTTACCGCTGAAATAATTGAGAAATTTCAAAGTAATCTAATTTAGCACTCAGCAAGATTCAATTTGCTCTGAGGTCAGAGTGGACTTGTGTTAATCGATAAAAGAACCTTACAACAAGGTGGCCAATCTGGGGTATTGTTGAATACATTGATGAAACCTTGTTGAACCATTGTTGAGTACATTGTTTAATACATTGTTAAATTCATTGTAGAGAACATTGTTGAGTACATTGTTCAATACATTGTTAAGTGCATTGTTTAATACATTGTTGAGTTATTGTTGAATACATTGTTGAGTTATTGTTGAATACATTAATGAGTACATTGCGGAATACATTGTTGAGTAGATTGTTCAATACATTGTTGATACCATTGTTGAATACATTGTTGAGTTGATTGTTGAGTTCATTGTTGAGCTTATTGTTGAAAACATTGTTGAATACATTGTTGAGAGAGTACATTGTTGAAACAATGGTTAATACATTGTTAAAACATTGTTGCTTATATTGTTGAGTTAATTGTTGAATACACTGTTGAGTAAATTGTTGAGTACATTGTTGAGTATTGTTGAATAATTTCTGTTGTAATTGCCGTTAACACAGGCAGACATGTGTTCACATCGGTCCATCTTCACGATAACTCTCCATTTAGACTAGAGCTATACCGTAGAAAAGAGAAGTTATATTTACAAAATTATAAATGATAATAAAAGATATAAAACCTCTCGAATTAATGTGGAAAAATAGTACAAAAGTAAAATTAAACTGGGATCAGTTGGATAAATTAAGAAAAAGGCATCTCCTGTGATCGTGTAGGTATAAGTAGCTGATGGCTTGCTCCATATGTCAGAATGAATATTGCCCCGTGGAAAATTAGGAAAGAAAAACTTCAGGATGAGACAGAAATTTATTTTAGGACAGAACAACTTCTGAATGATAAAAATAAAAGATCAATGAGGGAAGTTTACAGAGTAGCAAATATAAACATCAAAAATGATACTCTGTTAATAAAATAATAAATACCTTGCTACAATATCATCTGATTGTTGATTTATAATTATTCCAGAATTGGCCTAAATTGGTTAATTTTCCTTGCTTAATCAAAAATCGGATTTTGGTCAATTCTGGAATAATTATATATCAACGAATATAATACCTATCTTCGCGTTAGAATTCCAAAAGAGAAAACTTCTATGTATAAAGGTTTTATTATATCGAATTTTCTTTTAGAATCGTTGCCTCTGAATAATATGAATATCTTACTGTGTATTTTTTCAATATAATTGATATTCTTCATTAATATTGCCTTCTAAAACATCACTTGATGACCTAACTAAATTTGAAGGAAGAAATGAAGTTGTAAAACTACTGTGAGGTCTATAATGGCAGAACGCCAGCGAGAACTGCTCCAACTTTTATAGACCTAATTTCAGCCAACTTCGAGATTAGAGTGAGAAGGAAATTGAGAGTGGAACTTTATATCTAAAAAAGATTCAAGGTTATGTGAATTAGTGGATAAAAAAGTGAAAATCTAAAGAACTATTGTAACTTCTCGCTATGAACAGCCTGAAAATGGTCTTGTCTAACAAGCGATATCATTATCACAATGAATAGGCAATGCTGTGTGTGCAGAGATTACTCCTGATAATGATGTGACAAGCCTTCGTGACAAATTTCAACGTCATAAAAACAGAGACAATTAAATTTCAGCAAGTGAGAGATATACTATAAATAAACGTTCTTCCTGATTTATACTTTTATAAAATAAATAAAGTTTCCAGGGTTAAGTTTCTTGTGAAAATATTTATTTTTAAGCTTTCGAACTTGTGATTCCTTCAACAGGATTATAATGTTAATGTATTATTATCACAGGATTGTTATTAAAAGTATTATATTATAAGTATATTTGTAAATAAAGATTTACTGACCGAAGTATCTTTAAATTTAAGAATTATGAATGCCGGCCAGGTAGCCTCTATCTTTACTATAAAGTGCTCTATATCCTCATCTATGTTTACCTTCACATTTCTGCGTAACTCAATAACAATATTTTTATCTTAATATATCATAAGTATTTGATATATGTAAGTAATAATGTGTATATAAAAATATAATTTATTATTAATTTGTTAACGTGATAATCCTATTGAAGGACTGAAAAGTCCAAAAGCTTGAAAATAAAAATTTGCACAAGAAACTTAACCCTGGAAGCTTCATTTATTTTATAATAAGAGATATACTATGTTGAGAAACACTAAATTAAATTAATGACTTACTGCAAGTGTTTTTTTATATTTCAAAATCTTCTGGTAAGTCTCGTGTATTTACCTTTGTTTCTTAGCTTAACATGATGATTTCACACAAAGAAAAGGACGTGTTATTCAAGTAGAACTTTATAAGCTCTGCTTGATTAGAATGGATATATTAATTAATTAAATTTTGCATTAAACAGTCCAAACAGATAGGTATTTTCTCATAACTTTCATTTATTCATGTCCTCAATATCTCGATATGTTGCCTGAATAAAAAAACGTTATTTTTTGATGTTTAACTAAAATTTCACAGACTTCAACAGCGTTGCATAGAATCTATATACAACACTAGAATTTTGTAAGCCAAATGATTCTGAGTTTGTTGTAGAAATATCTTTGATACATGAAAATATATCTCTTTGGGCAATCTAAAATAAGCCACTAAAGTGCAATTGGAAAATTTCAAATCTAAATCGATTAGAATCATATAATTAATCAGAAACGACCTGAGTTCAGCTGGCCCGGCTGATTGTACCCTGTAAGGGATCCTAATCCAGGGATACAGGATGAGCAGCGTCTATACACCATGTTAGGAGCGGCTGCACAAGGCGTCTGTTCCTCATGTCAGAGGCGGCCATTTCATTTGGAGCTAAGTCGGCCTGCCACTGAGTAGTGCTCCCAGACTTAATGACAAAGGCAGACGCATTATACTTCACCCAGTGTGGAGATAAGAAATAAGAAGAAGAAGATCAGAAACGACAGGGGAAAATGACAATTCTCCAAACATCGGATTCTAAAGAGTAGAATCGATAATAAATCAATAATCCTAATTATTTGAATCAAAGGTCGATCCATTGAATATAATTATATAAAAATGACGTACTAGGATCTGTGAAAGAAACCTTTTCTCCTAAATTCCGAAAGATTCGAGGGAAATATTGGTGCAATAAATTGATAAAATAGAGAAATCAATCCCTTGAAATATTTCTAAAAAAAAAAACGTTTTTCTCTTTCACTGATCCGAATAGGCCTTTTTATATACTCTAATTATTTTGATAAAAGTTTTTGATTATTAAAGATTCTACTGATCACGTTGTGTTAGATTTGAAATAAATATACTCCAAATATAAATATCCCCTATGAAAATTCGAAACTATTTTAAAGGCGTTTGATTCTTTTAAAATTTAAACAATATCTACCCTTACTGAAATGGACAAATTAATGAGAGGGCCTCGCTCATTAGTGGTTTACCCACTCAGCGATTTAGCCAGTTTAACATACCGCTGTTATATTGCATTTTTCGGTTTTACTCTTATAGTGATACTGATGCTAGATTCTTGGAATGGGTACTTTAGATGAACTATGGATATAAGCTTTGAGAACAGTAGAAATACATACAATTATAAATATATAAACGCTAATGCATCATAAAACTAAACTATATTAATATTGTAGAACGACATTCGAAAATTATTCCGCAGGTGTTCCTTTTGAACGAAAAATCTAAACCTATTTCAAGGAGAAATAACGATTGTTTCTAACCCCAGAGATGAAGTATGAAAGGATGAATTGTGAAGGGTAATGATAAACGAAAAAATAAAGTGTCCAGGGATGGGAATTATATATAATATTTACGAACGGAAAAATATTTCCAGGGTAGCCTAGTGGACATGGCATCTGTCCGGTAATCGGAACACTGTGGGTTCGTTGACCATCCCTGGACACTTTTATTTTTCCGTTTATCATTACTCTCCACAATTCATCCTTTCATACTTCATCTCTAAGGTTAGAAATAATCGTTATTTTTCCTTAAAATAGGTTTCGATTTTTCGTTCAAAAGAAATACATGCGGGATAATTTTCAAATATCGTTCTACAATCATAAGCCGCATTATAATGTATTATATATCAATATTATATATATATTAGTGGGAATATATATATGTCATAATTTGTATATAATTAAATGCAACCCCGACCCACTATGTATGTACCATGTATGATTTTCGAAGACTTAATAAAGAACAAGGTAACTGGAGGGAAGCAAGTAGCATTAAGATATAGGAAGTAGACCTAAGGCTGGCACGACTATTCTGGGCACCCCTGTGTCAATATTGCAGGGGCAGAGACCGGACGTCTCTAGTGACCGCAGAAGTTATTTTAGCCAAGATACACTCAATACTTCCTGACAAAACAGGACGTCTCTAGTGACCAGAAGTTATAAATGTTAAAACTAGCATTCAATACTTCCTGACAAAGCAGGATGTATTTTGATAGCCGCGGAAGTAAATAAAGTCAAATAAACACGAGACTTCCTGACCCAAGCCGGGCGTAACTAATATCAAAGGAAACCGCGGGCCAATCAAAAGACAGTACCTTAAGTAGGTCAACCAATAGGAAAAGATCATGTGACATCTCTCGACCAATCAGAGAGAAACTGAGGCTTGGTGTTAAATCGGAAAACAAGAATGAGTAGTTACGCTTGAGCTCTCATAGGAACAACACCTACAGGGTTCACTGGCTCTCGCCGAGTTCGGACAGTGCTCCTTCGCTTCCAACAAAGTAACATCTACTCTAGAGATATCTCTCTCCGCTCATTTCATCATCGCCATGTGATCAACTAATTAATAAGTCAAATCGCTCAACTCTTCTCAAGCTTTCTTCCCTCCAACACAGTTGCCTCTTATTTTCCAACTCAATCACGTGTCCTGATTATTCCTAACTGTATGCTGCAACTTCCACTCAAACGACTGCGCTTCAACCAAATCTCACCATTCGCATCCAACAACAAGAAACCCCGCAACGATATTGCCACAGAACGGTTAAGTCGACAGGATAAAGAGATGGAATTAAATCAGGATCCCATAGGCGTAAAATCGGACGGCCCGATGGAAACAACAACGGAAGGGAGGCAGGAAGTAAGAGAGACGAGCGAGACAACTGCGCCCCTAGCGGACGCCGTCAATCAGCTGTCAACGCTTCTGACCCGGGTAAAAATTTCTGATGGAGCGGAATCGGCGATCCCGCCTTTCGACGGCACATACAGCGCGACACAGTTTTTCCAGACGTTCGACCGAAAAATGGAAGACGCATCCATGGGAGAACAAGAAAAATTACTGCGCCTACCAAACTACCTGGTGCGACAACCCCTGGAACTCTTCAGGAAACTTCGGCTGGCCGACCGGAGTTATTTCCAGGTGAGACAAATCCTCCTAGATCTCTACCCTGAGTCAAACGAAGCGTCCTTTGCGAAATATTTCGCCATGAAACTCACTGGACAAGCCAACTTAGAGACCTACTACCGGGAGAAAACCGCCATGGGATTGCAACTAGGACTTCCACAAGAGGTGATCCTCGAGACGCTGACAGAAGGACTGCCATTCAACGACCAACGCCTAGTCCGCGTAGTACCTCCCGAGAACCTAGGAGAATGGTTCCGCCTGGTACAGCGGATCCACGGGCCCAGTGTACCGGCAACGCGATCCAGAGAAGATCAACCACCCACAATGTCGGGTCCGTACCACAGCACATCCCGACGCCCAGGTACATGGAATGCACCTCTTCCGCCATCCAACTGCAAGTTCTGCGGCGCGAGACACTGGCACAGCGAATGCCGACGTCGACCAATCCCGACGACCCACGAAAAGGTCCGGACAGTGCAAACGGTCCCAAAATCACCAGTTCCGACTTCATCACAACCAAGTCAAGCCAGAGACGCCTCAGCCGGACAGCCCTTTCGAGACTGAGGTAGGATCCCTAAACCAACTGACTGTCAAACTTTTTCTAACCCCTAATGTATCATGCCCCTTTTTAATTGATACAGGCGCCAGCCTGAGTATAGTGCCATATAGTATTTATCATATGCTAAAAACCCACCTGCCTAATTTAACCCTTGAGGGACAGTCACTACACCTCCAAACCCTAAACGGATTTGCAAAAACCATGGGTAAACTAGCTATCCCACTGACAATAGGACAAATATCACGAAAGGAGTATTTCCATGTAGTAAATGCACCATTGCCATTCGGAATTCTTAGTATCAATAGCCTCCATAAATTCAGATTAACCATAGATTTTAATAAATGCACTATACTCCAGCTGGGCGCCCCATTGTCTACCCTTTCCTACCATTTTAATCATGTGTCCAATGTATGCACATACTGGCAATGTCAGGCGATGTCACAAAAAATTTTCCCCACATCCCAACTTTCCGCCTATGACAACCATTGCGTGCATTCATTGAGAAAACCCCACTTATCTACATGCCCCTTTTTCACTAAAGCCAATTGCCCTTTTTACATGCCCTCAAATAATCAAACCACAACAACTTCAACTTATGAACCTGTCCAAAACGCACCCACACAGCGGGATAACTCGCATACCAAAAACCTAGGTGATCACACACCGTTACACAACTCTCACATGACCAACCCACACAACGAACTCGACACTCACACTAATACACAACAAAACCCTTTACCACATGCATACTACAACACAACACCTAACACTCACTATACACCACAGTTCACAACACTTCTACAAAGGTACACTCACATTTTTTCACAGGACAAATTCAACGTACCATGCTTACGGATTCCACCAGTAAAAATACCCACGAATTCCGAAAAAATAATCACCATACGTCCATATCGTGTTCCGATATGTGACCAACAAGAAATCCGTAACCAAATACAACAAATGCTGGAGAATGGCATCATAGAGCAATCTTTTTCACCTTTCTCGAGCCCTGTCACCCTCGTCACTAAGCGCGACAAGACCAAACGGTTTTGTATCGATTATAGGAAGGTGAACGAGCTAATCAGCTCTGATGTCCATCCCCTCCCGAGAATCGAGGATATCCTAGACCGCCTCGCACAAGCCAAATATTTCTCCACGGCCGACATATCCTCTGCGTATTGGCAAGTCCCAATACACCCCGATTCTCGACCACTGTTAGCATTTGCCACCTTTGAAGGATTATACCAACCCACTCGATTACCTTTCGGGTTAAAAACCAGTCCTCAGATTTACGAACGAGCCATAAGTCAGGTCCTACAGAGACACGGACTTGACTGTGTGGCACATTACTTTGATGATTTCATCATTTACTCCAACACACTGGAGGAACATCAAAACCACCTGCGACAATTTTTCGCCTTTTGCGAAGCGGAGAAGTTACAACTTAACTTCGCAAAATGCGAATTTTTTAAGCAATCCATAAATTTTCTAGGTTACACCATCACAGCTGGTACAATCACACCACTCACACGTAACACCGACATTATCCACGCCATAAAACAACCACACAACCGAAAAACACTACAATCCTTCTTAGGCGCTGTGAACGTCTATAACAAATTCATTCCGGAATACGCTCGCTTGCGAGCACCACTCAACAATCTCCTCAAAAAGGACGTCGTGTGGAACTGGAATGAAGCTTGTCAAGAGGCGTTCATTGACCTGAAAGGAAACCTCACACAACACCCCATTTTACACCTTTACAAAGAAGGTCTGCCATGCCAAGTGTATTGCGATGCATCCACCCTCGGTATAGCAGGCATTCTCAAACAAGTTCACCCTGACGGAAACGTATATCCAGTTCAATATTTCAGCCGAACATTGCGCCCACACGAGAAAAACTACTCCATCTCTGAACTTGAGTGCTTAGCAATCGTTGAGAGTGTGGAGAAGTTTCGCATCTATCTTATGGGCAGAAAATTTACAATATTTTCTGACCATCACGCATTGCAGTGGTTGAAAACCATCAAGAACCCGTCCGGCAGACTGTTTCGATGGAGTTTACGACTATCGAGTTACGAATATGAGGTCCGCTACATAAAGGGAAAACTACAATACGAAGCAGATCTCTTGTCCCGTAACCCGTTTTGTGGATTCTTGGACGCCACCCTTATCAAGACCCACCAATCTCCTCCATCGAAAGAGTCTAGTTTGACCATTGATCATAATGGATTACATACAGTTTCCCGAAAAGGTGTAACCAAGATTATACTTCCAAAACCACTCATACAACAACTCTTACAAACAGTACACACACAATACAATCACCCCGGTATTTCACAAATGTCACGAATCATCTCCACACAATATTACTGGCAAGGTATGTCAAAAGATATTAAACAAAAAGTTAAGACCTGTCCCACCTGCCAATTAACAAAACGTCCAGTAGGACCCACTTACGGAGAATTAAGTCAACCTCCGGAATCTAAAGAACCCTTCGACCTCTTATCTCTGGACACCATAGCAGGATTTGCCAAATATGGCAACACCAAGATATACCTCCATGTGGTAGTCGATCATTTTTCACGCTACGCGTGGGCTTTTCCATCTAAATCCACCAGTACCACCACCTACCAACAGGTACTTAAGCGAGTATTCCAGGATGGTTCTCCAAAACGCCTTCTTACGGATAGAGCCCCTGCCTTCACTTCACCCAAATTTCGTAGTTTCCTACTTAATAGAAATATTCACCCATTGCTCACAACCAGCAACAATCCACAGGCCAACGGTCTATGTGAACGCCTAAACGCCACCCTCACGGGAAAACTTAGGTTATTACACCTAGAAAATCCTAAGGTCGCATGGACCAAGCTGGTCAAGAAGGTTACACTTATATATAACAAGACACCCCACTCTACCACAGGTTTTCCACCCATATACTTAATGTTTGGTATCCTACCTCCAGAAATCTCTAATCATAACACACCGTACCCAGATATCGACAAAGCTAGAAAAATTGCACACACACGCACACAAAACAAACATTTACAAGACAAAAACACTTATGACCAACGACACAAGCAACCACATTTCGAAGTAGGTGATCTAGTATTAGTAAAATTATATCACCACCCAAATACAGGGAAACTTGCGCCATATTTCACAGGACCTCACACAATATTAGAAATTATTTCACCAAATGTGGTCCGCATAGATCGACCAAATCAACCACTTCAAAGAGACACTGACACAATCCACGTCAACAAACTTAAACTGTATACAGAAAAAATCCATTATATATCACCACCCGCCGTTAACACCTATCATATAAAGCACAACCCCAATTACACGTTTCCTTTCAAACATTTAACACCCGAATTATTCCCAACAGAGTCAGTAAGGTTCAAACCCACCAGCAGCGAACCTTTCAAGCATTTAGACCCTGCCATTTTTGCAACAAGACGATTTACATCACTCTTCCCCGATGTTAAAAACTGCAAACCTGACAACCAACTCAATCATATCACACCACCCCCTAAAGATATCAAACGGGAGAACGGCGAACCTACCAATCATTCAAATTCTACAATTCATAAGGTTCAAGCAAATATTTCAGAGTCCCCAGTTACAAAAATGTGGACGAACATGGGGCAATATCCTATCTTTCATCTGATTTTTATCCTTTGTTTATTAGTTCTACCGTACAACTGTATCCCAATTTTAGTCATTAATTACCTGTTTATCTATGCCATGCCCGCTCAGAAAATCTTCGAACTACAAGAGGTAGTTTTTAATCTAGGACAAGCAGTTTTTAATTTTGGACAAGCATTTATAAAACTTCTCCTAATTCTAGGAACCATCCTCGCAGAAAATCTAAATAAACTCCGAAGAGATAGCAGTAACTGAAAAGATGACCAAACAATGTCGGAGAAACCACGCTCCAAAAACAAGCCCCGAGCCACACCCCAAAATAAATAGACGGCAGGAAATGAGGATTTGAAACACCACGACAGGAAGTATAGTCCGCTGCGGTTAAATTCGGCCTCTATAAACAAAGCGGAACGCCTTCGTCCGATCTCCAATTTCCCTCCCTCTCGTTTGCCCGACACACCCCACTTCCGTATCTCTAATTACAATGAGAAGATCCCCTATTGAGGTCGACTGGGAACCTCACTATACCACCGGTTTTGATTCCAGTTCGAGTCTACATATCGATTTTTATCATCCAACTCCACATCCACGAGACAACACATAGAACTAGCTCACACATTTCTTACACAACAGACTTCTAACATTTTTTCACAACACACACACAAAGACAAAAAATTACACGTAAAGGTTATATAGATTTCCATGTCTCCTGTACACACAGCATAAACGCACTTGAGGGCTAGAATCACGTTTTTCACCTAAGTGTCACTACAGATGAGACAAAAAATTTATAGGGCATAATTGAGCAAGTAAAACATTTATAGGGCAAAATGGAGCAACCAATACATGTAGATCGGGGCATGTAGATACCATAGGGTTCAAACCAATACACCTTATCTTTCATATCAATCATTTCCATTATTTTCTCTCAATTAAAAATATAAATGTTTAATCAATTTAGCAATTTATTCAACTTATTATCAATTTTATTCATTAACTATCATTTTATTTACCAATTAGTTTATATTATCATTTTCATTTATCAATTATCATTCTATTTACCACTTGACTTATATTGCCACAACTCAATTATCAACGAAAACCCACTGGTTTTCGATTAAACTAAAAACATTAAATCACCCTTTGTTGTTGAAACCTTTTTATTTTTCAATTTTTTTTAAACACTCAACTTTGATTTCGTTCAACTCTTATTTTTATTTTTATTTTGATTTCTCAAAAGACCTTATGAAATTTCCTCGAATTCCTTTCCAAAATTCAAGCAAAAAAGTAATTAGGCATTTTTCTTTTTTTTTTCTCACCATTCAACCAAACACATTCAATTTTGATTTCATTCAACTACTCTTATTTTATTTTGTTTTGATTTCAAAGCGCCTTATGAAATTTCCTCGATTTCTTTTCTCAAAAGTCGAGCAAAAAAGTAACTAAGCAGTTGTCTTTGTCATCATGCAACAAAATATTTTTCTTTTTCAACCAAACACATTCAATTTTGATTTCATTCAACTATTTTTATATTATTTTTATTTGATTTCAAAAGCCTTAATAGAACTCCCTCGATATCATTTCTTATCTCGAGTAGAATTCGTTTAGGCGCATTTTCTTTTTGCCCACTATGTACCATAACATTCATTGATTTCTTACAATTAAAAATTTTTTTGATTTCTATTAATTATACTCAACCTATATCATCAACCCCATTCTATCTTACTTTTATGTCACCAGCAATGCTTGTATATAGCCCCTCAATACCCACAACTAATTTTCCCACAAAATTATTTTCCATTTTACAGAATTCTCTCAGGCTAACCCCTTCTTGAATTCTTCACATGTAGGGGGCGCATCTGTCATAATTTGTATATAATTAAATGCAACCCCGACCCACTATGTATGTACCATGTATGATTTTCGAAGACTTAATAAAGAACAAGGTAACTGGAGGGAAGCAAGTAGCATTAAGATATAGGAAGTAGACCTAAGGCTGGCACGACTATTCTGGGCACCCCTGTGTCAATATTGCAGGGGCAGAGACCGGACGTCTCTAGTGACCGCAGAAGTTATTTTAGCCAAGATACACTCAATACTTCCTGACAAAACAGGACGTCTCTAGTGACCAGAAGTTATAAATGTTAAAACTAGCATTCAATACTTCCTGACAAAGCAGGATGTATTTTGATAGCCGCGGAAGTAAATAAAGTCAAATAAACACGAGACTTCCTGACCCAAGCCGGGCGTAACTAATATCAAAGGAAACCGCGGGCCAATCAAAAGACAGTACCTTAAGTAGGTCAACCAATAGGAAAAGATCATGTGACATCTCTCGACCAATCAGAGAGAAACTGAGGCTTGGTGTTAAATCGGAAAACAAGAATGAGTAGTTACGCTTGAGCTCTCATAGGAACAACACCTACAGGGTTCACTGGCTCTCGCCGAGTTCGGACAGTGCTCCTTCGCTTCCAACAAAGTAACATCTACTCTAGAGATATCTCTCTCCGCTCATTTCATCATCGCCATGTGATCAACTAATTAATAAGTCAAATCGCTCAACTCTTCTCAAGCTTTCTTCCCTCCAACACAGTTGCCTCTTATTTTCCAACTCAATCACGTGTCCTGATTATTCCTAACTGTATGCTGCAACTTCCACTCAAACGACTGCGCTTCAACCAAATCTCACCATTCGCATCCAACAACAAGAAACCCCGCAACGATATTGCCACATATATATAGAAATAAGTAAGTCGCATCCATGTAATGACAATAGCGAGCCTCAAATAGGTCTTCATTTATTGACACAATAAAGACGGAAACGTCAATAGAAGCGACGCTCTATCTAAATCTGGCAGAATATTCGTTAGGATCAAAGGCTTATTAATTAGTATTGAGGAGATTAAATCCGATATCGTATTATATGCTGCCATGGATATTTAGCTAATATTGAAACACAAATATTAGTTCGTTGTCTAGTTATCAGCGGATTTATTATTTACTCAATGAAATAGGATTGTTGTGGCTATTATGAACCATCAAGTCGTTTTCCACTCTGTGAATTTACTTCTATGCTGTAGCTTCAATGACCCCCGATTCTTGCAAAAGTCTAACCCCACCAGCGAGTGCAAGTAACTTAACGGGGCTCTGGCACATTTGTAAGTGCAAAGTCGAACTGCTTTTCACATGTGTAGACACGTGGTGCACTTAGAGTAAAAGCAGTCGTCTACTTCTACCCACCAGGAGTATCATGGCTTGTACCAGGTGTACTAGAGATAAGAAAAACTTCTATATTGTTTTGTGATATCACACAACTCTAGAGTTAGGACATAAAATTTCTAGAGAATAATATTTTTATTTAAAAAAAATATTAAAAAATCTTGTAATATAAACATATGTGGAATAGATTCTACGAATACTTTTTTTATAATAATATTATTATTATTCGTTATTTTCTACGGGAAAGCACTTTTACAGCTCTATGTACAATAGCGGTAAATACCTAATGTGTTTTCTTCAATAATTATTTTACAGAACATTAAGTATATGTTGAAAATGTGCATATAGCTGTTGAAGGGCTTTCCGAAATCAAATCATTCTAACGAATTGTTAGTACTCACAGTACATGCCTATTTATAACCAGGCAAGTACTGTGAATATTAACATTTAAATATTCTTTAAAATGATATTGAAATATGTTCCCTTTCACTTGATTTGTGTTTCCACGTGATCCATTCTTCGTATGCAACATTAAAAATTGAAAATGAATGTATATAATAACTTTATTATAATTGTAGATATTGAGCTTTCTCTTTCTAATTTGTTGTTTTTTGTTCATTGTTGATATTGAGACAATAAGCATGGCCCCATTTGAAAGAATGACATGCAAAACTATGAAGCGTTCGCTTTCTCTCGTTCTTGAGGCAACGCGGCACGACCATTTAGGAGACATAAAAGGCCTTCTTTAGAAGTATAAGAGATGGAAATTTCAAATCCCTATGAGATAATGGAGATAGAAATATAACAAGCACTCTATTTACCGAGCTAACTTCTGTTGAAATAGGCCAAGTTAATACCGATTTATGACTAAATAAATTTCAAAAATAAACACAATAACTGAACCTATAAATCAAAATTTCAACTTTTGTACCTTTAATTAGAGCGTTCATTTTTCCACAATGGCAAAAATAGCGTTATTGAAATAAGGCCGCGGGAACGATTACACCTAATTAGGCATTTTATATTATAGAAGGCTCCGAGAAAGAATCCACTTCTAAAGGTTGACAAATGCGATACTACGAAAATTACGAAGGTAGAATCTGTCGCAGCCAGTTCACCCGGAACTGAGGAGGGAAATGAGAGAAGCTTGTATTCAAGGCTAATTCGGCAGTAAAGGCGCCTGTGAGCAATGCTGCTTCGTTGAGTGAAGTGATCGCGGACTTCCATCCACCTTAATATATGGAGGCGCTATAACAGAAGCTAGGTAAGTCTGCAGTTTACAAAATGATTAAGATGTCTAATCAAGTACTGGTCAGGATAGCCAGCGTCGATTTGGCGGAACCGCCCTCTTTAAAACTTTAACATATTGGAAAAGACCGGTAAATATAATAGTTGGAAATTAACCACTTTCCATAAAGAATGGAGACTTCATCGCGGCACTGAGGCTGTAAGGTTGTCTCCCTGACACACGGAATTGTTTTCAGCGGCTTCATCTGAATCACTGTCAAGAGAGAAGCCTTCTTTATGAATGAAGGACTGAAACTCCCTGCCAAGAGAGATTATAATTTCCAAAGAGAGTCTACACCCGCCTACATCACCTGTAGCGTTAGTTGGGGCAAATATAACCGCCAGGAACATCGGCGAGCCATCGACTCTTTGGGACAAACGGGAGCACTGTAAGGGACCGAGCACGACCCTGTTTCGAAGCCATGTCTTCGGACCAACAACGTCATGCAGCTCCGACTTCTCTGCATCAGCCGCAGAGCGTTCTGTTACCGTCAGGCAAACCCTCTTGACACCTTCCATCTCTGTGGCGTTTCCGCCCGCGGAGAACAGATTAGTTCCTCCCGAGCCTTTTACCTCGGCGCCAAGCCCCCGTCCGTTATTATACATAACGGCGCTCTCCTCGATCATTATTAGGTTAACAGCGACCCCTATTAAGGAGATCAAAGACAGGACTTCACCCATCTAGCAATAAGGACCAACATAGACAGCTTCCTCAGACAACCGAGGATCAAGTAGAAGAGATTTTTGACAACTTAGACGCTGATCCTTCTTACAACTTTAATAGAACGTTTTTTTTTTTTTTGTGAAAGTTTCAATTTAGAAGAAGTGGGTTTGACAGGGTGAATATCCCCGATAATCTGACGCCATGGCAGAAGACTATTCTAAATGAATTCTCGATATTGCAATTACGAATGTCGGGAACAAAAACTGCTATCTAGGCAATAGGTTGTCCAAATTCACGACGGTTTATGGCAGTTAATGAATCCCAGACATCCTTTAAGAGAGAAATTAGTCTGTTTCAAATACTTTCAATTAAATATAAATATAATTTTTTTATGACTGTTGGTTAAAGTCAATAAATGTCAAATTGCGGCCAGGCGGCGCGCGACCATCGTGTTTGTGGCGATGGAGATCGATGGAGTTGAGATATATAGCCAATATTTGGTGTTGGCGGATGGCCAAGAGGATAAGGAACTTGACGGTTCTACTTCCATCAAGATGCAATCAACGATCGTCTAGGGATCGACGTTTGAAATCACTTTAAAAAACCTTATCGAGATTCTGAAATAATAACCAAGTATTCAAATTCGTCAGGGAAAAACGGCGCGAAGAAGTTAATTTATCTCGGAAAAGACGAATTGTTGAGAAGGAATCAGCAAACTTCGAGAAGAAAAAAAAAACATTAGTCATCGCCGTGAATGCGCCTGTCTCCATTTGGCTCATGACACCAGGACACACCACTCGGAAAGAAACCGCCGCGCACTACTAGAAATAATATAGACGAAATAAAGTTATTCAAGCAAATTCAAAATCGACACCGGAGAAGAGCAGCTGTACGAAACCACAACCAAATGATATATTTGAAATACTCTACTAAATTTACTTCAGTGGACTACATCAAGACTCATTGGGCAGAATATTGGTGGCGCACATTGAATAAGTTTCTGGGAAGGTCTCAGCTGGCCTAAGACCTTATTTCCAGGTGGTCTCCATAGCCCTTGTCGTTAAATCTGCTGGCAACTACACATGGGAAGACCTAACGAAGACTGCCTTAATCCTCATGAACGATAGAGAAAAATCAAAAATCTTCCGAAAAAATATATTTGTGGATAAATGAGTGGCTCTGCGATAGTTTTTCTGGAGTACAGCTTCCGATACTCCAAGTGCTATCAGATAGGCCACTAGAGAACTAGTAGATCATCAGAGCGGCAAACCATTCCCAGCTTTCCGGACAGAAGAACAGTGTGATGATCAGGGCCTCTCTCTCTCTGATCCACAAATGTAGCTTAATCAACACCTGCAGTATGGCCAACTTCTATCGTCGGGTCTATATGTCTATCGAGACCACCAACCAAAGCTTGCAGGAAAGATAGGTGCGCTTCATCTGGGAATTATCCGGGACACCCGGCATCGAGCCAGCCTGTCTGCATCGATTGCGACTCTAGCGACCTGTCTCTGGCCCACCGCTACTGGTCCTGCAGCGCCGTTCCTCCTTTCAAACATCGGGCGTCGGCTTAACTTGCAGTACTTCATCTTCGCGGTGCGCCTTGAAAATCACGTCATCAACATCTTATTAGTAGCGAAGCACGTGATATATGTTTACTTCGTAGATCTCGAAATAAGTGGTGCCG
Source organism: Cordylochernes scorpioides (assembly GCA_030710605.1). NCBI lineage: Eukaryota > Metazoa > Arthropoda > Arachnida > Pseudoscorpiones > Chernetidae > Cordylochernes > Cordylochernes scorpioides. The sequence goes on from CP092884.1 coordinate 7,155,799, forward strand.
CTGGAAACCCGCATACCATCTTCACACGGACACTACAACGGCGGCAGAGTTGATTTGCATAATTTTTTTCTGTAGAATTTATTGATTTAAATAATCTTAGTATATTATTTCAGATTAATAATTAAATTAGAGATTTGTGTACCAGGATAAATTTAACTGAAAGTTAATAAAATAATGTCCAGTGACTCTCTCTCTTTATGCCGCTTATTCAATAGCGGAGTCTTCTGCAGTGGACGACACTTGGGAAGACTCTGCTTATATATGCCTATTATAATCACTCTATAATACAATATAATGCGGCTTATGATTATAGAACGACATTTGAAAATTATCTCGCATGTGTTTCTTTTGAACGAAAAATCGAAATTTATTTTAAGGAGAAATAACGATTTATTTCTAACCTTTTGGATGAAGTATGAAAGGATGAATTGTGAAGAGTAATGATAAACGGAGAAATAAAGTGTCCAGGGTTCGCAATGGAAAACAATTCATCCTTTCATACTTCATCCCTAATGTTAGAAATAATCGTTATTTCTCCTTAAAATAAATTTCGATTTTTCGTTCAAAAGAAACACATGCGGGATAATTTTAAAATGTCGTTCTATAATCATTCTTTATATTTATTTTTTTGTATTCATTTATATAATCATATATAATATTATTTATTTATTTTATGTTTTAAACTATTTAGAAATTTATATAAACGATATATAATAAAAGTAGTTCCAATCTTTCTCCTCAAAGAACTCTGGCGGTCCATCGGTGACAGAGTCTTTCCCGATGTAGGCGACACCAATGAAGACTATGTAAATATTTTATATAAGTTTATATATTAATTTGATATTTATTTACCTATATATATTCTTTTTTAATCTCTTATCTATATATGTTGCAATATATTCCAATATATACTTACATATCCTATACCCTATATCCCATGTGTTGTATAGTTATAATGTAATTGCCAAATTGACAGAAATAAAATTTCGAGTGAGTGACAGCCGACGCTAGTGGAGGAAAAAGGTCCGAAACACAAGTCGGGTTCCCAGGTGTGCCCCCTTCTTGCTCAAACAGATCAGTCCGCTTTAACACACGATGATTGACAGACCCCTCTCAATAGATCTCCCCTGACCGGTGTCGGCTTCACTTACTCTCTTTTGCCATCTCTATGGTGACATCCAACATGTCTCGTCCTTCTGTGCAATCCCAATTCCACGCCTGAACCCACTCTGAAAATTGTGGCCACCACGACTGCAAACAACATGCCACTCTACAGACATCCAACAGGATAACAAACTACATTACTACATATATATATTACATATTTAACTTTAATTAATCTTATATGTACATTTTGATAAAGTGGTTTCAATCTCATCTCTCTCGCCCCTTGAGAAAAAAAAAAGATTTGCTAGAAGGCTTCTGAATATAATAAACAAAATGTTGCAGTTTGATATATAGTGTCTCTTTTATTATTATATTTCAATGTGATATCTCTTATCTCTACTGATGGACTACATTCTCCATCAGGTAAACTATACGGAGGGTATAAAATTAAATTCCTCTAATCAAGAGGTGTCAAATGAAAGTGGGGTCAAATATTTGACTGTCGCCTTACCTCGGGCAAGTCTTGTTTGTTTACTTACACTTCTTTAACAGAATACTTGCTGTTGTTAAATTGTACGTACGTACATATTTAACATCTGTTTTATTACCCTATTTTTGTAGTGAAATACACTATATAAAGATTTATATTCTTTATATATGGTTATATAAGTGTTAAAAGATACATGTAACTCTCTCTCTCTTCAAATTTAAACATTTTCTATATTCGAAATTAAAACCTTCTAGCGAATTCTAACAGAAGATGTACACAGTTGAGAGAATTTGAACTCTTTTATTATTTGAAAATACTCATCGATGAATTACTTGTTATTTGCTTAACAATGGTGATTTAAATATTTAACTTCTCCTTTCTAGTATATTTTAAAAATAAAATATTTTTGAAAAATAGATTTATTCCATATTTATGTGTTTATTTTTGCTCATTGGAGTTCTAAAATAATAGCTGCCAAGATAGCTTCTGTTTTTGGTTTAGTTGAAAGTAGGAGAATCAACAGAAGCCGTCGATGAAGATGTACATATGTCATTCTCAAGGAAATGATCTATTTTGTCACAATCTTATAGTAGTCTAGTACTATCTGAAAGAATATTAGAATTTGAAGGAAATATATCAAAGTAAATAAAAATTAAAAACAAAAAGAAAGGAAGCACCAAGAAGGAGTTGTCCAAATAACATAAATCGTTGTTTTGAAAAATTTCAGAACGATTTCAACCAGTTTTGACAAATCGTTGTATGTAGAGAACATGTATTATATAGGGATAAAAAATATTCAGAACAGTTAATTAATTTATTCCAGAATTTGATCGTCAAAAATTGAGAAATTATATAAATAAAATCGTCTCGCACGATTTTGTCTTTAGTTATTTTCTTAGCAATGGGCGATTTTTCCTATTGAAAGTCAATATATCATTGGACGCCCACTGGCCTGGATGAAAAATGCCACCCGGCATGTCATGGACTGATAAAGTTCCCGGATGATGTGCTGCGAGATTTATTACCAACTTGTCTCCAACTATCGAGTTAAATAGTCAATATTCGGGGATGGGCTCTATTGGTGAGAGTTCAGGCGACTTTGTTGGCTACAGAAGAGTTCAGCAAAATTAAAGACAATCCATAGTAACATGGGTAATTTCTCGTTAAAATGTAAGTCCGGGCTGATGTTAGAGGAACGGCAACAAAAACAGGTCATAGAATGTCATCTACATAGCGTTGTGCTGTTAGTATGCCAGAAATGACTATTAATTGGCTCCCGCTATAAGATGAAATGAACCCCCATACCATTATGCTCTTTTGTGGATATGTGTGGTGTTCAAACGTGTTCTAGACTGTAGGGAGCGGATTACTTTGTGGGAAATGGACACGAGAATGAATATGTCAGTCGGCAGCGGTTCAGACTACAAGTCGGTGTCGTCCGAGTTGGACACGGTCTGTGTCTGTATCAAGAGTGACATCTTTGTCGCCAAGTGTTCTTCTTCAGACGTAACACTCTAAAAGAGCTCTAGTTCTAGCCTTATCTCTTCACCACTTCACGTATCGCCTTTGTACCATCCTATTCATTCATAGAACACAAACAACGTCGTGTATTTAAATCCAAATTCTAAAGCCAAAACACTTCATTTTCTTAAATATTAATGAATTAAATATCTCAGAGTTATATTCACTTAGTAAAAACATAATTAATAGTTACATTTTAATTATATTTAATAAAATATGTTAAAATTCATATATGTCTGGCCTAATAATTTTAATAAATGCTTTTAAGACACAAAAATAATATATACATAAAGGGGCGACAGAAATTAAATCTACCTCTAATTATATTTTAATATAATTGCATATTTAAAGGTGTGTTATTATTAAATTCTAACGCATAAAATTTGTAACTAATTGGGAAGGAATAGAAAAAGAATATAATAAAATGTTTTTTTTTTTTTCTCTAAACCTTAGAGAAAATGTGCTTTGTTCATATATGAACAATGCGGAATATTAAAAAGAGAGACATAAAATTCTTATTTAAATTATACTTTACTGTATTAAAGTATTATTTATTATTCTTATGTATAACATCGAAAATACTATAACATTGATCTATTAATACTATAACAAATATTTTTCTCTGAAAACTACTAGAATGGCAAATTATATTGTGAAAATTCGAAACTATTTCAGACTTGTAAGAATGTTTTTTAAATTAAACAATTTCTACTGCCCTTACTGCAATGGAAATAGTAATGGGAGGGCCCCTGGCTCATAATTTTTCCATTGCAGTAAGGACAGTAGAAATTGTTTAATTTCAAAAAGAATCTTACGCGTCTAAAATAGTTTCGAATTTTCATAACAGATGGCGCGCTAGTGGATCATTAATTATATTGTAACGAAGTAAATTAAGAAAGACCAACCTCAGAATTACACGGCAATTGAGTTAATGCAAGGGAAAAATCAACATTAATAAGATACAAGATAAGCAATGAGGGAAGTGTCCATAAAAGCAAAATATAAATAATATAAATATAAAAATTAATAATCTGTATATAAAATATAATAAATACTTTGCTTCAATATAAATATTATATATTAAATATATAAAATTAAGGAAAAATATTCCGCCTTTGCCGGTCCCAAACCCGGATGAAAAAGGAGGAGGGGGAGCAGTAACAAGCTAACTAAAAAACCTGGGCTCAGCTGGCCCGGTTGATAGTACCCTGTAAGGGCTCCTGATCCAGGGATACAGGATGAGCAGCGTTTGTACTCCATGTTAGGAGCGGCTGCACATGGCGTCTGTTCCTCATATCAGAGGCGGCCCTTTCTTTTGGAGCCAAGTCGGCCTGCCACTGAGTAGTGCTCCCAGTCTTAATGACAAAGACAGACGCATTCTACTTCACCCAGTCACGATGGTTGTCAAACAGACCCATCAAGGGTCACAACTTCATACCCTAATATGATTGAGTAGAGATAAGAAAGAAGAAGAAGACCAAGGAAAAAAAGGTGCTTTCTAGAATTGAACTTACGATCTTATATTTGATATAGAAGCTGTAAAAGGCACTGCAAGCCGATTGGTTGATTGAGTTCACGTGTGAGTAGAGACCTAATAAACGAATGATTAAATCGTCTACCATCCATAGGCTTATATTATAGTAGATATATATTCAAATATAATTGTCTTTTTGTTGTCATAGAGGAACATCTTGCACAACTTCGTGGTTGGCTTTTTATGATTTATCAATAAAATGCGTTGACTAAATATCAGGGAACAGGCTAAATCAACATTTAGTTGATTTCTGTTCTACTAGATGGCGCTCTGCCATCTAAAAAGCTCATGTGCTCGTGGTCAGGATATGCCTTCTTTGATTTTAATACTAACACCTGCCATTTTTATTTTTTTAAATTATTTTTATATATAATTGTTTTTATACTGTTTCATCATCAGGTAAAATTAGAATAGAGCATTTATTTAAATCTCTTGGACATCAATTAAACAATTAAAAAGGTTTTCAGAGATGAGATACTTTTTATTCTATTAAAACCGTCTCAAGTTTTCAGGCATCTCTGTCCTTCTACAGGAGAACTTATATAATGAATAAAACGCTGCCTGGTGCTAAACTATTACAAATCTATATACATATATATTTTAAATAATCAAAGCATACCCTGACCAGGAGTACATGGGCTTTTTAGATGGCAGAGCGCATATATATATTCTTTTAGAAAATAGAGCAATCCATAAATAAATCTTTAAATAAAAAGGCATATATTGGATCAAAATATCATTTATTTTACCAATATTTAAGTTGGATGAACGCCAACCTTTATAAAGGTATTATAACATTCACACGTTCAGCCAATATTTTATTAGTTATAATATCTTGAAAAAGGTTGGCGTTCAGCCAACTGAAATATTGGTAAAATTAATGATATTTTGATCCAATATATGTCTTTTTATTGAAGGAAAACATATATATATATATATTATAGATTAGAAATTTTTGTGTGTTTGATTGTTGAAAAGAGGTGCATTCGTGGAAAAGTAAAGATAATTATTTACCTTTCAAGCAGATTTTTATTTTTAATCTCTCGAAGTAAAAATATACATAAAATTATTTATATCACAGGAATATATAATTTATATAATGAATTCTATAATCGTGAATAAAAGATAGGTAGGGTTAAATATACATATTTACAACAAATAATAATTTAAAAAATGGTATGTTTTGAATATATGGTCAAAAATGCAGAACAGTCAATGAATGAAAAAATAAAATATATGTTTTAAAAAAAAATAAAATATTTGTATTTTAGATTATATAATATATATATATATACATTAGGATATTTTCTGGCCAGTTTGGTATAAGGCGGAGTTTTTTTCATTATATATGTTCTCCTGCAGAAGTACATAGATCCCCGAAATCTTTTTAATTGTTTAATAATGATAAAAGGGATTATTTCATCAAATATGTCTATTTGTTATCTAATCCATATAATTTATAGCGAATTTTGATGAGAAGGTTGTCCTAGGTATCAGATCCAATGGACATGTTTCCAGTGGATGTTCTACCTGGAGTACAGTATGGAAGAGACGGTAGGTAGGTAAGTAATGGGCGGAGTGGGAGCTTTCTAATTCCAGCCACGGCCCATCCTGAGATTGTTGTTGGCTTCCATTAGCCGGATTGTGTACTACACCTCTTCTCTGCCTCCAATCACATATCCTTCGTTCCACACATCACAATTATATCTAGCGATTACAACAAATTCTTAAATAGTTTCGTATTTTGATAACAGATGGCGCCCTAATGCATCATAATATAATTGTTCCAATAAAAGATACAAATTGATATTTGCGGAAGAGCGATTTCTCGAAGCATATTATATATTTATAGTTATATGTAATTCTGCTATCCTCAAAAGCTTATGTCCATAGTACATCTAAATTACCCATTCCAAGAGTCTAGCAACAGTATCACTATAAAAGGAAGTTCCAAAAATGCAATATAATAGCGGTATGATAGATTAAACTGGCGAAACCGCTTGGAAGGTCCACCACTGATGAGCCTAGGCCCTCCCATTAATTTTTCAATTGCAGTAAGGGCAGTAGAAATTGTTTAATTTTTAAAAAATAATTATACGCGTCTTAAATAGTTTCGTATTTTGATACATAGCTACATATTTATATTCCTATATGTATATAGCCATAGTTATCTTAAAATACCCAATTACTGACAAAGGTAAACAGAAAATTAACCAGTTAACGAGTCAAGTTCCATAAACATAAGTTTAAAAATCTAGAGTAGATCCTTAAATACAAGCTCTCATGTTGATAAGATTTCATCTTGGAAGGTTGAATACACCGGTCCAGGAGGGTTTCATTTTGGGCGTTATCTAACCGTATTTATGTTTATTATATACAAAATTTCATTTAGTTACGAAAATAGAATATGAATATATGCAAAAGAAAACTTTCAAACATTATATTCTGTATTCAGTCATATTTGTTAAATTGATCATTAAATTTTTTTTTATATTTAGTAATATTTGACATTTTGTTCAACAATATCAAGTACAATAAGTACACCTGCCCGGTAAGCGGAACACTGTGGGTTCGATTCCCAACCTTGGACACTTTACTTTTCCGTTTATCTCATTTCTCTTCACAATTAATTCTTTTATACTTCATCCCTAAGGTTAGAAATAATCGTTATTTCTTAAAATAAATTTCGATATTTCGTTCAAAAGAAACACATATGCGGGATAATTTTCAAATGTCGTTCTACAATATGATTTAATAAAAATGAATGTGTGAAATGTTAATAAGCAAGTTTGTTAAATATTTTCAAATTTAAATAAACATTTATACATTTATATATTATATTTAATAATATTTTTATTTATTTATTTCAACACACAAACGCGATATCCCGGCTAGGGATAATTGCGTCGATTTACATTTTTTTTAAACAGAAACAGTAATAAATTTTTACAGAAAAAAAGTAATAGAAATAAAAAGAGAAAAAATAATATATATTAGGAACCTGAACCTTTCAGGTTTGAAATAAAATCATGAATATATTTACAAAAATAGTTAAACTTATGATAATTTTCTCTGCTATTTACAAATTGATATAGATCTACAACATTATTTACTGTCTGTTGTCTAGCGGTGAAGAAGAGTGGGCATTCCAGCAGTAGGTGTCTCGACTCCTGGAATTCATTGCCACAATGACAGCTAGAGTCTTCAATCGCGCCAAATTTTGATAAAAATACTTTAAAATTTCCATGGTTCGTTATAAACTGGGTATTATAAAAATTGGAGCGGAAATCTTTTGGAATTCTAAACGGGAAAACGTTTGGAATGTTTCATTTGTTTTTAGGAATAATTAATCTATTTTTGCACTTAAAAATGATCCAATTATACTTGGAAATGTTGTCTATAAGTAATTTGATCCTCTATTGAAAGATGGACCAAATCATATTTAATAATTTTAGATTCAATATAATCTGTGAGAAGGGGGATGTTCGCAAGACTATGGACACAGTTGGAAGATGTAGTTTTGTAGGCTCTAATAGCCTACAATAATATATTGAAAGAGTGTAAATATATAAAAAAGAAGAATACATTTATTTTAAAACCACATTTTGTTAAAATTACTATAACATTTAGGTATTAAATTTTAATGTTCACTTTCAGTAATAATGCTTATTTATTACAAACATTATAAAAATATGTTCATAAGCTTTAAAGTTTAGTATCTCTTTTACTTTCAAACGTTTATTTACAAAATAACTTTGTCCATAACTGAGAAATTTCACAAACTATGGAATATTTTAATAGTTATTAGGTAGAGAAAGGAAAATTGTCAGCCTATTCAATACCCCCAAACATCTTATTCGAACTTTATCGCCAAGTAGAATTAGTATCGTGGTGAAATGGGGTGGTATTGATGCTAGGTTTGATGGGAGAACATTTTTCTTGCTGTCCAGATTGAAGCGACTGATGGGTAGTTTACCATTGTGTTGTCCGCCTCAATTTGTGACGGGAAGTCACAGTCCTAACTCCTGACAATCAATTATTCCAACGAGATAATTCATGTTAATTGAGAACACCGAAGTTATATTGAAATTGATAAAGATATTTTCAATTATAGAATCTACAATTATTTTTTATGGTTCTTTGTCTATAAAAATTCTGCTCATCCCCATCATTATTAACTTTTAAATCCGGTAAAGAGTATTTGCATTATGTCAGTATATATTGTTTTGTATCTTCAAATATATTATTGATAAAATTTTGAAAATTTGAAACTATTATAGACGCGTATGATTATTTTAAAAAATACACAATTTCTACTGCCCTTACTGCGAAGGAAAAATTTATGGGAGGGCCTGGCTCATCAGTGGTGAATTATCCCATCAATTTTTCCATTGCAGTTAGGGCAGTAGAAATTGTTTTTTTTTTATGAATCATACGCGTTTATAATAGTTTCAAATTTTCATAACAGATGGCGCGCTAATACATCATAATACACCTATATGTTGTTTTTTGAAGGGTGTAGCAGATATATGGTAACATTTTTGCGGGATTTCCTAAAACATAAAAAAATTATATATATACGAGGTGTGTTAAAAAGGTATCGCGACTTTTGTGTTTTTTTTTTTTCAAAAAATATTTATTAATTCATGAATACCTATTTTGTCCCCTTCAAAGTAATCCACATGAGATATTATACACTTGTGCCAACGGTTTTTCCAATCTTCGAAGCACCTCAAAAAATATTTTTTAAAAATATTTTTCAGCCCCTCCTTCGATGCCGTCTTTATCTCGTCAAGCGTAGCATAACGTCGTCCTTTCATGGGCCTCTTCAGTTTAGGGAACAAGAAAAATCACAGGGGGCCAGATCTGGGGAATACGGTGGCTGCGGCATCATTAGTGTTTTGTTTTTGGCCAAAAGGTCGCGCACGAGCAACGATGTGTGAGCAGGGGCGTTATCGTGGTGCAAAAGCCAATTTTTGTTCTTCCACAAATCCGGGCGTTTCTGGCGGATTGCTTCGCGCAAATTGCGCATAACTTGCAGGTAATATTCCTTTTTGACCGTTCTACCCTGTGGCAAGAACCCATGATGCACCACGCCCCTGCAATCGAAGAAAACTGTCAGCAAAACTTTCACATTCGACCGAACTTGGCGCGCTTTTTTCGATCTTGGTTCGAGCGGCAGCTTCCATTGAGATGATTGAGCTCTGGTTTCCACGTCATAACAATAAACCCACGCTTCGTCACCAGTTATGAACCTCTGGAGAGAATTTGGGTCGTCGCGGACAGAGTCCAACATCTCATTAGCAATGTTCATGCGATGCTGATTTTGGTCGTAATTGAGCAATTTTGGTACGAATTTCGCGGCGACCCGTCTCGTGCCCAAATCATTGATATAAATCGAATGGCACGAGCCAATCGATATGTTTAGGTCCTCAGAAACTTCTCTAACGGTGATTCGACGATTGGCCAATATCATTTTCTCCACTTCAATAATTTTTTCGTCTGTTGTTGAAGTGCTCGGGCGTCCGCCACGCTCTTCGTCGTTCACATCTCCTCGGCCTTCTGAGAACATTTTATACCACCGATAAACGTTGCTTCGGTCCAAGGTAGCTTCTCCGTATGCCAAAGTCAACATTCGGAATGCATCCGCGCACTTAATTTCGTTTTTCACACAAAATTTGATACAGGTTCTTTGATCCATTTTTTTTAATAGTTAAAAATCGAAGACGATCTAAAACACCTGCAAGCAAAGCAGCTGTCAACAATTAAGTGAACATTCAAAATGGACGAGCTTGTCGGCATAAGTGAGAGACATGAGTACCAACATAAAGCCACAAAAAGATCGAAATTCGAATATACGTAACCCGCGAAAATTCAAAATTCGCGATACCTTTTGAACACACCTCGTATTAACTAAAACATTGGTCCGGATCTATAACTACACAGCGAGTTATATCAAAATGACCATCAGCAGACGACAGAGAGAGCGGAATCTAAGACCTCGACGACCTTCAATGTCTCCCTCACATCTTTACACCAACAATTCCGACTACGGTGGTGTCAGGAGCGATCAACTTGGAACTGAGCTGGAGACGTATAGTCTTCAGTGACGAGTCCCGTTTTTTACTGTATCCTGAGAACAGTAGCAAACGTGTCTGGAGACGTCCTGGGCGGCGGGTGGAACCTAGCCCTACTTTTGAACCACACACATATTCACAAAATTGTGTTATGGTATGGGGTGTCATTGTATTTTATAGCTGGAACCCATTGGTAGTCATTCCTGTCACCCTGACAGCCCAACGGAACATGGATGACATTCTACGGTCCGTTTAGTTGCCGTTACTCTCATCACATCCACATCCATCATTCCTTTCAATAAGATAATGCCCACGTCACGTGTGTTGCTATGGATTGTTTGCCGAACCTTTCCGTGGCCAGCTGGAAGGCCTGATATATCACCATAGAACACATCTGGGACATGATGAGAAGCCGATTGCAACCATCCCGGGAAGTTGACTATTTAGCCCGACAGATAGAAAAACACACCATTCTGAATTTCTATCAGTCTACGTCACGCTGGTTGACAGCCTGCATCCATGCCAGTAGGTGTCCAACTACATATTGACTTTCTATCTTAATTTGTTAAGATAAAACTCTGTAATAAAATAATTGTTTAGATATTTTAATCACTTTTACTTCTAGAAAGCGTATTGCGCTTCTGATGCATTTATATATATTATTGTTTTTGACAGGCTTGGTTTATATCTCCAAGAAGACTCGAGATTGGATTATATTGGATTCTGTCTCCTTTGAGATCATGAATAAACGCTCCAAAAATCAATCTTCAACTCCCAACCGTTTCCAAGTTGAAGCCGTTCTTCACCGATAGACATTATATTAACATAGAGAGATACATTTCATGCATACAATATTATAAACCATATATCGCAATATATACTCATATACTGTGAATACTTTAATGAAATTAACCATTTTCCTAAGAGAGCGGTTTTTATACAGAAAAACTAAAAAGCATAAGAATGTGTGATTCCAAATGAGTTTCACATTAAATGTTCCAGTATAACGGCCAGTTAGAGTTCAAACAATTAACTTACCAATTAGTACTCTATGCGCCATTAACATAAAACTCAATTAAACCTTAATTTCATTAGATGAGCGAGAATCTTCCATTTTAAAAATTATTATGAATTAATTCAATTAAGACATAACACTCTCATTCGCATTTATTCACACCCTCTATGTTAATTACATATATGAATCATATACATTTTTTCTTCAAGTGAAAGTGTTTTTCCACTTTTTAGGTTGAATAATACCCCATATCTCTTCAAAAACACTTCACTTGAAAAAACATAGGCTATGATTCATGAAAGCCTTCAACCTACTATACAAAAGGATAAAGGGTATGTAATTACATATATAGTGCTACAGAATAATTATTTTTGAATACTCTGTTGTTTGTCATCATAAATATTTGCATAGTCATCACTCCTTACCATGCTTGTAAATTACCACTTGAAAAATCAATTGACACATTTTGCAATATATAAGTTTAATTAATAAATTATTTCTAATTAAGCTTTTGGAATATTTGTTTTCTCTTCATAAGAATATTACACATAGATATATATTGATACACAAGATCACTATTTATCAATATATTCAAATATATTGATATCGTTTTGAAAACGAGCAATTTATAATAGATCTTCAAATAAAAAGGCATATATTGGATCAAAATATAATTTAATTTACCAATATTTCTGTTGGATGATCGCCAACCCCTTTTCAAGGTATTATAATGTATAAAGTATGGAAGAAAGTATGTAAATATGTTATAATACCTTGAAAAAGGTTGGCATTCAGCCAACTAAAATATTATCGACAAGATAGAGGTTGCCTGGACGGTATTCAGATTTATATGTAAAAAAGTGACTATTTTACATATAAACTAAAATATTAGTAAAATAAATTATATTTTGATTCAATATATGCCTTTATAATTGATAATGTATTGATATATATTTACACTCTATATTATATAATATATGTGTAACGATTTGAAACTTTTAAACTCTACCTTTTTATAATAGAGATAATTTTACACTGCTTCTATTTCAAGAGGAGAAATATTTTAGAAAGAACTGGTTTTCACTGGTTTCATTAGTTTACTTTATCAGCTACATATAGATATTGAATTAAAGGTCAAGCTCATATTGAAAGTGAAATTAAGGGTAAATTTATAGTTATTTACTAACTACTATTATCTTTTAGTGAATAATGTCTTTGAGCTTTTGAAAATCAAGCACACAGGACCAATTTGAAATTGAGAGGGAGGATGGGAGAGACAAGAAGTTCGCAAATCAGCAAATAATCATAATGATACCGAATAATAAGTAATTTTACCTTTTATATAACTTTATAATATGCTACGAGGACCCTGAAACTCAACTTAAGCATAAATAGAACTTAGAATATTTGAATAAGACACCACCATTTAACCTTTATATATTAATTAAGTAGGAATAACTTCTTTTTATCAAATACTGATTATTTTCTTTTCCTTTTGTATCCTTTGTACATACTTGATGAAATTGGTTATATTCCCAAAAACATGGTATATTAAAGAAAGTATAAGATGTATCACTATTTAATTAACATATAAAATTATTTATTTTAGTATTCAAACAAACAATATGAAAATTGTGACATATGAATATATTAAAACCAATTTGGCATATCCTGATCACTAACCTGAGCGCTTTTTTTTAGAAGCAGAGCGCCGGTTTGTGTGGAAAAGAAATCAACTATATTATTTTTAAATGAATTATTTTTCTAATGAAAATATTTTAAGAAAAAGGCATATCCTTATCCTGTAACTGAAGGTTTCTGAAGGTTTTCGTGATCTATCGTAATAGATATCAACTTATTAGTTGATTTTTAACGAATTCAACTTTTCCCAGTACATTATCGAATTTGTACTCTTTATTCACATATCAATATATATTTGAAAAATGAATGAAAAAAAAAGTATATATATATTTGGAAAATACAGCAATCCATAAATAAATCTTTAAATAAAAAGGCATATATTGAATAATATTGGTAAAATGAATAAAATTTTGATTCAATATATGTCTTTTTATTTAATATATATATATTTTATTGAAAAAATCGCCAGAAAATTTGAAAGAAAGAAGTAGATAAAGAGACGACATCGGTGGTATGAAACATAGCAAAAAGCCTCGTTCCGGATACATACAAACATCGAGAAGGTTTGTATGCAAATTTATTTAGTTTTAATCATAGTCATTCATTTTAGGGACGAGAGAGAAAAAAGGATTAACAATATTCCTAATATAGCATCTATAGAATCATTCAGGTGGAAATTGTAGAGAGGGTTAAACACGGATACAAAACATCTGTTTAATTTTTCAATCAGTGAGTGCATTGAAACATTCAAATATTAGATAAATATTGGTTCATGACAATAAAGATTAAATTGTAGATAATCAAATATGTTTATTTTGTAAATATTACGGTTGGTTAGAGGTCAATATTTATCGAGGTAAAACAATGTATAAAAGATGTCTAAGTACACTCAGAGTTATACAAACAATGTAGGAAAGACAAATTAAATTAACTTTTGTTGTGACACAGCGCTCTGAATATTTTACAATTATTCATATTTTTATTTAAAAAAAAAATATATATATATGGTAATTTAAACCTACAACCCCATTATGTATAATACTTATAACAAGAATTTCATGTTGTATAAATAATTATACGCATAATTGAGATGTGTCATTACATCATCATATGTAATGTACTTTGTAAAAACTGAGGATGAAAAATAAAACTCTGTAGTAGATTAAGAGCTGAGCTAAAGTGAGAGGTTGAGATAGAAGTCCAACAACCCTAAAGAGGAATTTGTCGGGTCGTTACCATCAGGTCATTGGGTGTAGAATATCGCTGTCGCACCACGTTCTTTAATGTACCCGCTGAAAGTCAATACTCCCGCATACTTCCTCTCTCGGCAAAGATATATAAGACCTCTGCCCTAGCCGAAAATATAGTCACTTCACCATCAGCGTGAGCCCTCGTCGGTCGTGTCCAGGTCCACTTCATTGACCATGTACAACAGTAAAAACAGTCTCACCATCTTGCTCTTAGCTCGACTTTTATCTGTTCACGGAACTTTCCTACTACAACTGTGTCTCTTCGTTTTTTGTGTGTAGACATTCAAAAGCTTTCCAATCTTCCTCAACCACGACTGCCTGTACTCTTTGAAAACTGTTAAAGGTCTTCCAAGGTGCAGAGAGGTACTGGAAAACTTTCCACGCCTTGACTGTCCCTCTCGGTTACAACACCACAGCGAGAGATCCTCGGTTATCACATATATATATTGGATATATATAGCTGCGTAACTAACAATATGTCAAGAGTTACGTCAATGAAGACAAGTATTACATTTAAATACTTAAATTTTTACACACACATACACCTTTATTAAGACCATCGTCTTATTCAGAATTCATCGTCAGAATTCACCGTACATAGGTTAGCGTATCACTGAAAAGGCGAGTGTGGAATCAGCCGCGTTTTAGTCTTCGTCTTCCTCATCCAAATGGACCACGACAATCGCGATTATATTAATCTCCTCCGAACGGTGACTGCGGTCTTGTAGAATTTATATAAAATTATATATTTGTATTCATCCGGTTATATATTTGCTGAATATCGGATTGAGAAAAGGATAAGTCGCCCAATAGTTATTTTCTACAAAATAAATGAATTAAATGTCAAATAATGGTCAATAAGAGGCCCTTCAGGAGAGTACTGTTCTTATTGACAAAGCCCGTTGCATCGCTCGAATCAGATATCCGAGATTTGAGAATTTAAAGAATATGTCCACAGTGTATAGGGCTATAAAATTAATTTCAACTTCGAATATATCAACAATAAATTGAACATGAGGAATTGATCCACTACAGTGGATTAAATAACATAGTAATTCTCCAAGCACCTGGATAAACCCTGGATGACTTCATTTTGAAGAGCTTTTACAAAAAGATACCGATAATTGCAAGTTTCTGATAAATTATCTCACCTTCGTTCATAACATTGCAAATATCTGAGAATTCGTTTAAAATATTGTTTTTGTATATAAATATTGATATGTGGCGACCACACTTTGCCACAGCGAGTGCGAACTGGGACAAAGTTTGGTCGCCACAAATATATGAATTTGTCCAAGAGATCTTCTGATAAATCAAAAGATGAGGTACAGCCTGCACCACACTGACGAGCGTATATAGCCCATACGATTCTCGTGTTTGGCGTTTCTTGATTTATCGAGAAAAAGGTTGGGAAAATATCAGGGAACAAGCTAAATGAAAGTTGTCTACAACATTATTTACTGTCTGCTGTCTAGCGCTAAAGAAGAGTGGGCATTCCAACAGTAGGTATCTCAATACCTGGATTTCCTTGCCACAATGACAGCTAGAGTCCTCAAACGCTCCAATTGCTAAAAATCCCTTAAAATATACGTCGTTCATTGCAAACTGGGTATTATAAAAGTTATAACGGAAATATTATGGAATTATTAACAGGAAAAAGCTTTAGATCTTTCTAAATATTATAACATATGCATTTCCAAACCTTTTATACAACGAAGACTAGCTATATGAAGAGATAAATATTGAATAATCAAGTAAGATGAAAATCAATTTACTGAGCATCAAAATATTCCATTATAGTAAGTTTTATTAAGAAATACTTCGCTGGTCATATTTCTTGACACATCAAGAAAATTATTTTTTAGTTTTTTTATTTATTTTCGTACGGGTTTGGGGCAGAGTCGCCTCCAGCTCCTTTCCCCTCTCAATATAGATGGGGGGGGGGGGGGACTGAAGGCCAATTTCTCTGCTGTCCGTGTTTAATCTCCCTCCTGACAGATTGTCTGACACTTTCAAGTCCGACATTCCAGATAAAACTCTTCAGTTTTTATTTGCTTCTAAAAACAATTCTTTCATATAATATTTGTACAGGAGGGAGTCTCACCGAGAAAACTACACGTTTTCTTTAGCAAATATTTATACATGCATGTTATTTTCTCTCTAAACTTAATATATTTTATTCTGAAATATGTGTGTGTTATATTTTAATATAAAAATGTTACATAGAGAGAATATATATATAATATGTATGTAAATGTGTACGTGTGAATATTTTCAATGTGTATGTTTATTTAATGCTCTTTTTCTTAATTGTTTATTTTCTTTTTGATAATGTTGCGTTGTTGGTTAACAAAGAATAACTTCCGTGGGTACAAAGGATCTTTAGAACTTTATTTAAGCCTAATCGATAAAATAATTACAGAAGAGTGCGAAATATAAAACAACAATAAAGAAAACAGCAGTTAGAAACTCACCAACTGCAGCACGGTGAAGGAAAGCAGGAGCAGAACAGGAGACGGAAGTTCGTAGAACCTTCTAGAATCTTTCAAGAAGTACACCGGCGTCGGCAGTAAGCAGCAGTCCGACCTCTTGAGACAGCAGCTTGCTTGGAGTACACCACGTAGCTTCGTTCTTCGACTCCTTTTTCTTATCTTTCTTTCTCCCTGGCATGAATTTCTCATCCCTATATGTCCCGGAGTAGATATTTCCAGAACGGTCACGGTTGGTCAGCCAATCAGAAAGCCGCCAGCACCGAGCGTTGCGCAATAGCTTTAGATTGGCCAATCAGTTGTCTTCCGCTTTTTCTACATTATTCCTAAACGCTCTAGAATATTCTATCTCCACCTGGAATGTGCTTTCATTTCTACGTAACAATAATTTTGTTAGCTACTCTACTACAATATGAATTATTGTAAATAGTTTCACGCACAATTATCCAGTTCGGATATAGCGTGTCTTATTTGAAACTGGTAGTAAATAAATATAGAATACATTTCGAATTTCTAATGAAAATTTATATAAAAATTATTTTTTATTTAATCAATAAGGAATCAAGGATTTCGTTTTTTCTCCCTATATCTTCAGTATCTCCGTGTTGAAGGACATGTTGGTCCCAAAGCTCGAGAAATAAAAGAAATAAGAAAAGAAACGTAATCCTTGATTCTTTATTGATTGAATCAATGTGTAAAAGCAGGGAAAAATCTTTATTAAAAAATATTCTCTTCTTATTCTCATAATTTATATATATAATTCAAAAATTCATATTTAGAATTATTAATTCATATACCGAATAAATAAATAAATTTAGGAATATATTTTATATATGATTTTTTTCTCAATTCTAAAAAGGCTTTCGACATTTTAAATATTCAAGGAAAAAAAACTGGAGACATTCATTTTACAATAAAGTCTTAATTCTCAAGCACCATAGCGAAGTTACCTATTTACATATGCAGTATATGAATGAGAGAGAGAAGAATAAGCGAGAGAGAATTAAGTTAAAATATTCGTAGAATTCAAATATTCAATTTGAAGGAGGGTTAAAAAGTAATTTTTTCATTTAGTTAACAGTTTTTTTTACAAAAAAAAATATTTTCTACGGCATTCAAAATTGCATTCAGAAATATTCTAAAATATCTATAATTTACTTTAAAATATACTTTTATATTTCTAAAAATAGTTCTCCAAAAATTTACTAACCAAATTGATTTTATACAATATATTCTTTGTAGTTTATGAATAAAATAGTATTTGAAGATTTATATCAAAATTAAACTAAAAAAATTCTTATTTGTCGGATGAGCCAGAGGTGAACTAATGTAAAATAACATATTTTGTGTTTATTTAATTGGAGTGTATGTAATAGTATATTTATTTTCCCTTGATGACATTTCTTTCTGTGTGTGTGACACGTTAAATCCATTTATGATCACTCGAAAACTGACATAATGACTTCTGATCTAAATTTGAAACTATTCCTGGGCTGAAACATGCTATTGGGCGGCCGCCGGACCTGTAGTCCTGGATCTTCGCGGTGGACCTCGAGGACCATCACCATCTCCTCAGCGGCGAAGCATGCCATCTACGTTTTCTTTGGAGATCGCGAAATGCGTGGTATCGCTGGGGACCCATTGGCGATCTTCCATCAAAGTCTGCAGTGGTGGCGCCATGTACATAGTTGTTTGAACATGCTATTTTAAAAGAACGCAAATGGGCGATACAAGAGTTCATTTAAATATTCTATTCATTTGTTATGAAATCTCTGTATGAGTTAGAGGTGTCTTATTATACCTTTTATAAATTATTGTCGAAATTTAAGGTGAGGTATGTGGACCGGTAAATGAGTGGTCTAAATAGTTGGTTTTCGAATGCTACGACCCGGGATCGAATCCAGCATAGACACTTAATGCAATTTGAATAATTCTCCAATGGCACCCGAATTTTGCAAAATTTCAATCCCATCACGAGTGCAATTAACCAAAAGAGATTCAGACACGCCTGTAAGTGCAAAAGTCGAACTGCTCTTCACATGTGTAGATATGTGCACTCACAGTAGAACAATCACTAACCTCTACCCATATAATTATTGTGGTCATTTGTACTAAGAATAATAATAATAATTCAAAAAATATTAGATACACAATTGTAATTATGAAAAATTTATTATATTCAATTCCAACTTTTCTAGACTTCACCATGCTTTCCCGTCTTAGAACAGGCTATTTACGTCCAATGATTTTCACAAGTGGATCCAAACCTTTCGAATTGCAACAAATGTCAGGATTCCCCAGTGAGCCCAGAACACATCACATCAGGCATTGCCGAACAGACATTTACACCGACCCAGCTGTGGTCATCGAGGCGATAAAGAGGCGTGGTCTTCGGGATCTGGTCTAGACTTGAAGTCCAGATCTGGGACAAGAAAAAATATATATATTTCTTCTCAACAAACTAGAAATTCTCTATGATTAAATTCATATAAATTTCTTATGTAACATAAAAAAATCAAAATATTTTCTTATTTACCTATAATCAGCATCTTGAAATATTTTCTACAATAAACAATTTTCATGACAATAGTGAATCCTAAAAACGATGAAGCACATACGATCAAAACGATTCAAATCTATTTCCATAAAAGAACAGATATGAAATATAAGAGAAAGATACTGAGTTAACAAATATTCAAATAATAATAGTAATCGATTTGAATTTATTCTGACACAATATTGATACAATTCACATATATTTATTCAAACAGAAAATATATATGTCCCGCATCGTATATTTATGCTTAATAGAACATCTATTATATATTCAAATATTCAACAAAGTTCTCTATATGAGACTTTATATAAGTTTACCCTACACAGTTTATATAGATTATTATATATAAAATATATAAATACGGAAAAGTAAATCCTCTGCAATACATATAAATAATAAAACAGCTTCCAAGGATGAATATAAAATAATACAAGAAACTCACCCGCAAGAAGCCGTTCGGTTTATTTATATATATTTAAATATTTGAATCTATACAGAATGCTATATTCCATAAATATTTATTTGTTATTTTATCAATTTTTTCTAACATATCATAAAATATTCATCGAGCAAATATTATATTATTCGCAACATTGCTGGTATTATCAATTTATATCTTTTTATTCACACGCAAGGAAACAAAAGCATATTGATTGATATATGTATATTATTTTTTAGAACAATTGGTATTCACGAAATATATTTGGTAAATAAAAATATATTCCATTCTATTTAATAAAAGGTGAATAAACCATTAACTAGAAATAATAAAAACAGAGGCGTTTATTTTATATTTATTTGTTGGGCTAAAGAGCAAAAATATTTTTCCAATTAGATCACCTCCCTGTATTGATTGCACAAAATAGCTTCTAACAGACGCCAGGTCGTACAATTAGAAAATAAAGGCAATAAACGTGGCAAAGCTTCACTAGGATTCTGAAGCTATTTTGCCATATATATTTCCCCCCCAATCCTATAATATATATTAGTAATATATATAGGTATGAAAAATATTATTTATAATATAAATGTTTAATTTTATACAGTAAAACTTAGATAAAATACAAACGTCTTCAATTCAAATATTTATCTTTGTACCTAAAATTTGTTATAAATAGAATTTCCGTTTTTATTTCGAATTTTTGGATACTTAGAAATATTTCTGGTCACTTGGGCTTCGAATTAGCCAAGTACAACTGTATTTACTATTTGATATCAATTTTCAATACAGAAATTTCATATTTGAATTTAATATACCGTAAGTAAATTGAATAAACCGAGGAAAATAATTGGCTTCTACATAAATTAAGAAAAAGGCATCTCCTTATCGTGCAACTGAAAGTTGCTGATGGCTTGCGCCATCTATCGGAATAAATATCAACTATTCTCGTTGATTTTTAATTATTCCAGAATTGGCCAAATACCCATTATTGTTTATAAAAGAAAAGCTAACCACGGACGCGTTTCGGGCTGTTGGCCGGAAGCTTGCACCACGCTGATGAGGGCCAACAGCCCGAAATGCGTCCGTGGTTACCTTTTCTTTATTAATCAAGAATGGGTATTTGGCCAATTCTGGAATAATTAAAAATCAACGAGAATAGTTGATATTTATTCCGATAGATGGCGGAAGCCATCAGCAACTTTCAGTTGCACGGTAAGAAGATGCCTTTTTCTTAATTATGCACCTTATCCCAGTACAATATCACATTTGTACTATTTTTTCACATTTTACATAAATGTTTATCTTACATATTTTAATTAATTCCTTACAATTCTAATAGTACTATATCAATTTGAATTGAAACTTTGTATAAATTTGTATATTACGAAATTACAGAAATATTCAATCTACTATAAAAAATACCTTAATTATTTTATATTTCCGTTTTATTTGTGCTCAGATAGGTCGCTTACTGTCACATGACTTTAATCGGCCATTCAGCGTTTAGTTCTTTAGCCATTCATCCTGAAGTATTTATGAATAAAATATAAATTCGAAAATATAAATTATGTTTATTCTATATAAGAAGGCATGTTCAAATCTTGGATGTTCTATCTTTTTTATTTTTAAACTTTCAAAATTTTGCCGAAATTGAAGATATATACTAATTCACCATTATATAAATTGGAATCTGTTTTAATGTCCATCTATACAGAGTTCAAAATAACAACTGACTCACCCGTGCAGCCGAGGTCACGCTCCGCTGCGTCACGTGGGGAAACATAGGTAGATGTTTTCTTACATGTTCTCAGCACATCCCCCTTTTTAAGACTTGAAATATATATATACATTACAAACTTTAAATGCATAATGTAATCAATAATGAAGGCGATCCACAGGTTTAACAATTCGTCCACTCCGGGTTCTTATCTGGCCGTCTTCTGAGTCGTTAGAGGGATAATCCACAACTGGGGGCTTTTCATTTTCAACCAGTTCCTCCCCCGAAAAGGTCGGCGTCGATGGGTCGGCTGGATATTGCACTGTAACTCCTTTTCGTAGATGGAACCTGTTTCGACGTAAAGTCCCAACTGGAGTATCAACCATATACGACCTTGGTGTCGATGCTTTCTTCTTTACAATCCCCCAGGTTCGCATATCTGTAATCCAAACCGTGTCACCTTCGGATAGCTCCTCCATGTCCGTAGCTCCGCAGCGTCGATCATATCTGGATTTCATATCCTTTCTCCTTCTCCCCTCCTTTCTTTTCAGGGTCTGAGAGTCCACCAACTTTGGATTAAGATTCCCTGGTGCAATTGGCAAGGTCGTTCGGAGTTTACGTCCCATGAGAAGCTCAGCAGGGCTGTAACCGTTCTCCAAAGGGGTCGATCGATACTCCAGGAGTCCAAGCGATGGGTCTTGATTTTTCTTGAGGATCAACTTAGCAATTTTCACATCTGCTTCTGCCATCCCATTGCTCTGCGGGAATCGAGGACTTGAAGTGACATGTGTGAATCCGTACTGCCTTGCGAAATTTGCAAATTCACGAGCAGCTCCAAATTGCGTCCCATTATCGCTTACAACAGTTTCTGGTACTCCATGTCGGGCAAATATGGATTTGCAACTACGCACCACCACACTGGCTGTGAGCCGATCCAGCTGAATCATTTCAGGAAAGCGAGAATAATAGTCAATGACGACTAGATACCACTTATTCTCGAACTTGAACAAATCCATTCCAATCTTTTGCCACGGTCGTGTAGGAAAGTTGGTTGGTATCAAAGGTTCATGTTTTGAGACGGCTTCCTGGATACAGACACTGCACTTTCTGACCGTTTCCGCGATCTCCTCCGAAATTCCAGGCCACCATACCGTCTCACGTGCGCGAAGTCTTGTTTTTGTAATCCCGAAGTGCCCAGCGTGCAACTTCTCTAGGATCTCCAGTTTCATACTTGCTGGAATAACAAGACGACAGCTACGCATCAGTAGTCCATTTTGAACGCCGAGTTCATCCTTGACATGCCAATAAGAGAGCAGAGCCTGTGACATCTTCTTCTTATCTGGCCAGCCTTGCTCAAGGTAGTTGACTACTGCTTTCAGGGTCGTATCTTCTTGTTGAGCTTCAAAAATCTTCGTCAACATCTCGTCTTTGTCGGTTATACTCGAGAGAACTGCATTTATATGCGCTGAGGTTGGCCGTTCGTCTTCACCTCCCTCGGTTGTAAGAAGTGGTTGTCTGGATAATGCATCGGCGTCGAGCAGCTCCTTTCCAGGGATGTCCAATCTTGTTTCGAGCTTTTCCATCAAAGGTATTGGTACCCGTCGAGGAGTATGCACAGCATATGGTTTTGCTCCAGGTTTCAATTTGATTTCGTAAGGGTTTCCGATCTGTCCCAGTCCTTCAAATACTTCAGGGAATTCCTTGATAGGGTTAATTCTCGTCGCAACCACTTCAATTCGCCTCGCCAGGTTCAAGAGCTCACATGCCCGGCGACTCAGAAGAGGTTCACTCAAACGACGAATGACATAAATCTTCTCCTTGATTTCATAATTGCCATTTCGCAGCGTTGATATAAACATACCCACAGTCTGAAGTTCGGAAAATTCAGCAGCTCTAAGGTTGATATCACTTTTCACTAGTCGTTGCTGTCCCATTATCTTCTTGAAGAGACACAGAGGAACACATGTAACATCCGCCTGGGAGTCGAGCTTGAACTTCACCTTTTTCCCGTTCACTTGGATTTCTGCTGTCCATCGCCTCCTGCACTCGCCTTCATCATCATCGAGATTAGATGAATCCTCCACAGCTGAGACCTCCAGGAGAAAACCAATTTCTTCATCAAGTTCAGAAACAGCTTTGACTTCCGCAGTCTTCGCCTGCTTATCTGGGCAGCAATTTGCAAAATGGCCAGTTTTTGAACATAGGTTACATCTTTGTCCTTCAGCACGGCAAGCCTGTCCTTCCCTGTGGATGAAACCTCCGCATTTTGGACATCGTGATCTTGTTTTGGCTGACTTCTCCTTCTTCCTCGAAGGCTGCTGTTGTTGTTTCGGTGATTGTTTCTTCGAGTTGAACTTCACCTGATTGACCTTTTGGCTTGTTGAGGGACGCTGCAGGTCGATTTGCTGCTGTCGAACGGCTTCCTGCTGTCGAACCAATTTCACCGCCTTTTCCAAAGTCAGTTCGCTGTCCAACTGCATTCTTTCAGATAAAGCTTTGTCCCTCACTCCAACCACTATTCGGTCACGGATCAACTGCTCATGAAGACCCTCAAATTCGCAACTATCAGCCAATTTGTACAATGAAGTGATGAATTCGTCCACTGGCTCCCGATCCTCTTGGATTCTTGAATTAAATTTCGCACGTTCGTAGATAATATTCTTCCTGACACAGAAGTGGCTGTCGAACGCCTTGAGGACGGAATCAATTTTCGTTGCCTCTTCCTCCTTTTCGAACTTGAAGGTCCTGAATATATCATCCGCGCGGTCACCCATCAAGTACATGAACAAATCGATCTTGTCCGCCTCCTCTTTCTTCTTCATTCCACTGACCACGAGGTATCGTTCGAATCTCTTCCTCCATTTGGGCCATTCGTTGGGAGTCGAGAAGTCGAAAGTTTCTGGAGGTTGAATCTGAGCCATGTTGAATTTTCTTCCAAGGTACACAAAAATCGATATTTTGCAATATACGGGTTCGTATTTTATCCAGTTATCGCTGCCACCATGTTTTAATGTCCATCTATACAGAGTTCAAAATAACAACTGACTCACCCGTGCAGCCGAGGTCACGCTCCGCTGCGTCACGTGGGGAAACATAGGTAGATGTTTTCTTACATCTTCTCAGCACAGAATCGTTTCCCAACGTCACCTCGAAAATAGGGAGAAGACGAAGTAAAGGAAGTAGGAAACTCTGACGAAATAATGAATAGATTTTATAGAATGCCAGTGTGCCCAAAACTCATTGTTATTACATGGGATAGTTTGGTGATGAGTTTAGAAAATAACAAAGAAAAGAACTGGAAATTCGCGAGACAGAAGGCGTATATCCAATCCATAGTGATTTAAAAACGATTAAATAGCATCGATTCGAAATATTGGGAGTACAAATAAGTTTTGAGGGATTTGAAAAAGAAGCCACAACAAATATTATATAAATAGCATCGGACCTTGTAAGGTTTCATGTTAAGGCTTCATCATTTCCCCAAAAAAATCAGAAGAAGTCTTTTCACTCAAGTGTAAGGAACTTTTTTTGGTGCTCTAACCATGTCAACCTTTTTGCCAACAAAACACAATTTGCGGGAAGCGCTGATTTTTTGTTTTAATTTGAAGAAAAGTGCAACTGATGGACATCGATTGCTGTGTGAGGCATATGGTAAACATGCTCTATCAATAAAATCATGTGAGTACTGGTTTCGGCGTTTTAAAAGTGGCGATTTTGACACCAGAGACAAAGAACGCGGAGGGAGGCCAATAAAGTTCGAAGACGCTGAGTTGGAGACTTTATTGGACGAAGATTCAAGCCAAACTCAAGAGGAGCTCGCTGAAACCTTGGGAGTGACTCAACAAGCGATTTCGAACCGTCTCAAGGTCATGGGTATGGTGCAAAAACAAGGAAATTGGGTTCCATATGAACTCAAGCCAGGAAACTTCGAGCGCCGTATTTGCACGTGCGAACTACTGCTCAAAAGACAAAATCGGAAGGGTTTTTTTGCATCGAATCGTGACGGGGGACGAAAAGTGGATTCACTACGACAACCCAAAGCGCAGAAAATCGTCGGTTAAGCCCGGTCATGCATCAACTTCAACGGCCAAACCGAATATTCATGGCAAGAAGCTAATGCTGTGCATCTGGTGGGATCAGCTCGGAGTGATCTACTATGAGCTACTTCAGCCTAACGAAACCATCACTGGAGAACGTTACCAACAACAATTGATGCGATTAAGCCGAGCATTGAAGATTAAACGCCCACTATATGCCAAAAGACATGACAAGGTGATCTATCAGCACGACAACGCTCGGCCACATGTTGCAAAAGTTGTCAAGGAGACTTTGGAGGCGCTTCAATGGGATGTCCTACCCCACCCGCTGTATTCACCAGACATTGCTCCTTCAGACTACCACGAAGCCATACGAAGCCAACTCTAAGAGAACCAATGAGAAAGAGTTCAACGATTGAGTTCTGGAGAGATGTAGGGGCACTGCCATAGACAGCAAATTGTTGAATGACTACAGGACCCCACGGAACTCGTATATTAGCAGGAAAACGATCCTGAACCCTCAGGAAACTGCCTAATAATAAGATAGATATATGTGTTATCTTTCCTTGTGTGTAAATAGATAAAGGATATGTATATATGATGAATATATTTCCTCTAAGATAAACAAAGATGAATAAATCGTGTGTGTTTGTTGTATATATAAAATATAATTATTCTATATTATAATATTATAATTATATAAGTTGTTTATAATACAATATAATGCGGCTTATAATTGAAGAACGACATTTGAAAATTAACCCGCATGTGTTTCTTTTGAACGAAAAATGTAAATTTATTTTAAGGAGAAATAACGATTATTTCTAACCTTAGGGATGAAGTATGAAAGGATGAATTGTGAAGAGTAATGGTGAACGGAAATCATTACTCTTCACAATTCATCCAATTCCTAAGGTTAGAAATAATCGTTATTTCTCTTTAAAATAAATTTCGATTTTTCGTTCAAAATAAACGCATGCGGGTTAATTTTCAAATGTCGTTCTACAATTATATGTGTAATATATGCATACACATTATCTTTCAATCAAGCCTTCTTTCAAAAAATAAGCACGAATCGGATGGAAACATTAGCCCTGACGTCCAAACGCTGATATTACAATATTAAAGCACTCCCAATCAAGTTATCAACAGTACAATAGCCACAATATTTATATATTTATCTATCGTAACATCTTGGACACCCATATAATCCCCGCTCAGGGGTTTCACATAGAGATTTGACCTATCCTTAAAATGATGATATAACTATAAACCTAACTAAAGAGGAATTATGATGATAAAATATATAACCATTCACCCCAATAATCTAATCCAGAGGAAAATTCTGGATAAAATAGAAGGATTCGTTCTAAAATTCAGTCTGGATTCAAGAAATACTTTTGATTTGATCATATCTTAAGTAGCACTATTATCAACCAATTTTTAAACTAATTAGAAAAAGGAGAAATTTTTATCGATCTCAGAAAGGTTTTTAATAATGTCTCAAACTTTTTCTTATGACGCAAACTAGGCTTTCGCCGATTAAGTTGGCGCTTAATCAATCTTGTTCAAAATTACGAGAGATGAATGACAGAAGCAATTAATTGGACAAGCCGGCTGACATTCACTATTGGGATACAAGCATGAGTGTTACAAGGCTAACCTATCTTACCGTACTTATTTTCTTTTCTATGATCTGATCTCGATTTTGATGATATAGTAATTACTAGGGATTACATTAACGAACTTCTGAACTCTATGTCTGCTTCTAGATGATATGGAATTCGTAGTAAATCAAATTTCAATCTGTTAAAGGTAAAAATTGTTTGAAACTACATTGAGAACAACTGACTCGCATGAAGCCAAAACGAATTTATAGGAATGGTCTTTGGATGCTAAGGTCGCCTGATCCGCTCGCTTGATCTGAAAAATAGGTTTGGAATAGACACATTCTGACAGTCTCAACCATCTGAGTTGTCTACTCGCATTATCTAATCAACAAATCCTGCTGCTCTTTTATAAAATCAATTGCAACGAAAATTCACACTTCAAAATCATGCGAAAAAATAGTTAAAAAAATAATAATAAAAGTAAATAAAAGGTCAGGTGTGTTGATCTTAAAAATAAAAATAGCATATCCTGACCAGGCTCACATGAGCATTTCTAGATAACAGAGCGCCATCTAGTGGAACAAAAATAAACTAAATGTTTATTTAACTTGTTCCGTGATATTTGACCAAACAAATTAAATCCAGTGTGTAAAATACTGACTAAATAAAGATAAACGCAGTTCAACCAGCCCTAAAAAAAATCTTAGACTCAATAGCATTATCGACATTTCTATATACTGCACCAATCTGGGCCAACTGAAGTTAGCCGAACAAACTCTGGATATTTTTCTCTACTGTCTCTTGAACCTACACAACTCTAACCTGAATTATTTCGAGAGTGGAATTCGGACGAGTATCTTTCAAGGTTAATGCGGTGAAATCGCTATCATAAACCATACTCACATAAACCCTTCCCCATTAATTCATAAACTATTTTAAATCGAAATAAATATAGATCATTTGGTCTGACTGTTAAACACCATTTGTGAGATTTGAACGTTAGGTCTTTAGAAACTATCGCCTCATTGGTTTCTTCAACCTTTTTCCATTCTCTTTACCAATATTTTGTTCTCTTGGATTTTATAGTTTCAATGACCAGCGGAGCTTATATATTAGACTGTTTCACAATATCTTCTATGGCATCTATTATGAAAACAGCCTAAATTTGCCTATAGACTTTGCATTCAATAATGACAATAAATAATTGGGTTGAGGCAGGAAGTGCATGTAAATAGAGTAGAAATTCTACCATCGTGTGACGGGAAATTCTGAATCAACTGAAAAATGTGTTCCTGAAGTTCTTCATTTGACATCACATCAATATTTACTTCGGAAAAGGGAAAAGAGCTCATAAAATATGTTATCCAAGAGTGAGAAAGAGAACTGTAAGAAACCTGTGTCATGTTGAAAGAAAGGTCGGTAAAATGACGACACGGGGTGAACGGATCCAAAGAAGAGTGATTTATTGTTCCAATGATCCCTTACAGCTGGCCGATAGCAAGATGGTCCGTTGGATCGCGACTGAGGGAGATATATCTTTCTCCTTGAGAGCTAAACATATTGGCCTTCCGCACTAAACAGATCGACAAGCTAATTATATTGGCTCTCCGCAACCAAAGGCTTAAATCATTCTCAACTTAGATTAATGTTTTCCACATTGAAATGAGATATTTAGGATTAATCAATCAATATACATGCAGGAATTGTTGTAATCCCTGCCCGGGTAATTGAGGTACACTTAGACGGCGAGAAAGATGAAGCAAGTTGCCTCTTGAGCTATTTATCCACGAGAATAAATTGATTATTCTGAATATACAGTAATCCCTCGTTATCACGAACTCGGATTATACGAACTCTCGGTTTGCGCGAACCGTTTCTTTTCCCTCATTAAATTTCAATGCTTTCCAAAGAGATTTTGCCGGTTAAGACGAAATATTCGGTTATGACGAAATACGAATTAAATTTAGCCCCCAGCAGAACTAATCAATCGGTTAAAACGAATTATAATATATTTTTAAAGGCGAGTTATAAGTAAAACAATGAACTATTAAAACAACAAAAACGCCGTTGATATCAAGTATTGGCTCTCTTTGTCTTTTGTGTAAAAATTCGTCCTTTGTGTGTTATGATGACTCATTTTCTATGAAACCATCCCCTTGGGGAAGACGATGAGGTGAAAGAAGAGATAATGATGCCTACTAGAGGGGAAGTAATCGCGGCCCTCGAAACCCTCCAGAAGCTGTCCAAAACCTCTGCGGATATTGATGTTCATTTTGAAGATGACCTGGATAAAATAAGAAGGGAGTGTCTGAAACAGTGCCCAATCAAATACCACCAAAAAACTATAACAGACTTTCTGAAGCCTGCAGAGAAAACCCAGATATAGGATACTCTATGCATACTGCATATGCTGCATACACATAAACATTGTATGTACCAAGTATATTATGTAAGTTGTTTCTTTTGTTGTTCTTTTTTATTTGTGTTTTAAAATAAACTTATATTCTCATGTTATTGCCTTACATTGTGATTATATTATCCATATTGTCTTTTAAAATAAAATACTTTATGTACATACATATACATAATTGTTGTTCCTTAAAATTATAAAATATTTTCATTAATATTGTTTTCAAATAAATTTATTCGTTATTCCTCAGAAATGTAGTTTTCTTACTCATCAGTAGTACAAAAGTACAACCCCCGGATACCACGAATTCAATTCGTCTAATACGAATTCGGTTTATACGAATTCGGTATATATTCTTTTAACACGAAAAGGGTATTTCGTTCTCCCGTTGAGTTCGTCTTAACGAGGGATTACTGTATATGTTTTATATATCGCGCGGGCGTTACTATATTATAAGTATGAATATTAAGGTCAGAGAGAGAGAGAGAGTATATTCAATTCGAATAATGATTACCCAAAATAGATTTTTGAAAAATAATTTTTGAAAAATGTTGTGGCTTTGTCACCGACCCGTGCTCGCTAGTTTGTGGAGAGGTCCAACATGTTTAGCTTAGTTTTAGCGTTTGTTTCAACGGAAAATTTGAGACTATTTTATATAGATTAATATTCATTACTAATATCCTTTACAACTATATTTTGGTAGGTACAAAATTTCGCGTACTACTTTGATAATGGTTCACTTAAATACATTCAAGGACAAAACTTAAGGAAGTAGAAGGTCTTTGATGTATCTTAACACAAAACAATAACGCGCCATCTATACAAATAAAATGAAAGGATTTAAAAGCACGAATGTTTCTTTTATACATATACATCTTTTTTTAAGGAAACAGAAGTAAATATTGTTCACACTTTGTTATTTCGTGTAACTTCAATAAAGAACACTGTGTGCCAATTACACTGGTCAACAATATTTTTGCACAAGAGAACCTGATTATGTTTCTAGTGTAACTTTTCATGCTGAACTCAAATATTTAATCAGAAATTTCCCATCACCTATGGTTTTTGCTTGACGGTCTTTTTTTAGTATTGGGATAAATACACTAAAAATTGCAAACAATGTCACGTAACTGGTTTATCAAAAAATATTTTTCTTTGTCCACAAAGAAATAGCATCATATCTACATGTCCTGAATCCAAATATACCATTAGTTTTTTTTCTATTACACAATATTTCTGAGATACACCTACTTGAATTTGGAAATATTGTTAATATATAGGCATATATGAACGAAACATATTTATTATTGAAAAGCAGTGACAGTGGATTTTCTTCTATACTTTGCTTGTGGTAGATCCCTCTTGAGTGCCCAGCAGTCGTCGGCAAGCATACCGGGACGCCATTTACCTTGGTACCGCTTCTCCGTGCTTGATATAGCTTGATGAAACCTCTCACTATGCTCATCGCTAACTGCGCCAAGATTGTCTGGAAAGAAATCTAGATGTGAATGCAGGAAATGGATCTTGAGGGACATGTTACATCCTAGTGCCTTGTAGGAAAGCAACAGATCATTAACTATGTCTCGGTAATTTTCAACCTTGACACTTCCTAAGAAGTTTTTGCAAACGTTTCTAAAGGAATTACGTGCTGCTGCTTCAACATCATTCAAACTATTTTGAAAATTTCCATCCTGCTGCAATTCTCGAATCTGAGGTCCAACGAAAATGCCTTCTTTAATCTTTGCTTCACTTATACTAGAAATTTTTTGTTTTAGGTAGGCAAATCCACTGGCATTTCGATCCATTGCCTTGACAAAGCTCTTCATTAATCCCAGTTTAATATATAATGGTGGTAAGTAAATATTTTCTGAATCGATCAGGGGTAGATTTGCAATATTTTTATATCCTGGAGTGAAGATTTTACGGTTTGGCCAGATTTTTTTAATGTAATGCCTTTCCCTATCTCTGCTATCCCACTCACACAGAAAACAACAAAATTTTGTATATCCAAGCTGTAATCCACGCAAGAGAGCAACGACTTTCAAATCGCTGCATATTTTCCAACCGTATCTTTCATATTCTATCTTTTACAAAAGCAGTTTCATGTTTTCGTAAGTCTCTTTCATGTTGGATGCATGTATTTATCCCAATACTAAAAAAAGATCGTCAGGCAAAAACCATGGGTGATGGGAAATTTCTGATTAGATTTTTGAGTTCAGCATGAAAAGTTACACTAGAAACACCATCAGCTTCTCTTGTGCAAAAAAAAAAAAAGTTTTTTTTTGTAGACCTGTGTTATCTTTAAAAGTTATTATCTGAATCGCGATATACATGCTAAAAGGCACAACTTCCTTAAGTTTTGTCCAGGAGTGTATATTTGAATTTACGTTCACAGACTACGATCTAGTTTTAATATCCGCTTAAAATTACACTTTCTTTCTAACATACGTTCTAAGTTCTACGTTCTAACTATAATAATTTAAGGGGGAACATGAATTATTTTAAAAATGTTAAAAATTAAAAAGGTTTTCAGGTATTTTCTATTTCTTTCTAAGTTAATTAATTAATTAAATATTTTCAAATTATATGCTAAGAGAAACAGAATTTGACAATGCTCTAAAATTGTTAAGTCATTAATTAAATAATCTTCCGATGTTATGTAGGATCTTAGACGAATTATTAAATCAACAGGGGATAGATGCAATCATTGACTTGGTGGAGATAGAATGACGAAAGCTTTATCACGAAGCCAAAACGATTGTACATTCTGGAATTTTCGAAACTTGTTTTGTTGCTTTACCATCGATTAGTATCTGCAAGATTACAGAGATGTTCAATAGATGACGTAAAGAAGTGAAAGTTGACCATTTAATTAATTACTAATTAATAAATTCTGAAAAGGGCATCTTCTTATCGTGCAACTGAAAGTTGCTGATGGCTTGCATCGGAATAAATATCAACTATTCTTGTTCCAGAATTGACCAAATACTCATTCTTGATTAATCAAGAAAAGCTAACCACGGACGCGTTTCGGGCTGTTGGCCCAGCGTGATGCAAGCTATACCTCAATTAATAAATGTTATGAAAGGATACATATATGTGTGTGTACATGTGTGTTAAAATTAAAATAATAAAAAGATCAGGTATTTATATTAAAAGCAGAAAAGGCGGACCCCTGACCACTGACCTAAACATTTTTTAAATATTGATACCTGACCATTTTTCAATATTTTTCTCATTTTGTTTTCACGCATATTCGCGCAAATTTAGCCTTAAATGTCCATTTCTTGATTTATTAAGACGCCTTAAATTTGGTAGTAGAAGTACGGCCTGTACCACGCTAAAGAAAGCCAAAAGCCCGGAATGCGTTCGTTGTCGGCTTATCTTGATTTATTTAGTATATGGTTTGCCAAATATCATAAAATGTTCATTTGATTTTTGGTTCAATAGATGGCGCTCTGCCATCTTGAATGTTCATGCTAGAGGTCATATTTTTGGTGTTTTTAATATATATGCGTATATACAAACAAATAAATTATTGTGAATTGCATTTCGAGAGAATATAAAAATATCCATAACCGATTTTTGGATTTCTTTGATATATGCTTGAAAGAGAAAATATAAATAAAACGGCAATATATCCTTAAAAAAACAGAATATTATATGTCATCAAGATGTGTTTTATTCAAAAATCATTCGTTCTCTATAAGAATTTGAAAGATAAAACACCTAAAAATTCTATTAAAATCCTTCCCAGTTTCGATCATAATAAATCACCAAGGCAATGATATAAATCAAAAATAGGCGTCAAATCGCTTTTATTTTGAAGGTTTAAATAAATATCATCTTTGAATATAAATCTTGCATTTGCTCTTTCTTCTCTTTTTCTCTTCAAAGTAAATATATCATGACTGAAACCTTTTCTTTAAATGGAATCTATTTATAATAGAATAAATTTAACTGGAATTATTTTTGCTGAACATGTGTTACTACTGTGTTGAAAGAGGTTTTAAGATTGCAATTTGTGCGCTTTTATTATTAATGTTCATGATATTTCTTCACACACACAAGTTTAATATTTCGGGGAATATTTATAATAATGGGGAAAATTTTTTAGAATTATTTAGAAACCAAAGTATCCAATTACAAACTGTTATATATACCTTTGTAACATATGACGCTTCTTGGAGGTACACAAGAACAAATAGTACAACACACAATAACAAGTAATTAAGAAATCGTATATTTATATTATATATATTTATATTATATATATTTTTTTATAATTGTTTGTTATTAGCATTATCTATTTGTTTGCATCAGCCTAATTTAATCTAATCTTTGATAGAGGGCGCTGTTCGTGAGCTAAGTAGAATAATTTGAATATATAGTTTTAAGTTTGGCATACCCGAGACATTTGGCCTATATCGACAGATGAATCAGCTTTATAATCAATATGGGCATTATACTGCAAACCTGAAAAAGGCTTATGAGTCCAAAGCTGAATACGCTGAACAGGAACTTGCATAGTTTGTGTAGCTGCGACGCGGGCTTCAGAATACCTAAGACGGCGAAGCGCACGACGCGTCTCACTTTGAAGTGGTGTCTCAATAGCTCTAGCATTCCTATATCTCCTGGAAGCAGCCGTATTCCTACCAAGTAAACGTCGGCTGTGGCGAGGCATATTCTGAAAAAAAAATTAGATTGAGATTAATAACAAAAGCTTCAAAACCAGCAATTTCTAAACAAAGCATAAAAATTTCCTGTCTTTTTGAGGTAAAAATCAAATTTTTATTTTTTTTATTTAAAATAGCCTTCAGATATGTTAAAAAGATTTTAAAAAACTAAAATCATAATATTATTACCAAAAAATTTATGTACAAAACCAGTTATCATTAAAAAGCTTCAAAAATAGACCAACCGCTGGATACAGCAATGAAAAAGCATGCTTTTTTGAGCTAAAAAATATAAATATTTTTTTAAAATACAAAATACAACCCCTATATGTTAAAAAAAACTATAAATAATCTACTTTTAAAATATCTAAGCATTTAATTAAAATTTTGTTAAGGTCCTCAAAAAAGACATAAAATTGAGCACATTAATGAAATTTCAAGCTTTTTAGTGAAAAAAAAATAGAAATAACCCAATTTTTTTTACAAAACAACCCATATAAGTGGAAAACACCATAAATAATATGTTATTAAAATATCTAAACAATTAATTAAAAATTTTGTTAAGGTCCTCAAAAAAGACATAAAATTGAGCACATTAATGAAATTTCAATCTTTTTTTGTAAAAAATAATATAAATAACCTTAGTCTTATAAAAATACTAACCACGTAAGTTAGAAATAGCATATATAATCTGTATATAAAATAAAAAAGAAATAAATTAAAATTAGGCTTCAAAAAATAAGGCTTCAACTTTTTTTGGTATAAAATATGAAAACTATAAAATAAAAGTATCTTACCATGTATAAAAGTTATTAAAATATATATAAAAAAGATTAAAACTAATTTTCCAAGAAGTTCAAAAGTGTAAACACTTTCGAAAAGCCTAAAAATTTATCTAAAAAATAAAATTGATCTCATCAAGTAAGGCTTCAACTTTTTTTGGTATAAAATATGAAAACTATAAAATAAAAGTATCTTACCATGTATAAAAGTTATTAAAATATATATAAAAAAGATTAAAACTAATTTTCAAAGAAGCGCTAAAGTGTAAACACTTTTGAAAGTGTAAACACTTTAACTCTGTTGAATTATTTTGTATTTTATCGATAACAGCAAAGTTATGTATGTTAAAGTTAGGAAAAATATTTTGATGTTAAGCAAAACCTGCTCCATCTCGTTTTACATAAATGTTGAAAATTTGGTCGAAATTGATGCATTGTAACTAAAGTTTTTAGTGAACAACACTTATGAAATTTCCATTTTATTAATATAGATTATTTTTATTATATATATAAACAATAGAATAAAAAATAAAAAGGTCAGGTGTTAATATTAAAAATAAAAAGGCATATCCTGACAAGCACGATATGTGCTTTTCAGAAGGCAGAGCGTCATCTGGAGGAACAAAAATCAACTAAACATTGATTTAGCCTGTTCCCTAATATTTTGCCAACCCGATTTCTTGATAAATCAAGAAAAACCATCCACGAACGCGTTTCGCGCTTTTGGCGCTCGTTAGCGTGGAGTAGAATGTACTACTGCGACTCAAAAGAATTTTGGTCCCAGAGGCTTCTCGAGAAACCAAGAAATGGGTATTTAAGGCCAAATTTGCGTAAAGACGCTTAACACATGACAAAACAATAGAAAAAATAAATAAACAAAAAGAACAGGTGTTGATAATAAAAAGCACATGTGCTCCAGGTCAGGATATGCCTTTTTATTTTTAATATCAACACCTTATCTTTTTTTCCTATTGTTTTCTCATTTGTTAAGCGTATTTGCGCAAATTTGGCCCTTAGATACCCATTTTCTTGTTTCTCAAGAAGCCTATGAGACAAAAAATATTTTTGGTGTAAGTAAACGAGCAATTAGCTCTATGTACAGTGTTGGTGTGAAGACATAGCAATCACTTCTTGTCTTTTTTTATTTTCTAAAGGTATTCTCATCTTTTCTACCAATTTATATAGAACTGGTAAGGTGATTGATTTTTTGAATATATAAATAATTCTACCAAAGAGGATTGCAAAAAGATATGCCTTATACCAGAAAATGTGTACAACAAGCAATCGAACTAACAAACCATTACAAGTCCAGGAGAGGCAATATGTAGTGTTACACTATGGATAGGCAGGGTCAGACACTATGCAATGTCAGAATAATGCGTCGAGGGCCAAAAACAATTTAATCATAAAGATCCTATTCCCATACGCACTTTATTCTTCATGAGTTGGGGTCTGGGAATACTCTAGCTACGGGAGTCGGTGCGAGTGGTGAACTGCTGCGACCATGTATATCACCCCGCACCACAAGGGCCGTGCCAGACCGAGCTGGAGTCTCTAGAAGTTGTCTGTTATCAGTCAGAAGGGGTTCCTAGAGCTGCATGTATCAACCCCCGAGTTATATTTTAACGTAGACCCAACACGTCTTCATATTTATAGACCGAAGACGGTTCTAACGAAAGGCGGGAAAATAAATTGTCTCCAATTTCCCATAGTAATATACCGCACTGCGATTTATTTAACACGTTCAAAGTCACTATCGTCAGCTTCCCAGCTAGGAATCAGGGAAGCATGCCAGATGGGAAGGGGTAATCTGCGTTGATCGATGCATTTTTGATCCTCGCTTTGACGAACCATCTCGCCCTAGAGACCTTATCGTTGAAAGCATCGCGCGGGATGTCAAAAGAAGATTATGACTTTGTGGTGAGCTCTTCTTTACTCATCGATTTTTGGGAGACGCTAAATCTGCTGTTCATGGGTCAGAAGTCGTTTAAAGATAAAAACAAAATATTTAGTTGTTTTAAGGTTAGGAGGAAAGATCATTTTTAATAGATAAACAATGATATAAATAGATGCTTCCAGAATATTTCTTTTGTGCGCATGCTAGGGTATATTAATCCCTGAAACAATGGAGTGAACGATGTCTATTTCAATGTCCGCGTTTTAATATTTCAAAAATTAAAATTTGGTTTTTGCTTTATAAAATTGTTTCCTCCGATATTTATGGATAGATAGGTATATATGACATTAATAATTCATTCGTGTATCCTATTCAGTTAACTTATCATCAGTACATCATATGACTAATATTTACATATACCTTTGCATTAACACAAACCCTATTAAACACAGAACTTTTGCGCTGTATGAAAAAGCGAGAAAATTTATAAATAACACAACATTTTAGCTAATAAAATTAATTGAAAAACGGCCTAAATATTGAGGTGAACTATATTAATCAATTGTGGTCATTGTCCCGAGTAGTGTCACTGTATCTCTAACGGGATTACCCCGTAGTTGACATTCCTTACCCTTTGAAAGCGCAAAAAGAGAAATAAGAACAATCAGAATTTTGTTGCTGTCCGATGGACCACAAAAGGAAACCCTGTCCTCCAAAGAACACATCCCTAGAGCCTGACGTCAGTAACCGACGAGATCAGCCACGTCCCAATCGACAGCTAACGCTCTGCAACCATTTAGCAAACACCTATGACAACATCAGACCCTTCTACTTCTTATCTGGCGACATATCGTCTCATCCTTCCAGATAGACTTCAGTTCTTGAGATATGTCATCACCCCTGCTAAAGAGATTCAAGTCGAGACTGCACAAACCACCAAATCTTCTATCACCAAATCCCAATTAAAACCTCGAATTATTTTACAATTTTAAAAGGTGTTCATTCAACACCACTTAAAGAGTGATTATTAAATATCTACAATTATAGTGCATAAAGATAAAAGCTATTAAACACAAGGTAATAAGACCAAATCCAAATAAATAAATAGTATATGACATTTCGGTAACAGCGTTGTTACCATCATCAGACAAAAATACTGAATGAGAAATTTTCCCACAGCATGTTTTAAATAGTTACTGTTATCAAGTATGTAAACAAGATAGCAGATAAAAAGAATATTGTGCCTTATCATAAAAGCTAATAATTATATCTAAAATCAAAATGATTGTTTTGTAATATATTATCTATTGATGCAGATGTTGTGCGCATAATTATGGCAGATTCCTAGTATCTTCAATATGTAAAGAGAGATTGACATTTTTCGGGAACATAATGAGAACAAATTGTTTTGTAAAGATGATGGTAATGGGAAGAATAAAAAGAGGAAGACTTGCAATGAATTGACTACATTTGGTCATGAAAGCTACTGGAAGGTCCCTAGATGTGCTGTGATTGATTGGCATCAAAAGATCGAATTGTAGCATCATATATGTAAATAGAGTCACCAAAGGTCGAACTCAAATTGATGGACAACATTGTGTACTTAAGAGAATTACTACAATTATTGCCGGTCCCCAGCCCGGATGAAAAAGGAGGAGGGGAAGCAGTAACAAGCTTGCTAAAAACCTGGGCTCAGCCTACCCGGCTGATAGGTCCGTCTGTTCCTCATTGTCAGAGGCGGCCATTTATTTTAGAGCTAAGTCGGCCTACTATTGAGTAGTGCTCCCAGTCTTAACGACAAAAGCAGACACATTCTACTTCACCCAATCATGATGGTTGTCAAGTCTCACGCTCTACAAGCTTGATACCTAATATGATTGGGTGGAAAAGGAAAGAAGAAGAAGTCTACAAGTATTCAAACAATTTTGTGGAAAGTAAAAACTAAATTTTGTTAAGCACTATTAGAAATAATTCTTCCTCTAAGAAATCAATAAAGCAGGTGCCATATTTATTAGAAACGGTTATTTCCTTTGTGGTGAGGCATCTTTTTTCATTTATTATCACAAGTGATTCCACAACGTAGCAGCTAGAAGTCCTAAAATATTTTTTTGTGATTGAATTTATTTCTC
This sequence comes from Cordylochernes scorpioides, assembly GCA_030710605.1. NCBI lineage: Eukaryota > Metazoa > Arthropoda > Arachnida > Pseudoscorpiones > Chernetidae > Cordylochernes > Cordylochernes scorpioides. Next base: position 7,195,180 of record CP092884.1, read on the forward strand.
TTCCCGAATTTGGTAAGTTAATTAATAATACTCCAATAACAATATTGAAAAGGAGATATCAAATAAAAATTATTATTATAAATATAATCCCATTTTGAATATAGAGAACAAACTTTTTTAAATTAAATTTAACGCAATTAATCACAATTTGGCCTCCTTTCTTTTAACATCAATATATGGAATTTTTCCAAGTACCGCGTTTCTATTTCAAATATAAAATAAAATAGTTTATAGAAACATTTTCTATCTCAACTTCAATTTTAAAGGTAACGTTCAATTGATACCTTAGATATTGAATATTTTGAAATGAAATCCAAATTCTTATATCTAACCACTAGCTTTATTTTATTCTTCTATATTGGAGACATTATTTTAAAAAATACTATATATATATTTCGTTCTACTACATATATGTTTCGTCTACCACATATATATATTTCATTCTACCACATATATATATTTCATTCTACTACAAATATATATTTCATTCTACCACATATATATATTTCATTCTACCACATATATATATTTCATTCTACCACATATATATATTTCATTCTACCACACATATATATTTCATTCTACCACATATATATATTTCATTCTACCACATATATATATTTCATTCTACCACATATATATATTTCATTCTACCACATATATATATTTCATTCTACCACATATATATATTTCATTCTACCACATATATATATTTAATTCTACCACATATATATATATTTCATTCTACTACATATATGTTATATAAAAATATTATTTTATTTTAAATTATAATTTCATAGATTCTAATACTCTGTTAAATCAACCGCCAGAGGTCACACTTTCCCTATAAAAACTCGTTGTTGTTCTTTACCATTGGCCGGCTCAAACCTTTTGTACATTATGTAAATAAGTTATTCATTTTTTTTATTCTTACGCCTTAAGCCAGGCAGTACTTTTACCAAATTATGTTTTTATATATATTCCTTTAGCTCGATTAAAGAAATCTCTGATCTAGACTTATTATTATTTTTGCAACGACTGCATCACCATAGCATAATCTCAACAATTCAAAAATCAGCAGAAAATCTCATTTGTTTTTATAACATATATATATATATATATATATATATATATATATATATATATATATATTAAAAACGCGCTCCAAATATCGATAAATACTTATTTCTATTGGAAATATTTCAAATTAAATGGCTGAGAGAGAATATATTCAAAATGATCTATTTTTCCAGACCCACTATTTGCAGAGAAAATAAATCCCCCGCCACCGAATATAATATTTGCTTTCCTTCACAATATTCGTTATTTTGTTCCCCTCAAATTTATTTCCAAAATCCCTTCCTCAAATATTGAAGCTCTACTTTATAAAAATGCATTTTTACATATCATTGTCACTATATTTCTTATTTATATACATAAATTTTGAATTTTTTAAATCTACTATAGTATTTGTGTGTTGGTTTTAAAATATTAACTTTTAGAATATTCCTTATTTTAAATATATATGTTTTTAATAATGCGAAAAAAACATGGTAAAATATTCAAAAGGTTTTTTTTTAATATAAAAAGGATCGGAATTTTTAAAGAGTTAATAATTTTAAACCGATTGAAATTATCCAAAATAACAGTGAATATCAAATTTTTTAGTTTTTTAAATGTGAACAAAATCAATAAGAATAGATCGATTAAATCACATGGAAAAATAGACTATATATATAGTCAGATCAATCTTTATTTAAAAATATTAAAGATCAAATATTTATACAATGTATTCATTCGTAAAATATTTATTTAGCACTACTTTGTGAGTGATTAGGAAGGAACTACAATGAGTGAAATTTATTACTTTATTAATATAATTATGAAGTATATGGATAAATTCGCTACTGTTGCAGAAATATATTAGCATTCATTGGAATATCTTAATCGAGATAATAGATGTACACCCATACCTCGCTTTGCGTCGGGGTTACGTTCCAAAAAAACACGACGCAAATTGAAACGACACAAAGTGAAAATATGTGAAGGCGCAATCAAAAACAAAGGTGTTGCCATATTTAAAGGAAAAAAAATGAAAAAAAAATTAAAGATTCGAATCCAAAACAACGCAACTTCGAAAATCTAAGGACGCACAGTGAAAATCAGTAAAAATTAAGCAGCGACGCAACTTCGAAAAAAAAAACGCAAAACGAAACGACGCAAAGCGAGGTATTGGTGTATGTTAAAAAAATCCACATGTATCTATTAAATTCTCTATAACTCAAGGACAATATTGTTTCTGCTCAGCATATATGTCTGAAAAAAATTAACTTGTGATATTAAATTTTAAATTATGATATATATAATGTGCATGTGCATATATAAAGTATAAAAGGAAGATCAAGAGGAAAGTGGTGAAACTCACCACTTTCCTCTTGATCTTCCTTTTACACTTCAAACGTGGCTATATCTCTTCTACCATATATAAAGTATCTCAATAGAAATAAATACACGCATAGGTACAAACTCAAGGAGAGTATAGATTTTTTCCCAGAATATGTCTGTTTGAAAATTTAACTTAATGCATTCTAAATTATATTATATTAATATGCCTTTATAAAATATCATATATAATTTCATATCCAGGTACAAACTCAAGGAGAGTAGGGGTTATATGTCCAATATATGCAATACAAATAAATTTTGATAGTATTTATTATATCTTAAATTATGATATATTATTGTGTGTACATACCTTATATAAGCTACCATATGGTAAATACCACCATGGTAAACTATCATATATAAATTCATGTATAGGTACAGAGTTAACAAGAGTATCATTGAGTCCTCATAGTGTTCACATGACAACACAGAGGAATCTGTTATCTACGACAATGGTGGTCTTAACTATGATGTCACATTATTGTGGCGTTAAACAGATGTCACCGCATTGTCCTCACCTGACGACACCTTTTTTATTCTGTCGTTCACGTTGTTTCTAGATTTACCCCATTGCCAATATCGCCAACTGATAAATTTCAGAGCAGAATATATATATGTTATATTAATAAATTATATTTCCTGTTGATTTTTGATTATCTTTAGGATTATGCTATGGTAATGCAGTCGTATTTAAAATCTTGAAAGTATATACCAAAAATGGTAAAGATCAAAATTACCTTTAATTCAGATAAAGGAATATATTGAAAAGCATAATTTGATAAAGGTACTGCCTGGCTTAAAGCGTAAGAATAAAAAAAAGGAAAACTTATTTACATAATGTACAAAAGGTTTGAGCCGGTCATCGGGAAAGAGAAAATATCTTTATTTTACGGGGCTGCTAACCAAAATGAATGATTTTTGAGCCCCGATGGACGCATAAAGCGGAATATATACAAAGCATAGTTGGGGGGCCTGGGGATGGGTGGCCAGGGATCATCGCAAGGGATCCTAGGATCTGGCAGTGGAGGTGTCATCGCAGGGGGGAGGAAGCTGGAGAGGTCAAGGAAACAGCGCCTTGATGGGTGAGAAGCCTGGATGGAGGCCAGTTGAGGAGGCAGGAGGTCCTGGAAGCCTAGAACTTGAGGGCTCTAAGCTTCAAGATGGGGCAGCTTGAGGCTCTCGCCTCGTGCTTGTCTGGGAGGCCCTTGGCACAGCAGTTGGAGCACTTGGAGGTGTGCCAGTCGGCAACTGAGGGGCAGGCACGGCCTTCATGGCCGCCTTCACCGCAGTGGAAGCACGTGGGAGCTCTGGTGCATTGGGCAGAGTTGTGGCCGAAGCCACAACAGCGGAAGCAGACTCGTGCGCGGATGGACTCCTCGAAGTTGAGGATCACACCATCCACCACGATCCTTCCACGATTTCCCAGAGCTCTGAAGGTCGTGAGGTCCACCTCGATGAAGGCGGTGCAGGTCCCGTTTCTGGGTGCAGAGCGATGCGCCACGCGCACCACCTTGTCCCCAGGGAGTTGGCTGACAGCAGGGGTTTCCAGCAGCGTCTCTTCAATGGTGGAGTTGGATGTTTCCTCATCTACTTTGAAGAGGCAGATGCGAGGCAGGATCACCTTCTGTTGGCGGACCTTCATGCCATCCAGCTTGTTGGCCAGGGAGGTGGTAACAGCTGGGATGGTATCGGGGTTTCTGGAGTGGAGGACAAGCTTCCCTTTGGTTCGCAGGGAGGCCCAAACGCCTTGGGGTAGAGTGTGGGCAGCGCGGACAGCTTTAAGCATTGCTCTTGGGTCAGCCTGTGGGTCATCAGAGATGACCACTGTGTGGGCCGCCGATTTTTCCCCATGGAGGACCACTTGGGCGGCCGCAGGCTTGGGAACGCGGGAGGGCGCAGGTTTTGCGGGACCATTGAGGTTGGTCCTCTTTGCGGGCGGGTAGGGAGCCTCAGGCTGCTTCCTTTTGGTTGGAGCGGGAGTGGCGGGCTTGGTGGGGTCAGTCTGAGTGCTGGTTTCCTTGCAGGAGGGAGAAGGGCTGGTTTGAGTGCTGTGGCAGGCTGTCTGTGGCTTGATTTCGTCCAGTTCCTTAAAGGACGCGAGGGTGCCGGAGAGGTTCTCTACCTCGGCAATGAGGGCCTTGATCTGCTCAGACCGTAAGTTGATGAATTCCATTAGGCTTTGGAGCAGGTAAAATCGGGAGGTAGGGTAAGGATTCTGTATTTTCTGCTCGAAGTTCTGCTTCACCTCTTCGTTCTCCATCTCCAGTTGGGCGAGGGTTACGAGGGGCTTCTCGGCATTCTCGGCATTCTTCTTCTTCTTCTTCCTAGGAGCCATGGCAGGAGCAAATTGTTGTGACCAACGATCTAACGTATATTGGTATAATTAGATGATCTACTTACCTCTACATTGGCCATCGGGAAACACAACAATCGGTTTTATATAGGGAAAGTCCCGACATCTGGTGGTAAATTCAAACAGAATTTTTAAATCTATGAAATATAATTTTAAATATAATAATATTTCAAAATAACATATATATATATTCAATTATACATTTATAAACCTAAATATATTTATTGCATCCTATCTTTAAGAATAAATTATATACGGATAAATACTGAATGTACACTGATATATTATCGTTTTTAAATGAGGCTTTAGAAACCTATTAAAAGATAGACAATTGGTCCATTGAAAAGAAAAGGATAAATAAAACTTTTTAAATCCAAAATAAGCCTCATTTTTGTAATATTGTTAATATGGATTGCTCTATATTCAGAATATATATATATATATATTGAGATATTTAAATGAAAAGGCATATATTGTATCAAAAATAATATGTTTTACCAATATTTCAGTTGGCTGAACGCCAGCCTATTTCGAAGTATTACAACTGAATTATTGGTAAAATAAATTATTTTTAATACAATATAATTCTATTAAAAAAAGTAAGAGTTATGATTAATATAAACATTACCCGAGCCCCATTTGTATCACCCATCACTGTCGTGTACTCTTTCATCTACAAACTATTTAAAAGAACTTTAGCAAAATGAAAACCGATATCTTCCATGTTTTAAAAAGTTGTTCAAGTGTGGCGATTAGACATGATTTGTATAGATTCGTAACTGAGATATATTGACATCATTTCTTTTAAAAATTAATCTAAAAAGAGTTTCGTATATATTCTAATGCATTCATATTCTGTAATCACGATTTATATATGACAAACTGTTCACAAATGATATATATTTCTGATATAGACAGTTAAAATAATTTTATTGACATATTGTCAATATATGCAAAAGTGCACAGTCTGCGCTATTTTAAGAAAAATTAATTATATTGTCACGCTTGACCCCTCCGGTTCTTCGTACTCTGCCGCTTCCTCCTTCGTGGCTCACCTGCTCAACTCTACCCTGCAGAGCACCCAAAAACCTCCGAGAACCACCACTCGAGTGAAACTCCTTTCCTCTGGCAGTATCTCTCGGCCTTACCACTGGTGTGGGGACACGAGAGACTTACCAGAAGAGTAGCGACTGTGGCGTTGGCGAGAGTAACAACAGCAACCGGCAACAAGACTTCTAACACTCCTCCTCTTCTATTGTAATTTCTACTACACATTACATATAACTAGAATAACATTCAACGAGTATTTACAGTACGTTACATCCTAGGGCCAATTAAAACGTGTATTTACAAACATTTGCCCCAGAACAGAGGACTACAACAATCGGGGCGATTCCCCACCAGTTTTAGATCGGAAACAGGCGAAAGCGCCATCTATTGGCCGAGGTTGTAGGTGTTTTCAGTCCTTATACGCGACAATATATATGCATGATACTATGTATAATGAATATCCTATATCTGATATATCATATGATATCATGATGATATATATGATGATATCTATGCTAAAGGTTTATCCAGTTTCTCAAGATGTAAAATGAAGTCATATATAACAACAAGATACATTTGAAAATAGAAAGAATATATGAAAGGCGAAGCTGGTTCGATTTGCTGATAAGGTTTTCATATATTAACGTATAATTTATGTCCTAATTAGAAATTCCTCATATATAAATAAGTTTGTTGGCCAATATCTATACCTAAATATGTTTATAGGTTCGGATCGTTATCTGATAGCCAAAATAAGAAATATTTGCAATTAATTAAAGAATTTGATACATACATTAGAACCTCCTGTAAAGAACATCTTATTGAGAGCCAAAGTGTCCTTCAGGGAGAGGTTTCCTCTTACCGGAGAGTTGCTAAATTGTAAAAATGGTAATTTTGCAAATGAAAATTGTCCTTTGTGGAGAGGTGTCCGCTAGCGGGGTGTCCGGTAAAGGGAGGTTGTACGGTATATACTTTGAAAAGGCATCTATATATAATACTAATATAATAAATTAGCCAGAAGAAAGAATAATTTGCGAAGTTTTATGATAATTGTAATCTATCATATTCTAATTAAATATGTAAATAATTAATTATTGATCTATGTAGTAATAAAGCGACTATAATCTCGTGTAATTGAAATATTTCAATCCACATATAAAACAAGAATATGAATTATACATCGGAAAAAAATTAAAAAGACAAAAAAAAAATTCCAAACGACTACTGAAAATTTCTTTCTGCGAACAATTTGGCCTTTAAAGCATCCCTCCACTTAAAGTCCATCAACTCATCCCGGCAATGGCGAAAAAAAAAAGAATTTTAAACAGTCCATTTCTACCCTTTTCTTTAAAAATTTCAAATAGATTCTATTATTGCTCGCAGTTCGCATTCGAATTTTCTAACGAAGTCACGTGACTCCCAATATTTTATTTTTTGATTTTGTAAAATAAATTTTACACTTCTTTTTGTTTCCGAGTTACCAAACATTTGGTAAGAATGAAATGGTTTTTGCCTTTTAGTTTAGATTCTTTAAAAATTCAAAATTTATTTATTTTTGTATTCTTGTTCAACTAGAAATCATTCAATTTATTTTTTTGTCGATTTCTGAAAGTTTTTGAAAATATATATTAAATGAATAAATAGCATTCCAGGTAGACTTTTAATTTTTAATAAACATATACACTGTATTAAAAATAAAAAGTGCTTTAAAACAATGAGTTTATTTTGATTTTAAAATGCTAGTTTTGAAGCGATAATCGCTCTTCAAAGGGCTTAATGAAAAACTACGACTATATCTTAAAAGAAATATGTACAAAAACATACTCGCTCAGCGTGGATATATATGGTAATTTAAACCAACAACCCCATACTGTGTATATAACTTATAATAAGATTGTCATGTTGTATATAGAAACACATCTATAAATAATTATGCGCTAGATTAATCTGTGTCATTGCATCGCCATATGTAATGTAATTTGTACAAAGTGGATAAATAAATAAAATCTGTAATAGATTTAAGAGTTGAGCTAAAGCAGAGATCGAGCATAGTATTGCCAAAACAACAAAGTCTAAAGATGGAAGTCATAAATCAGGTCGATTTACAATTCCCACAAACAAGGCCACCCACACTGTCACATGTGGTGGAATGCAGAGACCCCTCTCACACCTGGACATGCCAAGGCCCCCCTTTTCTCAGAAACGCCCCTGTCACATAAGGTCGCCCCGTCTTTAACCTATAAATACATCACCTTACAGTGACTTGACAGTTCAGTACAGTTTAGTTTAGTTCACCCTTAGTGCAAGTCACGTCGGTCGTATGTTATGTCGATCTCATCCAACATGTAGTTAGTAAGAACTCTTCTATCTCCATTTTTTCGCTCCTAGCTCAACTTTTATCTATTAACGGAACTTTCTTAGTGCAACTGTGTCTTCGTTTTTTTGTGTATGGATATCCCCAAGCTTTTCCACTCTGCCTCGACCACGACTGCCTGTATTTTGTGAGAACTTTTAAAGGTCTTCCAAGGTGCAGAGAGGTACTGGAAAACTCTACACAAGGCTTACCAGAACTTCAACTTATTTCAGTAGTCGACATCAAACTCAACAAATCATCACAGATAAGTCGACAGCAACTCATCATCACATTAGTCGACAGGATCTCTACAAAAGCTACTGGAATTCTCATCTCATTACATATATATATATATATATATATATATTAAAAATGAAAAAAATGCATATCCTGACCAGGAGCGCATGTGCTTTTCAGAAGGCAGAGAGAGCGCCATCTAGTGGAACATAAATCAACTATTCATTGATTTAGCCTGTTCCCTGGTATTTACCAACCCAATTTCTTGATAAATCAAGAAGCGCCATCCAAAAATGCATTTCGCGCTGTTGGCGCTCGTCAGCATGGAGTAGGCTGTACCACTGCGACCAAAAATATTTTTGGTCCCAGTGGCTTCTTGAGAAACTAAGAAATGGGTATTTAAGGCCTAACTTGCGTAAATACGCTTGGACCCCGCGTTGGGCACCACTAGTGAAGGCTGTATATATTTTATATATATGTATATTTATCAATTTTATATACAAGGTGCGTTCATTAATTTCCAGGACTGCTCTGTATCTTTGAAAAATAAAACAAATAAAAAAACTAATTCAATATTTTTCAAAATATGTCGCTCCTGCCTCAATACACCCGTTCCATCTTTTTTTCCAATTGTCGAAGCAGGAGATAAAATCACTTTTTGAGAGGTTCCTCAAGGTTGCCTTCGATTCAGCTTGTATCATATAAACGTTGTCAAATTTCCGTCCTTTCAAGTTAATTTTCAATTTAGGATAGAGGAAAAAGTCATTGGGGGCTAAGTCGGGGGAATAGGGTGGATGAGGGATCTGTATGGTTGAATGCTTGGCCAAAAACTGCAAAACAACATGGGCTGTGTGCGGCCGCGCATTACCGACGTGAAGTATCCAGTCATTGTTTTGCCATCTTTCAGGTCTTTTAAGGCGCACTGCCTCCCTTAAGCACCTCATTATCCCCAAATAAACAGATAGTCCAGTCACTGAAGATAATTCTTCTGTTAGATTTAATTAACTCCTTTATTTTGAGCTTGTTTTCCTCGCAACGAAATGATCTTGGACGCCCAGTATGCTGATCATCGTTTACCTTTTCCCGACCTTTTTGGAAGCGTGAAAATCATTCAAAAGTTCTTGAACGGGATAAAGCTGCATCGCCAAAAGCTTCTTTAATCAATTCATACGTCTCAGTATCACTTTTTTTTCAATTTAAAACAAAACTTAATGCAGATTCTCTGCTCTTCGAAAATGGCCATTTTAAAATTAGAAATGCGAACCTTACAAGGAAGTTGTTTTGTTCTATTTTTAGATCGGCGCGTGCGCCACGAGACTCGTGCTTTCAGTCAGGTGTGGTCGAATGTCCAATATTCAACTCTGTAAAAAATATTTTCTCTAGCTTTTTTATTTATTTTATTTTTTAACCAGTCCTGGAAATTAATGAACGCACCTTGTATTTATATTTATTAATCTATATATACTTATTTAATCCTATTTATATATATTTATTCAATTATTTTATATTTAACCTTATATAATCTTATATACACGCTGTAATAAATAAATTTCAATCTCTTTCCTATCTATCTCGTAGTGAACAACTGAATATTGGTATTTAGGTCTCCATCCTAAATGACATTACTACAATGGAAGCTATGTGTTAATCGGTTTTCCCAATCTCTCATTGACAATTTAATTAAAGATCCTTCTTAAATCATTCGTAAATTCGTAATACGACTTTTTATTTTTATATCTGTTATATTCACCCATTAACAAAATTAAAGGAAGTTGTACCTTTCAGTATATATATATCGATATTCAGGCAATAACTCTGAAAGATATTTGATACATAGTGATATTTATTGAAGAAACAGTGTGAACAAAATTGCTTCTGTCTTCTTGAAATAACAGAGATCCGGCGATATTAAAGTATTTTCATTTACTCAATTTTTGTCCTTGAGTGTATGTTTCACATACATAGCACGATTCGAAATAATATAGAAAATGATAATTGACAACGAAAAAATTATAGTTTGAAATATAATTTTAAAAATCTATTCAGTTATTGAAAAGTGTGTGATCTTCTCCAAGATTATCAAATAATTATTTACTTTTCGAGTTCATTTTTTCAAAATACAACCTCAATTTTCAATATCTAGGTCTGAAAGATAATTGAATCACCGAATTTATTTCTGTAGAAACTGGCGATGTTGTCATTAACACGGAATCTTAGCCTTCTTTATGAACCAAAGGATGAAAAACAATATCCCACAGTTTTACATTTGCCTAGTCGAGAAATAATTCCTTTGAAAGACATGTAGCTATGCGTGCCCAAGATAGGTTATATCTGCTTATACTTATTCGATGATCTATAACTTACTTTTTTTACTTCTTCCTAGTAAACGTGGTACAGGCCATGATATTCATGGTGGGTAGTTGTAGGCGACTGCTTTTACTGTACGTGCACCACATATTTACACATGTGAAAAGCTGTTCGACTTTGCACTTACAAATGTTTCAGAGCCCCGTTTGGTTACTTGCACTCGCTGGTGGGATTGGCCTTTTACAAGAATCGGGGGCTATTGGAGAATTTCTTCGAATCAGAAAAAAAAGTCCATTGCGGGATTCGATCCCGGGTAGTAGCGGTCGAAAACCAACGGTTTAGATCATCCTTCCACCGACCCCCAATAATTAATTTGATGATCTGTATTTCCTCACCAGAAGATCCATAGTCAAATTTCCTACGAAGGATGAAAAGTATTTCTGTCATGATGTTATTTGCCTGTGTCTTACTAATGACTACTTCAATTCTATAAAGATTTTCTGGACCTCTATCAAACAAACCACATAAAGCGGCAAATATTCATTTAAACTATTTCTATATTAAAAAATATATAGAAAGAATATTACTAAAATTTTCTATTAAAATGTGATGATTATGAATACAAGAGACTCTTAATTAGTTTTAAAAATATTAAAATATTTTCAGAGTTTCTATTATTCAGAAATTGGGAGGCAAGCTTTCACGCTGTCGCGCTTCATCAGGCCACTGGCTCCGCAAAAGCCTATTTTGAAATTATCGAACCACAGGCAAGATTATTAGACACCCCATAACTAAATTCGATATAATACAGATTCGAGAAGCAAGCAGAATGCCATATACTACATCTCCTGCCGACAACCTCTCTTACAGTAATTATTTAGGAGAGACTAGAAGATCAATCAATAGACACAAGAGTTAAACAACATAACCGTAATATCAGAAACCAAGATAATAAATCCTTAATATTTCAGCACGAAAATTTACGAGTATCAATACATTTCACATATAACTTCCATAACATTATCTCCAAATACAATAGACTCATTCTAGAATATTCAATCTTCAAAGACAATAACAGCATAAACAGAAGATCTACCCCAACAGTTCCAGCATATTCAACTCAGATACTCCCACCCCCATTGAAACTGTCCCCCTAACCCTCTACACCTGAATTTATTTATATTTGATTTTTTAAATATAGTTCTGTGAATCTCTATTTTATGTTACACGCCTTTGCGGAGCCAGTGGCCTGATGAAGCACGACCACGTGAAAGCTTGCCTCCCATTTTCTGAATGAAAAAAACTCTACAAATATTTTATATATTTTTTAAATTCAATTATAATATTATTTGAATCTATATTTTAAGTACAAGAGACTTTACCAGTAAAAATAAATAAATTCAAACCTTTTCCATTATAAGTAAACCTTGAATAGAAAAAAAAAAGTTTGAAATTGAAAACTACGATAATGAGCGATGGGTTATTTTTATTAAGCCATAATGCTAAATATGTTTTTGGAGTAGCCATGCTAATTGCCACTACTAAAAATAAAATAAAATGTATTCAATGTGAAATCTTTAACGAGTTTTTTATACACATAAGATATAAAAATCATGCTTAATTGCCATATTTATTAAATAGGGGTAGATCGTTTTTTATATTATATATTTTATCATTATATTTATTTTTTGAATTAAATTTTATAATTTTTTTATGTATAGTCTCTGAATTTAGTGTTGATTGTGGCAAAGCATCCCTTGTGGAGATTTCGCGTCTGATTTGATAATAAATAAATAAATAAATATACAGTTTTACATCATTTAATATATATGGGCAACGAATTTATTTTAAATTTAAATAAAGAAATGTAGCATCAAATAGAAAAACATCCAAGTTGACTGTAAATTACTGTTAAATGGAAATCTCACAAAGTTCGCGGCCTTGTTAATATTCAGGAAGCATTCACAAATAGTTTACATTCCTTCCTTTCTACCTATCTTGGTGGACATTTGAATGATAGAAAACTCTCTTTCTACAATTCTTTGGAAGATTCTTCGGAACAATTTAACAAATGCTAACTTCATAATATTACAAAGAGGAAAATCGTCAATAAAAATAATTTTATCGTTAGGTATATATGGGTAATTCCACAAATATATATTTTATTCTAGAATTTTTACACGTTTTTTTTAGTTCTTTATATGTCAGTAAACTGATAGGTAAACCTAATTTAAGGTATTTTAAGAATAAAAGAATTTACATTATTTCCCTGAGTTTATTTGAGAGAGAGACAGAGTTTGAGATTGAATCTACTTTATTACGTCTTAATGGATTATTTATAAATATATAAGTTTAAATATAAAATAATAAAAGGGAGAGAATGTGTGATAATAATTTAGAAACAATATAATAAGTATTTAATTTTATATATAAAAATTTAATAATATAATATATATAATTTAGAAAAATAATATAGAATTAAATTAATCAAATTGATAAGCTAGTGACTCTATCCCAAAATATTCATTCCAAAAAAAGTCTTATAATACACTGAGGTTTAGGGATTTATTGTAATTGAATGATATTGAAGACGTATTGTATTTTTTCGAAAAATGGATTGAGCTACACCGAGAGAAAATAAATAGTTTTTTTTCCTCCTCAATAGCAATTTTTGCGTCTCTTTGTCAATTGAGAATATAAAATAATTTTTAAATCTAAAGAGTCAACGGTTAAATAAAATGTAAATGAACTTATAGTAGAGGATTGTAGTATACGCAGAATGGCCGTGGCGTCTTTATCCAGACATGGCTCGCTGGATGATGGTGAACTCGATGATGAGAGGTCTGACGCAGAGGCAGGATTAATACTGGTGGACCAGCGACAGATTTGCGTTGTGGCCAGAGAGAGCACAGCGTCTTATCGATGACCAGCCGAAGGTGATAAGGAGGTCAACTTCTATCTAACAAAAAGCTGAGTGATAGATAGGTCAGCCTGGCGCGGGCGTTGTAGTATACGGCGGCAAGTGTGGTGATGATTCGCGATAGCGGTATGGTATAACGCGCACGACAACAACCTCATTGGTGGTATTAACTCCTAATTTCCCGTGAAGGTTTAGTCGATTAGTTGACAGTACAAGCTAGTCAAGGATACGGTTTCAGCCAGAACGGAGAGCATTGGTCGAATGAGGAGATCGGCACGGCTGAAGAAGTCCTTAACGCGCCGGGAGATTGATACTGCGATCAGGGCAGGTGGTAGACGCTTCGCAGGAGGCTTGTTGCAAGACAAATTTGTGACAATTTAAACAATTTATTGATTCCTCTAATCATTTGTTACAAAAATAAAATAAAAGATCAAATAAAGGATAATATATAATAAAGGGGCAAATAAAGGTAGATTAAATGTGTAGGGAAATATATATATTTGTATATATATGTACAAATTTCTTCAGCAAGGGAGGTTTCCCCACTTTAAGAGAGTCCATCTCCAAACAAGGAGGGGGTTTTCTTGAACACTCCTCAGTTTAACGACGAGAAGTGCTTTTTGCAGAAGATGTTGGCACTTTTCTAGCTTTCAGTGGCGTTGTTGGACTGCCTCGTTTATTACGTGTAATGAAGGGGCAGGGTTTCCAGTAGACTCATGATGTTCCATGGCGTTCGCCCAGTTTAGAACACGGCCCAATTACCTCTGGTAGCCTGAGTTCGAAGGCCGCATCCAGCCACCTCTGCCAAATTTGCATAGCTGTCGTTACCTAAGGGCGCATTTGCATTTTCACAGATTCCGTCGATATCAGCGGATTTATTCATTAAATATTATTTTGCTTTCTACACAGGTTCATTTATCTCGACAAAAATTAAAAACTACCTAGTTTACATATATATTTTGCCCCTCATTATATATACATTGTATTTATTAAACAAGAGCTTATTTCAAATATTAAGCAAATAATAAAATATAGACACCATTTTTGGGGAGAATAAAAAGCGATTTCAAATTATAATTTAAAATAGCTCCCTTTATTATGGAAGCAAAAGAGAGATATGCTGGCATTTTGTATATTTTGAAACCATTTAATTCTGAAATTTAATTAATAAAACTACAGAAAGGTTTTAATGGGAATATCCTAAGAAGATAACATTTATTTTCTGTTATATAAATGAGTTAAGACTGTCGATAAACAAAGATTTAATGCATACAACAAGCATAGTAAACTTGTGCAATTGTTATTTCCACAAGGGCTACAGAATTTTCACTCAACATCGCTTGGATAATTTAAGCTGATGAATTATTTAACGCTTTAAATTTTAAATGTCTTGGAAAATTTCATTTAAAATGCTAAATCCTTCCATTTTCTCTTCGGATATAGATTTTTTTATAAATATATTTTAATATAAATATAAATTTTCATTTAAATGTAGTTGAATATTTGTTAGATTTTATCTTTTTAAATTGTGAGATTTAGTAGCTTTATGAATAAAAAGGTGGAATTTTACTAGACTATAATTAATGCTTATATATATTAATATGTTTTAGATTTAAATATTTCATTCAAATATTCAAACTTAAGATATGAATATTGAAATTAAATGAAATTAATAAAAATTTCGAATTATTCTCTTACATTTGAGGTTGAAGGAAACGGTCTGCCAAAGTGTCATCATAATTTCACGTAATTCTGAAATATTTTCACTGTTATATCTTATAAAGACAGCTAGCATTTTAACGTAAACAATCAAAAAGAAAATTTACAAATAAATATAGATGGATATTAAAACATATTAGCACATTCTTTTTAAAAATTCGTACATTCTGAGTGTCAAAGGAAATGAAATCGTCAAAGAGAGTGCTATCCTATATCCACCCAATTATAAAATAATTTTCTTTTATATCTTGCAGAGCAAGCTAGCATTTTAAAGTGCAGAATGGAATTTAATTTGATAATTAATGATTTTTCATCATACAATATGTCATGATAAATTTTATTATGGGCAAAAATATTTGAATGAAGACAAATTACAACACCATTCATATGCAAATCAATCCTAAAGATGCGAGAAGAATCAGCCGAATTACTTGGCTTCTGGGTATCCGTCACTGCCAGGCTCCGAGAGTGGTGACGCACTGGTTGACATTGCGAGTCTACTCTATCTCTTTTGCGTGAAGAAAGTACAGGTTTCACTGCGTGGAGCCACACAAGGGCTGGTGTGTAGCCGGGTTGGCTAAAGGCACTGTGCT
The DNA here is from genome assembly GCA_030710605.1 of Cordylochernes scorpioides. Lineage (NCBI taxonomy): Eukaryota > Metazoa > Arthropoda > Arachnida > Pseudoscorpiones > Chernetidae > Cordylochernes > Cordylochernes scorpioides. The sequence goes on from CP092884.1 coordinate 7,211,157, forward strand.
TTGAAATCTGGCTCACACCGAAGGTGTAAAAACTGCAAGCTACCCCTTTAAGGAAGACCGCCGGCTTATCTCCCCTGAAGGCCTGAAATCTCCGCGTGTTTTATGTGAAAACATTTCACTGCGGACGTCGCAGTCACCGTTCTGAGGAGACTAATAAAATCGCCTATTGTTTTTGACCATCTGTATGAGGAAAGCGAAGATTATAACGCGGCTGTTTCAACACCAGCTTTTTCAGTGATACGTTAACCTTGACGTATGCACAATGTTGCCACTGGCATGCGTCGGAGCTGCAGGCTGTTGTTTGGTACTACGCTTTCTGAAAAACAGAATCTCCATCTATGCTTCCTTTCTTCCTGTGGTGAATCTGTATAAGACTGATGGTCTTAATAACGCTATTTTTTGTTTTGTTTTGATTACTACGGCCGCCAGAGCTGTTGGCTCTGGATGCAGGCAACCTTCTGAGCTTTCTCTAACTGTAATCCTTGATGTGCAGCACCCGCTTATGCTATTTTCAGCCTCCATTTGCAGGAGAATACCAGATATAGTTATCTGGAGACAACAAGGTTGATGCCAGAGTCCTGCGAGAATCAATAGAGATGTTGCAACCCTTGTTACGGAAGGTAATCGCTTCCTGAGACGTGACCCTGAATTCAAGTCAGACTTTCAGGCGTCGATATCTCACCATAATCAATGAAGAAAGCAACAATCTTTCAGCACAATTTCGATCTTGAGTTAGGCAATACAAACCTCCACATCGACGGTACCATTCGATGGTAAAAACCTCTAGCGGTCCACTGTTTTCGCGGTATAAGAAATGTTAACTATATTTACATATTATATATATATATATATGCTACAAATAAAAAGTATAGATTTCTGCTGACCTTAATTATCACGAGGATTATGCTAGTCGTGGTTAAAATCACGAAAGTATAACAACAAAAATAGTCTTGATCAGAAATTGCCTTCATTGATCCAAAGGAATATATCAAAAAACATAATTTGACAAAAGTAATGCCCGGCTTAAGGCGTAAGATTCTGAAAAATGAAAAACCTATTTACATAATGTACAAAATATTTGAGACGGCCATTACTTTTTAAATTATGTTTTTATATATTCCATTAGTTCAATTAGGTTCCTGATCAAAACTATTTTTATAATTATACTTTTAAGATTTTAACCACGACTGTATTGACATAGCATAATCCTCAAGATAATCAAAAATCAACAGAATATCTTTTTATTACATAATAATTTTATTTATAACATATATATATTAATATTATACTATTTTCTGTAAATTATAATAAAAGACAATTCGCTGAAGAGTTTATTTTTATATATAACGGAAATACAAGCTTAAAAAATAAACTACGCAACAAAATATTTAGCTTGTATTGCCGTTATATAAAAAGAAAATCCTCCCTCAGCGAATTTTCTTCTATTTATATTTACATATGTTTCAATATAAGATATATTATTATTTATAAATTTGACACACCTTTTATTTATTCTATATGATGATATTTTGCTCTTCTTTGGAAAATGGGTGCCGTTGCCACGTTAGTCACCTTGGAAACGAACCAGAATTTGGTCTAATATTCCAAGGGTCCAGGGGGGACCGCAGAGAGGTGTGGTCGGACTTCTCCCTCCCTGGGGGAACTAACTCAACTGTCCTGGTGTGCAACTAACACCTACTCACATATTCTCATGCCCAGCAATGGCCGCAGCCTTGCAGAAAATTGACATGGACCTAGAGCAGCAAGTTTACACACCCAAGATAGTGGACATTGCGACTGCTGTGATAGAGATACATGGAGACATCTGAGGCTCTTCATTAGACACAACAACAACAAAATATAATGATATAATACAATATAATGCGGCTTATGATTGTAGAACGATATTTGACAATTATCCCGCAAATGTTTCTTTTGAACGAAAAATCTAAATATATTTTAAGGAGAAATAACGATTATTTCTATCCTTAGGGATGAATTGTGAAGAGTAATGATAAACAGAAAAATAAAGTGTCCAAGGATGGGAAACGAACCTACAGTGTAATGATATAACCATATTTATATATTTTTACCATATATGCTCTCATATGTATTCTATTAACAAAAAGGGATCTCTCTCTCACGCGAAATAATAATGTATTTTTCTATATTCTTATTTATAATTCATAAACAAAAATGAAATTTTAAAAATAGTTGCAGGAGTCTATAATCAATAATAATTGATAAATAAATTGATTGGACACTTATAAATTATAGAATAGATATCATTTAATTTTATAAATTTGACAAAATATTTCGTTAATATTAATAACTTAATTTTAAACTTGTCGAAGGATTTAGCAACCAAATTCATATTTAATGCATCAAAAATTGTTCATTAGATTCACAGGGTTAAAGATCTCAATTTCACACGTTTGTGGTATTGAGGAACAAACTTCAAGACATCTACTGATCGATTGCCCAGCATTTCAAGATTATAGAATGAAGAATGAACTAGTTGTTTATGAACTTAACGATTTGATTTACGATAAAAAATCATATTTAAATATCAATTCATTTTGTAAATACATTCTAAACTTTCTACAAAATCTGGATCTCTAATGTTTTCATGCATTGAATAATGTAAATAACTTATGTAAATAAACTTTTCTCCTTGTTTGGCGCAAGTATCCCTTGCGAGATATAGCGCTTTGCAAATAAAATAATTGGAATTGGAATGTCTTTAAAAATAAATATATAATATATATGTTGTAAAAACAAATGAAATTTCTGTTGATTTTGATTATCTTGAGGATTATGCTATGGTAATGCAGTCGTGATTAAAATCTTGAAAGTATAATAATAAAAATAGTGAAGATTAGAAATAGCTTTAATTGAGCTTATGAGATATATATAAAAACATAATTTGATAAAAAGTACTGCTTGTCTTAAGGCGTATGAATAAAAAAAAACTTATTTACATAATTCACAAACGGTTTGAGCCGGCCATCGGGAAACAACAATCAGTTTTATATAGGGAAAGTTCCGACATCTGATGGTAGATATAAACAGAATATTTGAATCTATGAAATATAATTTTAAATATAATAATATTTTTATATAACATATATATTTAGTATAAAAATAGATAAAATTTATACATCTTGACTTTTTAAACCTAATTATATTATATAGTGTTTTTAGGATTAATTATATGATATCAATGACTTCATATCAAGATAGAAAAAGATTTAAACACCTGAGTGCTTGAATTAATAGCCAAAAGAACAGAAAAAAGTATTAAATATACTATTACAGCTTAAATATATAGTTACATTAAGAATAAATACTGAGAATTGAATTAATTTAAAATGTATTTTTGAAGGAGGTATCATGGTGATATAAAAGATGAAAAAAAAAATTCCCTAAGCTTGAATTTTATAATAATCTTCCACATTTTATTCTTATGGCCCATAATCCAACAAAAAACGTCTTTGCTGCCAAATGACAATCATTCAAAAAATTTGGTCAAAAAGTGTGTCAAATGCTCTAAAATTCGACGGAGCAAGTGGAAAATCGTTATTATAACACTCTGAAAGGAGACAAAAATTATAAAAAGATTCCTTCCTTTATTCAATTTTTCTCAATCTTTTCCCTTTCCTGAAATATTTGTCCTCGGAAAAAAAAAATAAGAAAGAGAAATGCTTTTATCTCTCCCTCGGCATCTTTTCACAATTCCTCTAGTTAAAAAAGAATTGAGGCGAAGGAAATAAAAAGGTGCTAACAATTTTGTTTTGATGACCCTCTCTTATAGCTTATTGGTTGAGCTTTAAAGAATATAGGGATATACTTAATGAAATTCCTAAAAACACCGTTATACATTTATATATACTCGAGATGGGTTCTATTTAGCTAAAATTCCTAACTATAGATTTAAGATTGAAATATTTTGATCATGTTATCATTCCTTTGCTTTGAATACCTTATATAGATGTTGTAATAAAGTTTATTTCTTTCACATTTACTAAGGTATGAACGACACATAGGCCAACAGCCTCAATTTGTTGGTATCTTTTCTTTATCAAGAAAGTGTGTAGTTTTCTCCTTTTGTTGAAATGACAATACTCTCCGATTTTTAAATATAACAATAATATAATCATTGTTATTGACCAGTGACTTTTTACTCTGTTATGTTTCATTGTAATTCAAATAGATTGTCTTTGTTAGTTAGCAGTGCATGCTATCTTACCATTTAGTGTGAAGATGTTTACCGTGACTTCTAGTCTAAAGTCCACATTCAATAAAATTTTCAAGGGATCAATTCCTTCTCCTATCTTTTCTTTTTTTCAACACCTCTTTTCAGAAAAATTGTTTGAAAACGCAACATTGAAACGGAACCAAAATAATACATATTGTATACCTTATATTATATAATTGCCTGAAGAAATTCATAAAAATCGCGAAATGATATGACAAAAGGTTTATTTTAAAGTTTTTTAAAATTATTTTGCAGAGCTTTTTCAAGCATGTCTGCCATTCCACAGGCTCATTCGGCAAAATAATAAAACCTTTAGAAGAAACCTTTCGCATTATGATTTCTCGCTTTCACGATTTAGAAAGGCCTAGCTCATTGAAAAGAAATTATAGAGTTAAGCTTCTCAAAAAGGTATATTTCAAACAACTAGTTTTGAAATACACCAATACCTCGCTTTGTCGTTTCGTTTTGCGTTTTTTCGAAGTTGTGTCGCTGCTTATCTTTTACTGATTTTCACTGTGTCTCGTTAGATTTTCGAAGTTGCGTTGTTTTGGATTCGAGTCTTTAATTTTTTTTTCCTAAAATATGTCAACACCTTTGTTTTTGATTGCGCGTTCACATATTTTCACTTTGCGTCGTGGTTTTTGGAACGTAACCCCGACGCAAAGCGAGGTATAGGTGTAGTACAATAGAGTGAAATTTTATTAGGATCAGGCGGATAAATTGAGAAAAATGCATCTCTTGATCGTGCAATTATAAGTTGCTAATGGCTTGTGCCATCTTTCGTAAAAAATATCAAATTTTCATCAATTCTTGAATAATTAAATAACAACAGTTAGTTTATATTTATCCCGACAGATAGCGCGGGCTATCAACAAATCTTAGTTTATAATACATTAGCGCTCCATATGTTATGAAAATTCGAAACTATTATAGACGCGGATAATTCTTTTAAAAATTGAACAATTTCTACTGCTCTTACTGTAATGTAAAAATTAATAGGAGGGCCTGGATTATATCTTGCATACCAAAGTGTTATAAATTCTCGAATAACACTGGTACACACAATTTTACCCTTTATGTTTAGCTTATCGCTTTTCGCTCATTAGAAGAAATAGCATAAGGAATATTATCTGTACACACCTAACTTTAGAAAATTTGCGCAAAAATATAATACAAAATGATTTCACTACCACGTTGTTCAATCCAAAAAGTTATTTGAAGGGACACATTTTAAAAATTTTATACAGTATAATAAGCATTATTAATTATATATTAATTATAATAATAACCTATTCATTTTTACATTGCAATAACGGCAGTAGGAATTGTTTAATTTTTGAAAGAATCATACGCGTCTATAATAGTTTCAAATCTCTGTTTCGCGATCAGTAGATGCCTTTTTCTTAAATTGAACTGGTCTTCGAAATAAAAATAAACTTAGATTCCTATTTTAGAAATGGTACGATAGAACTTCAAAGACACTAAACCACTTATAAAATTGCTTCAAAAATAAATAAAAATATATAAATGAAAAATGTTTTTTTTTTTTATATAGAGGCACAATCGAAAAATATTAGAATCAGTTACGGTTGGATATTTGTTAATAAAGCCATGGAAAAATATTTTGCCTATAAAGAGAGACTGTTGAAACTAAAGCTTGACAGCTTATATATAAAAACATTCTAACAGGAAAATTAGAAAACTCTGGCTTGATAAGTAATCAATAGAAACAGCAGATTGTAATATATATACTTTGACAGGATCACAAATCCCAGTTTTGTGGAAATGTATTCCAGTTTCTAGAATAATATATTAAGGCTTCTGAGAATGAGATTCTTGCTTTATTATATATTTTATTCTTAAGCTTACGGATCCTACAAACCCATCTACAGTAGTAAATAAGTATACTCATGTAGAATGGTTTATTAGCCTGAGAAATATTGAGAATAAATATATAATAAACCAACAAACTCACCCTCGGAATACGTTTTAATTATATTCTATGTATTGCAGAAGACTTTACCTTTCCGAAATATCGATTGCACGATTTTATAAAGCTGCATTAAGTTTCTATTCTTGATTGTTTACAGCTCAATAGCTCCTATATTAGTTTTGGATGATGTGGTTAAATGAACATTAGTAAATATAGTTTGATAATTAAATGAAATTTATTTTAGAATACCCCTGTGTGTCGCTAAATACAACAACAACAACAAAAAAAGCCTTTATTGAGGACCTCTCGTCCTATATAGGATTCGCCAGTTTACAGAGCAATTGAAGAGAAGATAACTAAGAATACAGAAAGAAACCTATATATAGTAGGTATAGTATAGTATTTTCTACACTGTGACTATATACAACAGCAACAACAAGCCTTTTACTGGAATCAAAGTCCCATACGGGTGTCGCTAAATACAAATAAATCTCTTATCAAAATTGAGGATAAAAATATACGCCATCTGTTGACCGTCTCTATAAACCCGAAGAACCGGTTTGGTGAGAAAGTCACAGCTTTGGCTCACTCATAAAGTCGAAATTGGAGATAGAGTAAGATATTGTACTTATTTAGATACAATAGATGATTTTAATATGTGTAAATCTGCTCGGTAATTTATTTAGGTAAGTTTCATCCATAGAATTTATATAGCTACTCTTTTCCAGCTAAACATTTAGAAAATTTCAGAAGATTTCATGAATACTTTATGGATATCTTGATATCAGAGCCCATTATAGACTGACAAATTCCATTAACCCGAAGCCACAGTCTACAACTAGGCATTTTAAATTTGTCAAAGCTGATATTTCATCTTTGTGACTAATCCAAGTCTGTTAACTTCATAGATGGTAAATGGATAGTAGTAATTATTACGTCTATTATAACAGGAAACGAGTTCCTTCTTTTCATAATCCAAAATTATCCCAGAAAAATAATAATATCAATAAATATAATAAATATAATGAATGTAAATATCCTGGATATATATTAAATTAACGTTTCGACAAAAATATTTTGTGTCGTCAGTAGAAAGTGAATAAAAATATTTATTATTCATAGACATATGAATGCCATCCAGGCAGCTTTCATCTTCAAGATATGCCTTTTTATTTAAATATCTTATTATAGATTGCTCTATTTTCAAAATAATATATATTATAAACAAATAAAAAAACGTATAATAAAGATCTATAGTGTTATAGAAAATATACATTTTCAAACATGTACTGTACAGATATTACAAATATCATATAACGCTGCAACTCGTTTTTATTCACCTGATCATAGGAAGCCTTCGAACAATCCTTCTTCAGCTAAGACGTATAAACAAAGTAATAGAGAGAGAGAGAGAGAGAGATTATATAGTATTTTTAAAAAGGAATCTATGAAAATACGGTACAAAATATTTTATGTACTAATATTCTCGTTGCAAGAAATTCGGCAAAAGATACACACAAATAATTCTTATATTTATATGTTATATTAAAATAATATTTCATTTAAAAAATTATATTTCAAAGATTGAAAAACTCTGCTAAATCGACAGCCAAAGGTCATGCTTCCCTTATAAAAACTCATTGTTGTTGTTTCCCCGATGGCCGGCTCAAACCTTTTGTACATTATGTAAATAAGTTTTCCATTTTTTTTATTCTTACGCCTTAAGCCAGGCAGCACTTTTATCAAACTATTTTTTTTATATATTCCTTTAGTACAATTAAATTACTGATCAAAACTATTTTTATTATTATACTTTCAAGATATCAACCACGACTGCCTTAACATAGCATAATCCTCAAGATAATCAAAAATCAACAGAAAATATCTTTTTTTTTCTATTTATAATATATATATATATTATATAATCTAAAATACAAATATTTTATATATTTTTTAAAACATATATTTTATTTTTTTCATTCATTGACTGTTCTGCATTTTTGACCATATATTCAAAAAAATATCACTTTTAATTATTATTGTTGTAAATATGTATATTTAACCCTACCTATCTTTTATCCACGATTATAGAATTTATTATATGAATTCTATATTCCTGCGATATAAATAATTTTATATGTATATTTTTACTTCAAGAGATTCAAAATAAAAATCTGCTTGAAAGGTAAATAATTATTTTTATTTTTCCACGACTGCACCTCTTTTCAACAATCAAACACACAAAAAAATTCTAATCTATAACATATATATATATATAGACACACAATTTATTGAAAGAGAAAAATACTTGTTAAATTTAATATTTCAAATATCCCAAGATATTTTTCTCTTTAACACAATTTTTGTAAATATATTCATGCAATTTATTTCACCTAAAAATACAACATGCAAATATATAAAGAGAATAGTATATTTGATTGAAAGGAGAAAATGCCAGCTCAAAAAGAAATTAAATTTGCACATGGCCCACCAAGATTGTTTTAAAGGAATTCCCCCCGACTCGATGTACTGCAATTCCCTAACACAATCAAGCGAGAAAAGAAATTCGTGGATCTTTTTACGTCTGCGCTCTGCTCAAAAGGGGAAAAAAATAGAACCAACTGAAAACATCTTTGGGTTTTCCGCATTTCTTTGAATCACTTAGATTATAGTTTCAATTTGTTAGCAGACTTTTTCTCATTTATCAATATAAAAATATATATTTATCTTTATTTTCAAACATTTTACATGTAAAAAATAAAAAATGCAAAAATGAAAATATTTTGAAATTTAAACATAATTATTGTTACTGCGTAAAATAATATTGTTTTATATATAATATAGTTATTTTTTTGCGATGAAAATTGAATGAGAAATTATTAATTTATATTACTTTTTAGAAATTGATTTTGGAATATCAACAAAATAATTCCTCTATTTCTATATATTCTAATATATATTTTATACTTTACTAAGGTTTTTGGGTGGTGACCGGATTCGAATTTTACATTAGCTTATGCTTCCACATATACACTTCATTCATCTTTCTAACTGATTATGATAGAGCTCTAAAATTGAAGCTTTTGGAATATTGTTTCTTCACTCATAATAATATTCTTGTTTCCAATGAAGATTATATCAACAGTTCTTCTTCTTCTATCTTATCTCCACTCAATCATATAAGAATATCAAGTTGTGACCCTTGATCGTATCTGTTTGACAACCATCATGACTGGGTGAAGTAGGATGCGTCTGCCTTTATCATTAAGACTTGGAGCACTACTCAGTGGCAGGCCTACTTAGCTTCAAAAGAAATGGCCACCTCTGACATGAAGAACAGACGCAATATGCAGCTTCTCTTAACATGGAATACAAACTCTGCTCATCCTGTATCCCTGGATCAGGAGCCCTTACAGGGTACTATCAGCCGGGCCAACTGAGCCCAGGTTTTTTAGTGAGCTTGTTACTGCTCCCCCTCCTCCTTTTTCATCTGGGTTTGGGACCGGCAAAGGCGGAGTTTCTACAGTTCTTGAATCTTTCAAACACGACGGATTCGTGCCGCTATGAAATAATCCCTTACGGTTATTAACCTTCAGGGATGTGTAATTTTGACTCTTGTAACATGCTTTCAAAAGCTCATTCGTATCATCCACTATATAATATTGCTTTCTGCGACTATACAAAGTCTCATCAAAGCAACACATAATCGCTGCATTGAGGTAGCTCTATCAATTCAAATAGAATCGAATTATTATAAACAGTTAAAAGAAGGGCACTAATAATGGTTATACACTATTTACATAATCAAACTTCAAGATGACGCTCTTGACAGCATGTTATGTAAAGGTAATTAGCTCAAATATTCACGACTGTTGGAAAATTTCTTTTAAGAGTTGGCCTCACCTCCTAGAAAGATCGCATTTCTTAGTTTTCCTCATTTTGACGAATAGGAGATTGGGTAAATCTTTCATACGGCAATGGGGACATCTTATGGGGAAACTACAATTAAGTCAAACTGTTCTGATGCCGGCTGATCATCACTCTTATTTTTCGATTAGTGAATTTCAGCCTTGGTCTCTATTCTTTCAAAATTGATTCCTATTTTAAATTATCCTAATTTGATCTAAGGGGGGGATTTTAACGAAAATTACCTTCTTTAACATTCATATCAAGGTTTAAGATCAGAATCGTGGGATTTCGAATGCTATTTGTTTGTTGCCAATGACCTTTATGCTCTTTTATGCACCTCTTCTTCTAATTTTACAGGATGGTGGAAATGTCCAAGCCAGAAATAACGTTAGATATCTACATCACTCTAAATTAGGATAGAGGTGACTCAATTCTGGCTTTCAATACTCTTTTGATCCAATATTTCAATAATCTGGCATTAATTACATCACTCTTTAACTGTTATTTATTTAGGGAATAGCACCTGGTAAATATAATTCCTTACTCTCTTCATGAGATGTACATTATATTTATTGATTGAGCGACAAAAAACCGAAAACATCCTGGATATAAGAAAATTGATTCGATCGCCTTTTGATACGAACCTTAATTCTGGCCTCGCTCCTGTCAACAAATATTTTGAAAAGCCATTCTTTGAACATCTACCATAATATGAAACTCTCATCCATATCTTCATATTACAATATAATATAATGCGGCTTGTGATTGTAAAACGACATTTTAAAACCATACCGCATGTGTTTCTTTTCAACGAGAAATCCAAATTTACTCCAAGGAGAAATAATGATTATTTCTAACCTTAAGGATGAGGTATGAAAGGATGAATGGTGAAGAGTAATGATAAACGGAAAAATATGTCCAGGGTAGTCTAGTGGAAATGGCATCTGCCCGGTAAACAGAACACTGTGGGTTCGTTTCCCATCCCTGGACACTTTTATTTTTCCGTTTATCATTACTCTACCCAATTCATCCTTTCATACTTCATCCTTAAGGTTAGAAATAATCATTTATTCTCCTTGGAGTAAATTTGGAATTTTCGTTGAAAGGAAACACATGCGGTATAATTTTAAAATATCTTCATATTGTCCATTAGCTATTTCCTTTAAATAAAATGATGGTGAGACTAATTCAGTAGTCCCAACAATTTCCTCTAGTCCATGAGTCATTAATGTGGGAAATTCGATGTCTTACCTGGAAGATTGTCAGGCTGTTACAGACAGGTGATGGGAATTCTGGGGGGTGACAGGATGGATCTTGTCCGCTCTTAATCGACATTTCTTCTTCTTCTTAGATTCTTACTTATAGTAAACATTGTAGACGCACATATCTCCTTGTATGCGTTCTTGTACTTATTGATTATTAACAACCATTTCTCCACTAAAATATGGACAAGATTGATAAATTGATAAATAATGAGATGGTCAATGGATGGCGCTTAAATTTAGCGGATTTTTAACGGAAGAGACGATTTGTATATCTTCTATATATATAAAAATGAATGTTTGTATGTTTGTTTGTATGTCCGGTATACAAATTCGCAGTAGTTCACTAATTCAAACCAAAATTTCCATACATAGGTAAAGAAATACGGGGAAGACGAAAGGCTATTTTAAAAAATATATATAAATCAATTTTTAAAACTATATATTTTTAGTCAGAAAATGATGATGACGATATTGCTGTATCATGTTTGATTATCAGATACAAAATTATATCGGCAAAATTTCCAAAAAGCAGAGACCACGGGTGAAACCAGTTCATTATTTTGTACGCAGGAACAAAATTCTAACAGAAAAACATTCATTCGAGCAGAAGACACAAAGCCAGATCATCTTTCTATAAAAATATCACTTCTCAGACACAAAGTTTGGAGCGGGACGTTTCACAAGAGTGACATCAATGGCGCCAATTTATAATTGTAACGAATAGTATTTGAATAAAAACATTTAATCGGGTAAAACCCGGTCGTTGCCCGGGTCATTCGGCTAGTATAACATAAATTGAGATTGCGCTAGGATCATATTCATGTTCGAAAAGAGGCAAATCTCCCTTCAAATATGCATTAGAGCAATGTATCGTGTTTATCACATCAGTAAAAACACCAGCTTATAAACCCTTTTGGTAAATTCGATCAAATTTCATAGCCCCTCTCGTAGGACATTATAAAATCGAAGCCGACCCTGTACTGATGAAGCTCCATAGTTCTGAACTATGGTATTTAGGTTAACCTTTTGTCTGAATTTGAAGTTTAGACTAGAACTAGAAGTTTAGCTTACTTCTTATTACCACCAGTAAGGCTTTGTTTACGAGGGTGATAAATGTAAATTATCGTTCTAATTCATAATCAAAAAGAGAGGCACCTTTTTTGGTATACATATAACAATAAAAGTATTTAAAAACAAGAATTATTTTATACATAATACAAACTTCTACTGCCCTTACTGCGATGAAAAAATATATTGGGAGGGCTTGGCTCATCAGTGGTGAACCCTCCCAGCGGTTTCGCCAATTTAATTCACCAGACCGCTTCTCAGAGCTCTAATACTGTATTGGACGATTCTGCTTATATACGCAGCACTGAAGGATGGAATCTCAGAATTGGTTTTCAAGAAAACTATGGACATAAGCTTATAGGAAAGTAGAATTACATTCAGAAACCGCTGAGAGTGTTCACCACTGATGAGCCAAGCCCTCTCAATATATTTTTCATCGCAGTAAGGGCAGTAGAAGTTTATATTATGTATAAAAGAAACATTCGTGTTTTTAAATACTTTCATTTTATATGTATAGATGACGCGTTATTGCTTTGTGTTAACATATAACAATGATATTTATTCCATCGATTTTTCAAAAATATTTTAAATCCATAAGTACACCATCATTATTTTCGAGGCGGGATTTATATATTTTTATTAATATAAAATTTTATATAAATTAAAACAAATAAAACTTTACTATGAAATAAATAAAGTTTCCATGGCTAAGTTTCTTTTTCAACTTTTTATTTTAAAGCTTTCGGACTTGTCAGTCCTTCAACAGGAGTATCACGATGATAAATACTATTTTTATATATAAATTATTATTTACATATTTTAAATATTTATGATATTGAAAGGAGAGAAAAATATATTACATTCTTTGTGTGTTATAAAAAAAATTTGAAAATATACGTGCATGGTGGATGATACGCGCTGATTGAACGATATCTCGAGATTTCGAATTAAATTTAATAAATTCGTGAACTATTGTGGTATATATAGAAGACTGCCTACATCTATTTAATACATATATTAAAACCTTACATGAATTAATTATAAGACAATTACAGAGCAATTTAACTAAATTTAAACTGAATGAATTTATAGTGTTCTCTCAAAAAATCAACTTTGAATAAATTGAAAGAGCACACACAACGAATTCGATTATTACATATTTTTGTTGTCATATCTCCCCATAAATAGCTCGTTTGGAATTCAAATTGTCATTTTTATAGAAGTATGAATATGTAAGCTGTGAAAACTGAAGAATATTAAATAAATGAATTCTATTAATCACATAAAACACTCGCCTCAAATAAATGAAACTGTTCGGTCCATGTTCGATTTAGTGCTCAAGCCTATTGATAAACAACATCAAGCACGCACTCTATCTGTTACAATTGGCCATTGTCTTTCCTTTGCGTTTATTTTCTTTTATTATATTAATTTCAATGTATTATATGCTTTTTAATTCATATATATAACTTAAATAGATGCGGCAGGAAGGTATTCATGTATCGAAATGTCTTTCTTTACTTTAAACTGCACTAAAACGTATTTGGTTCCTCATCGAAATACAAAACGTAAAGAAGATGATAAAGTAAATAATACATAAAGTCATTAGTGTAATTATATTTACATATACTTTTAACATACATTTTGTCAATGTCTTTTATCAATTAGCATATATTTTGAATATAATTTGATAAAATGTAGGTGGAATAGCTACATTTTAGTATATTTTGATTTTAATCCTCAGAATTTAACTTTCCCTATATCGTTCTTGACTTATCAACTCTGTGAAAACACTGCATTATTAGACACGATTACTATTATACTATTTCATATCTTGGTAAAAATAACATTCTGATTTCTAATAGGCGTTTTTAATATCGGATTTTTTTTACAGTTGAAAAGTGAGAGAGAAAATAATCATAAACTAATTATATAATACCAAAAACTTTAACATATATAAATAAGTAATATTCAAAAATATTTGCGAACCAATAGAAATAAATTCGCTAGGATACCATTAATTCTTTACGGCAGGAAATAAGTGGCCGATGAGAATTTGAAGATTAGGGAGGTCATCATGAAATCGTCTTTTTTTCTGAGCTCGATCGATTGAATGGGCGACAAAGACGAGGTGTCCATTAAGTCTCACAATGCACCTGCCATCCTTGCTTTGTCTGATTGTCTTCCTGTAGAATTATAGCTCTCCCCACCGGGTTTATGATGTCTTCATAGCTGCTTCATTTGCTCTTCTTTCTTATAAAGCTGTTCTATATAATGATGAGGGTTATGTATCTTTAGTTCCAGGATACTTCTAGAGAAGATAACTTGTACAAGAACAATCACACGTTCAACGAACAACGATAGAACAGCAGTCTGAGAGTTTTAAAGAGAGTTCTTATAAAGCTCTTCTATAAATAATGATGAGGGTTATGTATCTTTAGTTCCAGGAGATACTTCCTCGAGAAGAGAACTTGTACAAGAACAATCACACGTTCAACGAACAACGATATAACGACAGTCTGGGAGTTTTAAAGAGAGTTCTTATAAAGCTGTTCTATATATAATGATGAGGGTTATGTATCTTTAGTTCCAGGAGATATTTCCTCGAGAAGAGAACTTGTACAAGAACAATCACACGTTCAACGAACAACGATAGAACGACAGTCTGGGAGTTTTAAAGAGAGTTCTTATAAAGTTGTTCTATATATAATGATGAGGGTTATGTATCTTTAGTTCCAGGAGATATTTCCTCGAGAAGAGAACTTGTACAAGAACAATCACACGTTCAACGAACAACGATAGAACGACAGTCTGGGAGTTTTAAAGAGAGTTCTTATAAAGTTGTTCTATATATAATGATGAGGGTTATGTATCTTTAGTTCCAGGAGATATTTCCTCGAGAAGAGAACTTGTACAAGAACAATCACACGTTCAACGAACAACGATAGAACGACAGTCTGGGAGTTTTAAAGAGAGTTCTTATAAAGTTGTTCTATATATAATGATGAGGGTTATGTATCTTTAGTTCCAGGAGATATTTCCTCGAGAAGAGAACTTGTACAAGAACAATCACACGTTCAACGAACAACGATAGAACGACAGTCTGAGAGTTTTAAAGGGAGTTCTTATATTAAGCTGTTCTATATATAATGATGAGGGTTATGTATCTTTAGTTCCAGGATACTTCCTCGAGAAGAGAACTTGTACAAGAACAATCACACGTTCAACGAACAACGATAGAACCACAGTCTGAGAGTTTTAAAGAGAGTTCTTATTAAGCTGTTCTATATATAATGATGAGGGTTATGTATCTTTAGTTCCAGGAGATATTTCCTCGAGAAGAGAACTTGTACAAGAACAATCACACGTTCAACGAACAACGATAGAACGACAGTCTGGGAGTTTTGAAGAGAGTTCTTATAAAGCTGTTCTATATATAATGATGAGGGTTATGTATCTTTAGTTTCAGGATACTTCCTCGAGAAGATAGCTTGTACAAGAACAATCCCACGTTCAACGAACAACGATAGAACGACAGTCTGAGAGTTTTACTCATATTAATAATTAATTTAAAAAATATATAGTTAAACGATGAAGTATTTACAGTATTTTCTATAATTATCATATATTCAATTAAATTAATGTGAAGTAACTGTTTATAAACCTTGTGTACATGAAGTTTTTTTTTTAGGAAAATGGGATGGCCAAATATCAGGAAATAGGTTAAATCAACGTTTAGTTGATTTCTGTTCCACTAGATGGCACTCTGCCATCTAAAAGATTAATGTGAACGTAGTTAGAATATTCTTTTTTTTTTATTTCAATACCAACACCTGACATTTTTTAAACTATTTTTTTTTTTTTACATATTTATTGGTAATATTGGTTACCTTGGTAAAATTATAACATAATTCTTATAGAAGAATGATTTAATATTTGATGTTCTATATCAAGGGTGGGCAACAAGCATGTGGGCCAAGTTTAAGAATTGAAATTATATAATGTAGAATCCTCTCGTTGTGGAATCCTGTCGACTCTCGCTATACTGTGATATCCTGAGGGTCTCTCGCTGTGGTGTGAGATCCGAGGGGGTCTCTAGCTTCGATGTGGTAACCGAGAGGGTCAAACCTGTAGTAACCGAGAGGGACAGTCAGGGTGTGGAGGGTTTTCCAGTACCTCTCTGCACCTTGCAAGACCTTTAACAGATCTCAAAGAGTACAGGCAGTCGTGGTCGAGGCAGAGTTGAAAACATGGAATGTCTACACAAAAAACGAAGAGACGCAATTGTACTAGAAAAGTTCCGTGAACATAAGGAGTCGAGCTAGGAGCTAAAGATGGAGATAGGAGAGTTCTTACTGATCTACATGCTGGATGAGATGGATCTTAGACACAACCGACGAGGGCTCCCGCTGATGGTGAAATTACTATTTATTTCTGGCCCTGTTGGAGGCTTATATATCTTCGCCGAGAGGAAGTATTGGGTTTCAGCGGATGCAACAAGGGCGTGGATCGGAAGAGATCATTGTACACTGGCAACGCCCTTAAATCTTCCACATCTTTTAGATTTAGTTGGTCTTCTATCTCAATCTCTTGCTTTAGCTCAACTCTTAATCTATTTCAGAGTTTTATTTATTTATCCTCAGTTTGTATAAAGTACATTACATATGATGACGTAATGACACACGTCAATCATGTGTATAATCATTTACAGATGTGTTTCTATTATACAACATGAGAATCTTGTTATATTATATACAATATGCGGTTGTGGGTTTTAATTACCATATATATATACACCTATCCCCCGATTACACGGTAGATACGTTCCTGAGAAAAACGTGTAAATCGAAAATTAAAAATGTTCGCGAAATTTTTATGCGAAGAAATACAGACACAGTGTGCTTGTGCAGCAAGTCAGCACATAAGCTCGGGATTCCTCGTGAGATGTGTACACAGCGCATGTGTTCAATTACAGTAGCATTTAGTATAGTGCGATAAAAACAAAAAAAAAAACTTATTTGGAAAACCGTGTAAAAGCGAAAACGTGTAAAACAAGTACCGTGTAAATCGGGGGATAGGTGTATATGTTATTATATTTATTTATTGAATATATTTTAAACTATATTTGTTTCTTCATGTATGATTTTCAATAAAGTACTTTCATATAAATGTCTATTTATAGAAAGGAATTTTTCATGCTTTTGTGAATCTGGTTATTATAAGTTTTATTGATTTTCTGATAATATTTTGTATCTCTATATCATTAGTGACATTTAGAAATAGAAAACGTACAAAACAAAAACTATAATTTTCGGTTATTATTATATCATTGCATGGCCAATGTTTTCTGGTAGACGTTATGTTTCATGGCTATTAATATAGAAAATTTAAAGACTTTTGTTCCGATTTCTTTTAAATAGTAAAATTAACATCTTTCAACTAATTATTTGTATGTGTTTGAATGCTTCAATTGTTTATAATGTACGAGGGGGGGTGGTTCAAAGGATTTTAATAAAGTAAAATAAATAAAAAAATCCTTCATAAAAAGGTAAACACCTAGTTGCAATAAATAAATAAAACGCTTTTAATTTTCGTCCGGTCGTTCGAGGTGAAAAGAAGTTTATCATTTAAAGTTTGGATTATTTAGGTTCATTGACTTCAAGAGAAATGGAGAAATTGATTTTGAGTAGAGGCTCCGCTTGTTAGAGACAGACTGGCAGGCGCAATGGAATTCGACATCTTTTATTAAACTTCTACAGCTTTTGTCTGATTTATTTATTCTCAATATTTTCTTTATTTGTCCCGAATTTTGAATTTTTTTTCTTTAGAGAATTCCTTTTCAGTCTGAATTTTGCTAATGGTTTTTCTTTTCAAAATAAATACTGGATTATATAACGTCTATACAGTGTATTCAATACATATATATACAACTCTTTCTTTATATATATTAAAATATGTAATGTTTTTGGGATATTTTTCTAACAATTATTTATTCTTTCAGTGAATAATTAATTAACACTGATTAAATAAAAATTAATCTGCTTATTTATTTATTTATTTATCAAATCAGACGCGATATCCCTACAAGGGATGCTTGCGTCAATAACAACACTAAATTCAGATACTATATTACAAAAAAAAAATTAAAATAATTACAAGATTTGAAAAGATAAGAAAGAGAACATTAAAATCATTCTTGATTTTACATCACAACCAACAAAATAAACAAACCAAAAATATACAAATAGGTAATAATTAAGGTTTTTTTAACCAAGAGAGAAAATCATAAATGTATTTACAGAATTTTCTAAATTTAAAATACGAGTCCTTACTATTTACAAACATAAAAAGATCCTTGTATTCGATGTTTTCCCGGTTTCTGTAGTTCTGGAAGATTGGGCACTCAAGAAGCAGATGACTGGAATCCTGCTTTCTCTTTCCACATAAACATCCCGGATCGTCTATAGCTCCTATTCGAAACAGAAAATCTCCGAAATTTCCATGACCAGTAACGAATTGCTGTTTCATGTACATTGTTGATAATTATTATTTTGAATTATTTAGATCTTATATATAATCAATGTTATCTTATTTATAAATACACATGGTTTCTATCTTGATTTAAAAAAAATATCTTAAGATGCCGGTAAAAATTAGGTATTTGACAATTACAAATCACCGACTATATACTTTTATATAAGCGTTATAACCCTCATCCATATAGGGGCAGTTTATTTCATAAAGCTTTATACTTGGCATGATAAACAAAATTGTATGTTTTAATCCATTTTTGAGTGAAAGGTATTTTTCATTATATATTGTGTTATATATTATTCATTATTTTATGAATAGATTATTAATTTCAATTATTTTTGTATATTTTGATACAATGAAAAATTGTCTCATTGCTTCTCTGCTCTTTTATTAGTTTTAATTTGGTTTTATACATTAAATAAATTGCCTTGTCTCTCTCTATCTTGCACATACACACAATCCTGAAGTTTGTCTTTCCTAATATTTACATGAAAATATTTATAGCCAAACATTCTAAAACTATAGAAAACATTTTAGAAATCGATATATTATTTTTGAATTCACAACTAGGAATTGTCTTTATAGAGTAATTGATTTTGAAAGATATAAATGTATCTTTATATATATATATGTGACAATATAATAATAATGTGGGGAAAGAGAAATAATCACACCACAAGTTGGAAGAGAAGGGACCCAGGCAACCAGAGAGAGATGGAGAGCGACGGACCCGGAACCGCCAGGCGGCCGGCCGTTCGTATCGCACACAATCCCCCAACTTTTTAATTAGTCCTGAGGTTCCAAGAAGCCCCTGTGGTCGCCCCCTGGAATGTCGCTGGTGTCTCAAATGACTGGACTTTAGCTGCTGTCTCTCTGGGCTGACTCTAGGTTTACTTTATTATTCCTGGAAGAGTAATATTATGACATATATATATATATATATATATATTATTTTGAAGATTGAGCAATCCATAATAATATCTATGAATAAATATAAATGAATTTATTAATCAACCAAAATTTCTAGGGAAAAACGCCTCTCTTTATCAAGGGTTTTCTTTGATTTAAATTATCCAGGTGATTTAGTTTAAATCAAAGAAAAGCCTTGATAAAGAGATGCGTTTTGCCCCTAAAAATATTGGTTGATTAATAAAATCAGATCCAATATATGCTTTATATATATATTTAATATTAGATTTTGATATAAATTAAGAAAAGGCTTGAAATAAAAATATTATAATGCAATATATAAATATTTATTCAATATACAAATATTATTTTCCAATTTACTAAGAAATTTCGATATAAATATATGGCTGAAATATTTACACTTAAATGGACATGGTAACATTTTGTTTTTTCAACTTTATTTCCTTAAACCTCGGGTTCCAATTTTCGAAACATCCAGAGTCAGGTTTACCAAATCCTTCAGCAAGTCCCATTGTTTTCTATTCTGGGACAGCTGACTGGGAGATGGCTCTTTGATGGCGTCGGTTCTCTTTAATTATAACCTCGTTTGGTCCCTTGTAAGTTCCACGTCTGGAATTTTGTCTATTCCTTCAGGGAGATTTATTTTTTAAATGTACTACATATATATATATTATATATAATCTAAAAACTCAAATATTTCTATATTATAAAGAATATATTTTATTTTTATTCATTGATATTTCTAATTTTGTTATCATCGATTTTAGAATGACTTTCAATTTGGTTGTAAATATGCGTAGTTAACTTATCTATCTTTTTGAATCACTAATATAGGATTAAAAATAAAAGGTAATAAGACCAAATCCAAATAAATAAATAAATAGTGTGTGACGTTTCGGCAACAGCGTTGTTACCATCTTCAGACAAAAGTACTGAATGTGAAATTTTACCACAGCATGTTTTAAATAGTTACTGTTATCAAGTGTGTAAACAAGATAACAGATAAGAAGAAGAAAGTTATCTGAGAAACACAGAATATTATTCTTAGAATTAAAAGTGGAAAAACCCCAATCTTTTTTCCTCAAATATAATTAAAAGCATATCTATAAATATCATTTATATTTCCTCTTTCTTCCATTCGTTGATTGTAGCACATTTCTTTTGAATGAAAAATGCTTCTTTAAATTGTCTCTTAAAATAAATTTTACTCACTTACCAAAAAGAGCAGGTTTAATTTATGAAGTGAAATGTGAAAAATGTGACCAATGTTATGTAGGACAAACATCCAGAACTTTAAAAGAAAGAATGAAAAACCATGAATATGCTCTGAAATGGGATAAAATGGAAAATTCTGCACTTGTAGAACATAGAAAAATCACAGGACATAATAATTTAAACCTAAAAGAAACAAATATACTAGATTATGAGAAAATTTATTTTAAGAGACAATTTAAAGAAGCATTTTTCATTTATTTGGATTTGGTCTTATTACCTTGTGCTTATAATCTATAATCCAAATTGTGCCTTATCTATATAGGATTAACTTTATAAATTCTATATATTGTGAAAATAACTAATGTCTAATATTTCCTCAAATAATTGAAAATAAAAGATGCTTTATGGTAAATAATTATTTTTTTTTATCACGACTGCACCTTCAACCCTTTATCTAACAACAAACAAATTATTCATAACATATATATATATTTTTTTTTGTTTTGAAAATAGAGCAATCCATATTTAATTCATTAGATAATAAAAGGCATATATTGGATTTTATAAAATATTGGCAAAATAAATATTTTATAAAATCCAATATATGCCTTTTATTATCTAATATATATATATATATATATATATATATATATATATATATATATATATGATAAATGAAATAAATGTTAATGTTGATATTAATAAAGTTTACTTAAAACATTAAAATTGACTTCAAAATGTCATTTTACAAGGCAAAACATAACAAAATTATATATTTTTAATAGATTACGAATATATTTTTAATAAATATAATATTTTTAGTTATGAAATCAAAGATTTAAATGTCTTAGGAAAAATGTGTGTGTGTGTTATTAAGAATTTGCACACACAACACCCGCTTCAAGAAGTTTGGTCTTAGAAATTATGGAAATAGATCAAGATTACGAATTTTCTTGACTTTGCATATCTATGAAATTTAAATAAGGAGCAGAAATTGAATTTAATTATATTATTTTGAAACCATTTGGGATTAAAATCATTGGATTTATGTTATATTTTCTTGTTGGCCTACCTACGGATATATAGATGGTCCTACTTATAAAATTAAATTTTAATTAATTATACAAACTGCGTGTTAGAAGGACTATTTATTCTTTATATAAACTTCAAATACCTCTCAATGAAATATCAGTTTCGGAATTAATAAAAAATCAAATGAAATCAGAACGTTTAAATTCATATGTGAATTATATTAAGAAGAAAACATGTAAAAATAATTTTAAATTATAAACAACAAATTTAATAAAATCATGATGTAACAATATGATTCAATGAAATTGTCTGTATATTGTATATCTATATATGATATTCTTGTATAAATCTAACTGTCGCTAAAGAAATCTTAGATCGGCTGATAAATGTCTAAAGGAAGATTCTCCCAAGTTGAAAAGCCGACGAACGGCAATCTGATGTTCTGATAAATGGACTGTCTATCACAGCTTGGATCCTGGGAGAACAAAACACTCTATTGCCTCTCTTTCAACGACAAAGTATATATAAAATAAAACTTAGCACCTACTGTTGGAATGTCTACTCTTCTTTAGCGCTAGACAACAGACAGTAAATAATGTTGTAGATCTATATCAATTTGTAAATACTAGAGAGAATTATCACAGATTTAACCATATTTATAAATATATTTATTATTATCTTTCTAACCTGGAAGGATCAGGGGTTCCTAATATATCTTATTATTCCTTTGTTTTTAAAATTTATTTTCTTATATAATATGTTCATAATTTCTTCTGTTTAAAAATGTAAATCGATGCAATTATTCCTAGCCGGGATATCACGCGTTTGGTGTGATTGAAATAAAAATATAATGATAAATAATATTTAGAAATATATTATTATATACATTTTAAACTAAAGGTATTAAACATATTAATCTTTTAATATTAATATTAACATTAATATATTATGAAATTAAATGATATTTTGATCCAATATATGTATTTTTAATTAAATATTTATGTGTGCCAACAACAAACTCAGCGCCACATAACGTCAATAGAAATACATATAATGTTACGATGTACTATGTAATATAACAGCGGTATGGTAGATTAAACTGGCGAAACCGCTGGGAGGGTTCACCACTGATGAGCCAGGCCCTCCCTTTAATTAATTTTTTCATCGCAGTAAGGACAGTAGAAATTGTTTTATTTTAAAAAGAATAATACGCCTCTAGAATAGTTTTATAATATATAAACCATTATTGTATTGATATATCCACATAATTCTATATACATTTATATACTATAAACTTGCTTTTTTTTTAATTGCGCCCTCCTATTGGTTGGCTACGATCACGCCACCTTTGCCCCCCCCCCCCCCCCCCCCCCCATCATGCCTCCCCCACTCGCTCTTTCGTTTTTGTAACCATTGTTTTGGAGCGGGTCGCTCTTTAAATAAATGCATATATTAGTTAACTAGCCGACTGGACCCTGTTTCGCCCGGGTATTGTTCGAGTGGGGTTTACTCATGAATGAATAGAGCCCCCAACTGTTTGAAAACTTAATGTAATGAATTTTCTTTCAGCAAAATGGAGATAAACTGCAAATAGCAATATTGAAAATGCTGGAAAAATAAAAACTGAAATATAAGATCAATTTCACAAACACATCTAATGAATAGAGTGCTGTTTGGAGGAGTGGTCTAAACTGTTAATTTTTAAAAACCATGACCCGGGATCATCAAATCCAGATTCAGACACATTGTTCTGAAAAAAAAATTGCCCCAATGGCTCCTGATTCTTGAAAAAGTCCAACCCCTTCATTGAGTGCAAGTAACCAAACTGGGCTTTGGTATCTAAAAAATGAATTTTTTTTTTTTTTTATGATTAGTGTGAATAAAGGAAAATGGTCCTCACAACCTGAAAATTTCACTTTCTCCACTTCACTCTCGGCTGTTCAAGAAGAAACAGCCAGATCAAACATTTTTAAGGGCACCTAATCCAGCACTTACATCTCTAAATAGTTAAGCAACTTTTATAAATGTAATATATCTGCAATACTGAAATACCCGGACTTGGATGAATTTTTTATTAGTTATTGTTGCAGTTTTAGAAAAGTGTGGGAAATTGGATATTTTTACAAAAGAATGTACTTTTTAAAATGGTATATAAAATAAAAAGGAAATTTGCATAATTTTCTAATAGTCAAGGGCAATTTTAAAAATACCAAAGAAGCAAGACCAAATAAAAAATAAACAAATTATGTGTGATGTTTCAGTAACAGCATTGTTACCATATAAAGACAAAATTACTGAATGTATTCAGTACTTTTGTCTAAACATGGCAAAAATGTTGTAACTGAAACCACACATTATTTATTTATTTGGATTTGGTCTTGCTTCCTTGTTTTTTTTTTTTTAATTATCCCTAGTACACTTGGTACAGGCCATGATAATCATGGTGGGTAGTGTATGGTGTATTGCCTTGTTATAAATAAGAAAATACTCTTACCTTAAGGATTATATCTTTAATCTTATTTATTTAACTATTTACAAGGTAATTATTAAACTTATAACATTCACAGCTATGGTGGAACTTTCGCCAGCCTAAGGTAAACAAAACAGTTAATCTGATGATGATCGTAACTTACTCTCAACACATCTCCCCCTTTTCTTCTAGAGGTTTAGCCTGTCTGGCGGCTTTATCACGCGTCCACTCCTGGTCTTTACTGGTTCCGGTGATCTCTGGAATGTCCTCGGTTCACTGTCACAAGTAGTGTTGTCCCCAGTAGATGTGAAGCACTGACTCATCTCAGGAGACTCCATCTCTTCATCTTCCATGTCAATCTTTTCACCCTGTGGGTTTGGTAGTAGGTGTAATCTATTTCTTCTTAAAATTCCTTTTGGAGAGTTGACTATATAAGATCTTGGACTTCCAGCGTCTTCAAGTACCACACCGGGAACTCTCAAGTCTTTCACCCATACTCTAGTTCCTTCATCCAGATGGGGCAATTCTCTTGCACGATGATGTATATCAAAATGGGTTTTCTTTTTGTGCCGTTGATTTTTTTCTCTCATTTCTAGATTTTCAAGAGCAGGTATTCTTGACTGGAGTTGAACTGGTGATATCGGCACAGTTGTTCTGAGTTTCCTGTTCATGCATAGTTCAGCAGGGCTGTACCCATTTTCCAATGGAGCGGTTCGATAACCAAGAAGTGAAAGATATGGATCTCTTCCTTTCTTCAATTGGTTTTTGATATTCTTCATCATCGATTCGATGAAGCCATTGCTTTGAGGAAATCTGGGACTAGATGTTATGTGGTGGAAACCGTATTCTTTTGCAAACTTTTTGAATTCTAACCCAAACTGTGGTCCGTTATCTGATCTAACCTCTTCTGGTATTATATTTACATCCGCTCCTGTATCCATTTTAAAAAGTATTTTAATCTTATCTACTTTTACATAAACCTTCCAATCATTTGTGTTTTGTCCATTCTCATAGATATTACCAACAAAATGGTAGTCATCACCTTGGGTGACTTGTCCTAATGTCTTATTGTAGTACACCTTTGCAAAATGTCCTACCTTTTTACATTTATGGCATTTAACTTCTTTTGCTGGGCAGTCTTTATATGGATGGAATTTTGAAGCACCACATCTTATACATCCAGATTTTTCAGGCTTGCTCCACTTCTGAAATTTACTTTTCTTTGAAGCGTCTCTTTTCCCAAATGTAGAATTGAACCTACTTGATGGTAACCTTTTTTCATAGACTTGGTCTACATTGGCAGCCTGTGTTGTTGTTGATCGAAGAATAGTCTGTTGTTGCTTCACACATTCTGTCTGGCAAGCAGCTTGGATAGCCCTTTCCAAGGTCAAGTTAGGCTCTAGTTGCAACTTCTCTGAAAGTTGCAGATTTTTTACTCCTACAACTTTTCTATCTCTAATCATTTCTTCTTTCAGAGATCCATAGTTACAATTTTCGGCCATTTTGTGAAGCACTCTTATGTATTCCTCGACAGCTTCTCCATCCTGCTGATATCTACGATTAAATTATGCTCTTTCAAAGATGACATTTCGTTTACCTATAAAGTGCTCTTCAAATTTCTTAACAACTGTTTCATAATTGTTTATTTCTATTTCATTTAAATTGAATGATATTAGAGCATCTTCGGCTTTTTCACCTTAATGTAAATTAGAGCATTTACCTGCTCTTCCTCCTTTTTAGATTTTAATTCTGACGCTTTTCTAAAACGTTCAAATCTTTTAACCCAATTTGGCCATTCATTTGGATTATTAAAATTAAATTGTTCTGGAGGATTTATATTTTGCATTCCTTTTCTTTTTTTTTTCCGTTATGCAAAAATAATTATTTTTGTTTTTACTAGTAATTATATTAGGCTTAGGGCACTATCGCCAATTCGCTGCCACCATTTTATGGTGTATTGCCTTGTTATAAATATGAAGATACTCATACCTTAAGGATTATATCTTTAATCTTATTTATTTAACTATTTATAAGGTAATTATTAAACTTATAACATTCATAGCTATGACGGAACTTTCGCCAGCCTAAGGTAAACAAAACAGTTAATGTGATGATGATCGTAACTTACTCTCAACACAGTAAGGGTTCCAAAAAATAGTAATGAACTTTTTTTAACTTCTTCAGTTCTCGTTAAAAATATTAAAAAGTATAGAATAATTACAAATTTTTATTAGTAGATACTATTTTTAAAATGACATTTTAAAATTATACCTCATGTTTTTCATTGAAAGGAAACACATGCAGTATAATTTTAAAATGTTTTACAATCACAAACAGCAATATATTATATTGTATTATATACTATTTTTATTCTTAAAAGAAACCTCCATTGAGGTTTACAAGAAATATTATTAAAACTATTTTTTTTAAAGTGATATATAATATGCTAAAATGGTTTCCCAACTCCAATCTAATCTAAATTTTCATATAATGGGTAGTTAATGATATTCTGGAGATATATTTGAAAGATTTATATATTTCTTTTTTACTTCCATTATAATAGACAAATATATCAATATATTTTCACTAACCCGAATATTTTAGATATAATTTAGAAATTAGGCTTTCGCTACGCCATCTATTGAGCAATTTATTAACTATTTTAAAGATTCAAAATATCTTTTGTGCTTTTTTTTTAAACACGAGATTAGGATCTATTAAAATTTATAAGTTAATATTTTTAAGGGAATGATTTTAATAAATAAAAATACATTAGTACAAACTGTTTACCAATTATATTTCGCTTTTTTTAATTATTCTTTCTTGAATATTTAAAAAAAGCGAAATATAATTGGTAAACAGTTTGTACTAATGTATTTTTATTTATTAAAATCATTCCCTTAAAAATATTAACTTATAAATTTTAATAGATCCTAATCTCGTGTTTAAAAAAAAGCACAAAAGACATTTTGAATCTTTAAAATAGTTAATAAATTGCTCAATAGATGGCGTAGCGAAAGCTTATTTCTAAATTATATCTAAAATATTCGGGTTAGTGAAAATATATTGATATATTTGTCTATTATATTGGAAGTAAAAAGGAAATATATAAATCTTTCAAATATATCTCCAGAATATCATTAACTACCCATTATATGAAGATTTAGATTAGATTGGAGTTTGGAAACCGTTTTAGCATATTAGTCATAATTTTAAAAATATAGTTATAATAACTAAATGGAATCCTCTCTTTCCTTTTCCCAGTATGAGACGCCTACGGAAGCCAATAGTACTTAGACAGATAAAGCACATAGGCTATAGTTATTAACTAACATATGCATTTATTAAAGGCGCCAATTTATAATTGTAACAAATAGTATTTGAATAAAAACATTCAATTGGGTAAAAAACGGGCGTTGCCCGGGCCATTCGGCTAGTATGACTATAAGGCGATGTAACGAACACAAAAACGTGTGTTTACAACAGTTATTAATGTAATAGACTTAAGTATTAGTAGATAATATTTCGGTAATTTATAATATCATTTATTGTACCAGTTGGCTTTTAAGAACCTTTTTCAAGTTATTATAACATATAAATATGTTTAAACAACAAACTCGGCGCCATATAACGACAATAGAAGTAAATCTATAAACATAACTATACTGACTATAAGCGATGTATTGAACACAAAAACGTGTGTTTACAATAGTTAATAATGTAATAGACTGTGGAATTATAGTAGAGGATATATTCCTGTAATTTATAATATATAATTTATTTCACCAATATTTCAGTTGGCTGAAGGCCAACCTTTATCAAGGTATTATAACCACTTAATTTGTGTCAGCAAAACACTCAGCGCCACATAACGTCAATAGAAATGAATATAAATATTCTGGTGTTAATATATCCACATACCCTGACTATAAGGCAATGTATTGAACATAAAAACATGTGTTCAAAAGAGTTATTAATGTAATAGACTGATCTATTAGTAAAGTATATTTCGGTAATTTAAAATATATATTTTACCTATATTTTAGTTGGCTGAACGCCAACATTTTTCAAGGTATTAAAAATATTAATGTTTGTCAACAACAAACTTAGCTCCACATAACGTCAATATAAATAAATATATAAACATAACTATTCTGAGGTTAATATATCCATATAACCTGACTATAAGGCGATGAAACGAACAGGAAAACATGTGTTTACAACAGTTATTAATGTAATCGACTTATGTATTAGTAGAGGATATTCTGATAATCAGGGCCGTGTGAAAATCCGTCAGCTTATCCTAAGATAAGGAACATATATCCGAGTAATTAAACTTGAATGTTAAACACCATTGGCCGGTTTATTAATCTGGTTTGGGGATTAGTGGATCGCAGGTCCAGTTAATTTTATCTTCCGATAATGGATGGTTGAAGGCAGCGGTCCATTATCCTGGGGTCCACAAAGGAACTGATGATGGACCGCTCCATTAGAGTTCTCGTACTTTAAACCTTTGCATTATAAATAGATGCAGCACACTTTGTTATCCGCCTATTCATCAAACTTCCTTCTACTGATTTAAAACCTATAGTGGCTGTCTCATACATCCATGTTGATTATTATTTTTATAAGGTATCGATGAAAAAAGACACTTGGCATATACAAATATGCAATATATACCAAAAATATTATAAATATAAGAACAAATATTCCTTTTATATATAGCTTTTCATGAAGATTTTTTAGTAATTTTGTTTTTAAAACAAAAAAATAGGATTTTTTTAAATTTCTGATCCAGGACATCAATCGTAGTTGATATAGGATACAAATAGCAAAGTGCACTCCTAAAATCAATTCGAATTTATTATTTATTTATTCTTTGTGTGTGATAGGTTATAGAGGTTTTGAGTTTATTTTAATAAAAGAAAGAGTTTCGTGTGCATCGCACCTATATATATATCAAAATTAATTACGAAAATATGTAAAATCGTTAATTTTTATTTTAAGGATAATTTACTCTATTGTCAAATAAATAATTGTCTGGTAGGAGACCTTTCAGCTCCTAAATATTTCTGTTTGAAATTTATTTATATTCAAAATAAGAAATTTTATTGAATAATTTAAATTATAAAAAATATCCTTGAAACTTCTATCAAATCTTAGTTCCGAGAAGAAAGACTTGCCAAACCTATGATACCAATCTCCGAGTCTACCAAGAGTAAAGATTTAATCGATTCAAATAAAGTCGTTAAATCTATTTTAACTATATCATGGAGAGAAGAGGGAGAGAGAGAGATTGAGATTGAAACTACATTATTTCAAATTCCATATATGATTATATATGGTTAAATACAGATAAAATATAAATATGAATAAATAAGATTATATAATGATAAATATATGAATAAAAAGATATAAATATAAATATATACAGAGATAGACATATCACAACCACTATATATATTGTTTTATTAAGACAGCCCCGAGATTCATGTTTAACAATTTCCATATCCGTAGAGTCGTGAAAGAGTTTTTAAGATTCTTGTTGCTTATTAATATAACGCAATTCCTAAATGAAGTTCCAACCGTAGTTATATTTAGGATTTTATTGATATTTGTTCATTTAGAGCAAATATAAAATAATTAATATTTTTATATTTTGAATCCAAAGACGTCTCTCCTCACACCAGCTAAGCCTGTCGCTTGTCTAGCAGAGAGATGATTTCTTAATAATGGTCGAGGACTACGATTTTCTGCTTCGATAGGACAGTTAATATTGGTGTTCATAGATGATATAGATTCATTCCGCACATGTAGAGCTGCTAGAGTCATTTGGAAATTGTTGATTTTTCTGCTATAACCATTCTTCGAAACCTCTTATTCCTGTCTCTGCTTTTGCTACTCTAGAGAGACCCGAGCCAGGTTTTCTTGATCTTTCTTCTGACCAATGAGATCAAAAAATCTTTAAAACAGTACTTTGATTGCAGCAATTTGCATAGCAATTTCTCTATTCGAAATTCCACCTTTTCTGATTTTCTTGCACGACTCCCTTTTATTCTAACTTGGCATTCGACGGTTTGAATAGGATCTTAATAATAGAAATATTAAGCAAGGATATACATACTAGAAGGCTGTTTACTTTTTGTGACAAGAACAAGCCTATTTTTATAATCTTTTATTATAATTTTGGTTTCAAAAATTTGATCATTTACATGCCATATTATTCTTTTAGAAATAAACATTTTCTGAGAACTTGCTAAAGTTGTTTTAGGTAATGTTTTTTTTTGTTCAGCGCAATATATTATTAAAATGTTTCTAAAATAAAAAATGTTTATATAAAATGGGCTTACTTTTATTTATTTTATTTATTTAAACACACAAAACGCGATATCCCGGCTAGGGATAATTGCTTCGATTTACGGGCTTACTTGATCTGTGAAAAATCACAGATGTTTACAAATCGGGATACGATTTTTTTATAATAATACATTAAATAGATCACCTTTTGGCTCAAAACATTGTGTTGATATAAATATTCTTCGAAATTTAATAAAAACTTCTTTGATAATTACTATTTATTCTTAGAAAGAGAAATTCATTGTTTTTAATATCTCACGATGGAAAAATCAATTTAAATTAATGAAATTAAAACAAAAGAAATTATGAAATAAGTTAAAATGCATTTGTAATCAACATTTATTTAAATATTCAGGAATGTCTTTCTTGGCGTTTTCTTATGAAGCATAAAGAAAAAAGGATGGAAAATTAAAAGCTAATTTATAATTACTTTAGACAAAACACACTAGAATTGTTCTGTCCAGAATTCTTTTGATTCTACAAAATTAAAATTTTGTAAATTAAAAATGATTAGGTGTGTGAAAATTGAAATTAGGAAGAATAAAAATAAATGTGAATTTTATTTGAAAATGGTTATGCTAAAAAGCTAATTTAAACGTGAAATATTTAATAAAATAATTACTTTTCTTTAAATATACGTTAAATACCATGAGATTTTTAAAACGATTTCTCTGGGAATATTTTGCATGAATTCCCATAAATATAAATTATTTTTCTAATAATTTCAACAAGGTCTTCGAAATTAGAAACAAATTTTGGAAATAAAGAGAAAATGTTTTTGAAATATAAAGAGTTTAAAATATATATATAAATATCCCACAAAATATTGATCCAAAATATTAGTTTTTATTTTTGAAGAAAACATTGATTCCCATAAATACTCGTATAAATCATTTTTCTCAGAAAATCAAATAATGTCTTCGAAATTAGAATCAAATTTTGGAGAATAGAGTGTTTTTCAAATATAAAGAGTTAATATATATATATATAATTTCACAAGAAAATATTGATTCAAAATATTAGTATTTCTTTTTGAAGACAACATTATACACTTTAATGATAGAATTTTAAACTTAATAACAAATTTTAACTCATTAATTACGATATTTTTATCTACAAAGCAATAACGCGCCATCTATATAAAACGAATGAAGACATTAAAACACGAATATTTCTTTTCACAAATAAATCAAACTTCTATACTGTCCTCACTGCCATGAAGGTAAGGGCAGTAGAAGTTTGATTTATTTGTGAAAAGAAACATTCATGTCTTAATGTCTTCATTCATTGCATATATCTCTTCTCTCTTTCACTTCAATATAATGTTGGGAGAATCGTAATAATTACTCTCTATTAAAACATAAATCTTCTTTATTGAAGGCACAAAAACAATGAATATAAATTTCTATAATAAATCTAAAAACTCTTACGCTTAAACGTCTACGCATATACTCTCTCCCCAAACTCTCAAAGAAATACATATATATATATATACACGCAACACCACAGAATAAATTAAGTCACAGATTAATTCAATCACAGAATGAAAATTGATATTTTAAATAAATAACATCAACATATAATAACTTCTATGTGCGCTGATATCAACACAAACACGCACAGACATTTTACACTTCAATAACATCATTATAATCATTAGAGACAACATTTTTCATTGAACTAGCAACATTCCTCATTCCAATAACACTTTTTACACTCTGATAAAATATTACACTTTGCTAACAACTTTCCTCAATTTTACATCGAAATGATACATACCTTTCTTGAGCTAAACCAATACACATGAACGAATGAAGACATTAAGATGCGAATGTTTCTTTTCACAAATAATTCAAACTTCTACTGTCATTTCTGCGATGAAAAAATATTGGGAAGTCTTGGCTTTTCAATGAGTAGTTCTCCCAGCGGTTTCGCTAATTTGATCTACCAGACCGCTTCTTTAGAGCTCTAATACTGTAGTGGATCAATCTGCTTTTATATGCTTCACTCTCTTCTATCAAGTCTGATAGACAATATTGCTTTATCTGTATATAATTTCTTCAGAAGAGTTATGGAGAAAACGGATCTGGTAAATTAGTCTTTCCATCATAATAATGATAATTAATCTTCAAATTAAAAAAATATATATTCTTTTGTTAGACCATGTTTTTTACTGCATTTCATGTAATATTGTACATATAAAACTCCACTCATTCTGATCATTGTTGTTTACACTCTGGAGAATCTGTGTAAGACCAATGGGGTCTTAATAAAGGCTTTGTTGTGTGTGCTTGATATGCTACACTGATTAAATTGTCGAAACCGCTGGGAGGGTTCACCACTGATGAACCAAGCCCTCCCAATAATTTTTCATATCAGAAAGGACAGTAGAAGTTTGATTTATTTGTGAGAAAGAAACATTCGCATCTTAAAGTCTTCATTCGTCATATATAGATGGCTTTATTGCTTTGTATCAATACACATATGTCTAACATTTTCAAAAATTTAAAGTTTAAATGAAAATAATTTAAAATTAACTAAGTAATTTTAATGAGATTCACTCTACAAAAATCTTCTAAAAAGTGTTCGAAAAAACTACGCTGTGCATCATTTTTTAAGCAGAAGATCGAGTGCAAATCCCTTGTGATATTGTGTATGTAAAAAAAAACTTTTAAAAATTTCTTCCATTATTTAATTATTGCTATTCGGCTGTTTAATTAATCTAATGAAAATTAATGGATATTTTGCCATCAAAACTACGTCTCAAGAGATCCTATTTAATTTTTTAAGTTAATTTACTCCATTAAGTAGAACTTTTTGTAAATATAGTCTTTTTTGTAGAGAATGTGAAAGACCCATTCAGCTATTATGTATTTAAGCCATTGAGTTGTATCTATGCATTTTATTTTGTTCTGAAAATAGAGCAATCCATACTTAAATCATTAGATAGTAAAACGGCATATATTGGATTGAAAAGAAGATGTATATGCCAATATTTCGGCTGGATGAGCGCCAACCTTTATAGAGGCATCACATTTTAGTATACACAAACTCTTTGCGGCGCTGAGATAATGCGCCGATAAAGGTTGGCATTCAGCCAGCCGAAATATTGGCAAATAAATCTTTTATTCAATCCAATATGTGCCTTTTTACTATCTTATTTTATTTTGTATATCAAATTGAAAAGAAGAGTATCTAAGATTTTGTAAGATATGCGCGGTCACATATGAACATAACTTAGTAACCAAGCATGGAGCATAGTCCCAGTAGAACCATCTTTCTCCCAATTTACTAAGTGCTAAGATTAGCAATCATTCAATGTAAATACTGCATTTAAAACTATAACTATAATTATAAAAATAAAGATTAAAATATAAAATGTAGGTCAGGTTTAGATTTTATAAACAAAAAAGGCAAATGTTCTCAAATGATTATTGTTTCTCTTTTTATTTTTGTGATTACCTTTCTTGTATAATACGATTATAATTGTTTCTGTTTTAAAAAATGTAAATCAACGCAATTCCCTAGCCGGGATATCGCGTTTTTTGTGTTGAAATAAAATAGAAATGATCTCAAATGAGAATTTAGATATGTTAAAATCAACGTTTAGTTGATTTTTTCCAATAGATGGGGCGCTGAAATCTGAAAACTTCATGTGAGCTGTTGAGGTATGCCTTTTTTATATTTATGTTATAAATATGTTTTGTTGTTAAAAATATAATTGAAGGTGCATTAGTGAAATTGGAATGATAATAATTTACTTATTAAGTAGTTTCATTTTGAATTACTTGAAGCAAATTATATAATAAATATTTATCACAATTATATAGAATTTATAAAATGAATCCTATAATAGTGAATTAAAAAAGTAGGTATGTTAATTATACATATTTATAACAATAATCAAAGTAGTATCTAAAACTATGGTCAAAAATGCAGAGGAGTCAATGAATGAAAATAAATATTCGCATTTTAAATTAAATAATATATATACAAGTATAGAAGCAATGGGCGCTTCTCCCGTCAAAATAAACGTCAGAATCTGACGCCATCTATTGACCGTCGCCGCAACTAGCGGCCTCAGGTCGTTGACAAAGCCACAACACCAACTTTGGCAAACTGATAAGCGTCCACCTAGAGACATTTTCGCGAGGCCGCTAGTTGCGGCGACGGTCAATAGATGGCGTCAAATTCTGATGTTTATTTTGACGGGAGAAGCGCCCATTGCTTTCATGGATTAATTTCCTCCCGGCATATTCCATCTATATACAAGTATATATCGCAAAAAGGGGTGATTAACGAAATAATTGTTTTTTATTGCATTTTACAGGTAGGATCGCACTCTTTGTTTATGAGTATCTTCTTCTCGGAAATATTTAATATATATATATATATATATATTGTATGTATGATATATCATATCTTAAACAAAATTTGTTAATACAAATGTAATTCTCTCTCATACTTACTGTTCCAATTTACATAATAAGATATGCATAATATTCAAAATGTTCGGATGCTGCGCTGCCTGGAGTACAGGAGCTCAATCTATTTCTTCCTGAGGTGAATCTGTCTAAGACTGGTGGTCTTAGCAAAGCTGTGTGTATGTGTATATTCAAAATGTTTGCACTATCGGAATTTATATAAAGTATCACATGGGAATTACTGTTAATATATCCATATATAACTAATATATTTGGTTATTAAACAATATATTTAAAAAATGTAACAAATCAATTTTAATAAAAAGAAAAAGTGAAATTGCATTGGGATCAGGTGGATAAATTAAAAAAAAATACCTCTCCTAATCGTGAAACTAAAAGTTGCTGATGGCTTGCGCCATCTGTCAGAATGATTAACAACTAAATCAATGATTATTTGATATTTATTCCGATAGATGGAGCAAGCCATCAAAAACATTTAGTTGCATGATCACGAGATGCCTTTTTCTTAAATCAATTTGAGCTTCGTTAATTCCAACATAAATAATTATCACTGATCATGGAGATTTTGGCAACTATGGGCGCGGTGAAAGAACCAGGATGTTTCTGCGTTAGGAGAAATTCAGAACTCGAAATATCTACTTCTGGAATTTCCAATTTTTCGGGTTATAGGACCGGACAGCTGCATGAATTCTTAGATGAGAAAAGAACATATAAAAATTTTATTAAATTTTGTAGATATATATACAACTATCTTTTGAACTGGAAAAGAGAGGGAAGGAAATATTGAGAGAATTGCTTTTGTATGTTTGTCTTTTTTTTTCTCATTGTATATAGCCTATTTGAATATGATGTCAGAAATGTATTGACGCAAATATCCCTGAGTTTGGGATATCGCATTATAGGATGTTAATAAAGTTAAAGTTACAAGCAAAAAAAAAACATAAATAGAGAAAGGTGTTAATGACTTGTTAACAGGTATAGTATTTTATTCTATATCAAATTCTCTTTAAAATGATTAGAGATAAATACATAGGAGCCCATCTTCAGCAAAGCCAATGAATTGATTTTAAATCAATCACCTTGGATATCTTATTGAAGATCCAAGCTTAGCATATTTAGGACTGGAACGTCGGTAATTAACTTCCTACCAACTTATTAATAACTGAATCGCTAGGATTACCTTCAGACTTTCTTCTCTTTTTGCTTTAAATGAATTTTGAAGATAAACTTAATCCACATTCTTTCTTTGGAAGTAGTTGATCTGATAAAACCTGCTTCCCCTATTAACTTTATCGCTAACTTTCCGTAGCAAGTTTTTTATTAAAGTAATGTCGTTTAAACAAACGGATAGATAAAATACCTTCATATATTGATAAAGTCTAAAACGAAAATTGAAATTAAAACGCGAATGTTTCTTTTAAACGAAAAATCATAATTTATTTTTAAAGAGAAATAGCGATTATTTCTAACTTTAAGGATGAAGTATGATAGGATGAATTGTTGATTTTCTCTTTAAAATAAATTATGACTTTTCGTATAAAAGAAACATTCGCGGTATAATTGCAATTTTCGTTTTACAATCATAAGCCGCGTTATATTGTATTTTAAATTGATAAAGTCTGTATCAGCTTTAAATCTATATAAATTTTATAAAATATATATGTTTATTAGATAATAAAAAGACATATATTAGATTTAATAAAATATTTATTTGCCAATATTTCGGTTGGATGAACGCCAAACCTCTATCAAGGCATTGCATTTTTGTATAAACAAGCTCAGCGCCACATAGTATTATAATATCACAGTTGTAACATTATGCGGCGCTGAGTTTGTTTATACAAAAAGGTAATGCCTTGATAAAGGTTTGGCGTTCAGCCAACCGAAATATTGGAAAATAAATATTTTATTGAATCCAATGATTCAAATATGGATTGCTCTATTTAAAAAAAAATGTTTATAAAGAAATATACAAGGTATGCCCCATAAGCTCCCGGACTAGGTCTATAAAATAAATAAATAAATGAAAAATGTAAATAAATTTGACTCTTTATTATAGAAAAAATATCTGGCAACACGATGGTACCAATATCGAGGCAGTACGTGCGCTCGCGCCAAGGTCATTCTAATTTATTTAAAGGTCACACCTAGCGCTGCGGCGATTTTACGATGGAACAAAAATTGAAGCAGAGGATTTGCATAGAATTTTGTATGAAACTTCAAATATCAGCAACCGAAACTTTTGAAATGCTTAATAAAGCATTCCCCAATGACGCCCCAAAAAGATCAACTGTTTTTGAATGGCATTCTAGATTTAAAGCTGGAAAAATTTCCATTGAAGATGATCCTCGGCAAGGACGCCCAAAATTTCAAAGGACTGATGAAAATGTGCAAAAATTCACCGATTTGATAAAAGAAAATCCTCGAACCACTTTGCTGGAGCTAGAGCAAGACACAGGCATCTATAAACAACGATTGGAAGGATCGTAACCGAAGATTTGAAGCTCAAAAAGACTCCTGCAAAATTCATCCCAAGATTCCACACTAATGAGCAAAAACTGTGTCGGCTTGCAACCTGTGAGGACATGTTGAAAATGACAAAAACGGATCCGGAATGGAAAGACAGGATAATCACAGGCTACGAGACATGGGTCTATGGCTATGACCCTGAAATCAAGCGTCAATCTGCCGAGTGGAGAGGTCAGGGTGAGCCTAGACCCAATAAATCCAGGATATTGAAATCCAGAAACAAGGTGTTGCTGGTTGCTTTTTTGGATAACAAGGGCATTGTTCATCACAAGTATCTTCCTGCAGGCCAAACAGTTATAAAGGAAATGTATTTGGGCATTCTTCGGCGTCTAAGGGAAGCGATTCGAAAAAAAAGGCCAGAGAAATGGACTAATGGTGACTGGATCCTACACCATGACAATGCCCGCCCTCACACAGCGCACTTGGTGACGAGTGTTTTGGTGAAAAACGGGACACAAATCCTACCTCAACCACCCTATTCCCCAGAAATCGCATCAAATGACTTTTTTCTGTTCCCCAAACTCAAAGCAGTTCTAAAAGGAAGACATTTTGACACCAGGGATGACATAATAGAAATTTCGCTGTTGGCATTGAAGAGCATTCCAAAAGAGGCATATAAAAACTGTTTTGACAATTGGGAGAAACGATGGTGCTGGTGCGTTGAAGCAAGGGGAGATTACTTTGAAAAGTTTAAGTAATTTTTTTTTAAATATCTTATCTTTTTTATTGACCCAGTCCGGGAACCTATGGGATATACCTTGTATATTATATATCAGCCTTTATAAAAATCATTATTATGAATATTCGAAACTATTATAGACGCGTATGAATCTTAATCATATGAAAATTAAACCATTTCTACTACCTTTCTACAATAGAAAAATAATGGTTTCGAATTTTCATAACAGATGGCGGGCTAATGTATCATAATATTATTATTTTATTTGAAGAATTTATTGGCTTATATGTATATGAAAAACCCTAGGTAGGTTTTCCATTAATAATAAATAAGTTCTCCCATTCATATTTCGATTTCAGTAAAGGGCAGTAGAAATTTTATTATTTTTGAAAGAATCATACACGTCTATAATAGTTTCAATTTTTATAACAGATGGTTCGCTAATGCATTACAAACATATCATTATTATGTAAATCCGAAACTAGTATAGATGCGTACGATTATTTTAAAATTTAAACAATATCTACTGCCCTTACTGCAATCGAAAAATTAATGGGAGACCCTGGCATTAATTTTTCCATTGCAGTAAGGGCAATATAAGTATTTAAAATTTTAAAAGAATGATACGCGTCTATAATAGTTTCGAATTTTCATAACAGATGGCGCGCTATTGCATCATAATATTGTTACGGTAGTGAAAACGAGTATAACAAAAGTTTAAGTAAAAATAATTTATTAGAAGGCAAAACTATTTCTAAAATTTTATTCACAAGTAATAATATACAAGCATGGTAAGGGGTGATGACTATGCAAATATATATGATGATATACAACAGAATATTTAAAATAATTATTCAGTGACAATATTATTATTATATTTAAAGAGTTTATTGGCTTTTATGTATATGAGAATGAACACAATATATGTATTTCATTATTAATAAAATAATTTATTTGTGACACCTTTGTTCTTATAACTTTTATATATTTATAAATACTTTAAACAACAAAGAAATATTTTATAAGTTGTCTACCAGCTTCAATGAATTTTTTATCTTAATAAAATTGTTCTCAACATATGGTAACGGTTTTAGAAAGGAATTTCCTTCCAAATTCACCATTAAATTATTATGGCGTTTTTTTTCTTTCCATATAAAATGTTCGGTTGAAAACATGTATTAGAAAGGAAGCTTGATTTCTCTCTGATGACACTATACTTAAATTTCCTCTATTTTGAGATTTATACTCATTGACAAAATTTAAGAAGATATCAAGGTTATCGTGTATCAAATATCTTTCCGAGTTATTGTCCGAATCTCGATATACATACTAAAAGGTACAAATTACTTAAGTTTTGTCCATTAGTGTCACTTTCCGAGTTATTGTCCGAATCTCGATATACATACTAAAAGGTACAAATTACTTAAGTTTTGTCCATTAGTGTGTCTTTCCGAGTTATTGTCCGAATCTCGATATACATACTAAAAGGTACAAATTACTTAAGTTTTGTCCATTAGTGTGTCTTTCAGAGTTATTGTCTGAATATCGATATACATATTAAAAGGTACAAATTACTTAAGTTTTGTCCATTAGTGTGTCTTTCCGAGTTATTGTCCGAATCTCGATATACATACTAAAAGGTACAAATTACTTAAGTTTTGTCCATTAGTGTGTCTTTCCGAGTTATTGTCCGAATCTCGATATACATACTAAAAGGTACAAATTACTTAAGTTTTGTCCATTAGTGTGTCTTTCCGAGTTATTGTCCGAATCTCGATATACATACTAAAAGGTACAAATTACTTAAGTTTTGTCCATTAGTGTGTCTTTCAGAGTTATTGTCTGAATATCGATATACATACTAAAAGGTACAAATTACTTAAGTTTTGTCCATTAGTGTGTCTTTCCGAGTTATTGTCCGAATCTCGATATACATACTAAAAGGTACAAATTACTTAAGTTTTCTCCATTAGTGTGTCTTTCCGAGTTATTGTCCGAATCTCGAT
The DNA here is from genome assembly GCA_030710605.1 of Cordylochernes scorpioides. Taxonomy (NCBI): domain Eukaryota; kingdom Metazoa; phylum Arthropoda; class Arachnida; order Pseudoscorpiones; family Chernetidae; genus Cordylochernes; species Cordylochernes scorpioides. Next base: position 7,251,787 of record CP092884.1, read on the forward strand.
ATACATACTAAAAGGTACAAATTACTTAAGTTTTGTCCATTAGTGTGTCTTTCCGAGTTATTGTCCGAATCCCGATATACATACTAAAAGGTACAAATTACTTAAGTTTTGTCTATTAGTGTGTCTTTCCGAGTTATTGTCCGAATCTCGATATACATACTAAAAGGTACAAATTACTTAAGTTTTGTCCATTAGTGTGTCTTTCAGAGTTATTGTCTGAATATCGATATGCATTCTAAAAGGTACAACTACCTTAAATATTGTCCATGAGTGTGTCTTTCAGAGTTATTGTCTGAATATCGATATGCATTCTAAAAGGTACAACTTCCTTAAATATTGTCCATGAGTGTGTCCTTCAGATTTATTGTCCGAGAATCTCGATAATACATGCTAAAAGGTATAACTACCTTAAGTTTTGTCCATGAGTGTGTCTTTCAGAGTTATTGTCCGAATCTCGATATACAGGGTGATCCAAAAGTCCCGCACAACTTTAAAAATTGATAACTCCGCGAATATTTGCGCTAGAGCAATGCGGTAAACACCATTGTGTTCAGGATGCAATGGGATTTTTTTATGGCAAATAATGAAAAATTCGAAATTGATTTTAGTTACAACTTCATTCGATAGATGGCGCTCTACCAGAATCAGAGATTCAGCGGCCAAATTGTTTGATAAATTGAAAAATATAACTGAACGACGCGTATTTTTCCTTTTTGAATACCAGGAAAGAACCCTAATAATATCAAATGATAAATTAATAAAACACCATTTCGCCAAAAGTTAGATGAATTGGTTGACGATTTTTAAATACAATCTTAGATATGTAAAATAGGTATATGCAAATTAAACATGTATAAAAAAATATTTATATTTTAGATGGAGTTTTGTGAAATAAATTGAATGTTTGAAAATAACTACTGATATCAATACACGATTTTTGAAATGTTAATATAGTACCAAAAATTATGATGGCACTACTAATAGGATTTATTGCTATAAGGAATGTATAGTTTCTTGACTAATTGTCGACACTTGACTATTTAACTGGATATTTGTCATGATCCAAAATTTAAATAGAGGGGATTGACAAAATATATTTGTCGTACTTTATTCCAAATATCCTATGGGTTTGTCAAATGTTATCATTGTTTATTATACTGTACATAATTTTGAAAATGTATCCCCTCAAAAAAAATCATTTTCAAATCGACCTTTTGCGTTGAAAAACGTGGTAGTAAAATCATTTTGTATTATTTTTTGCGCAAAATATCTAAAGTTGGGGGGGGGATAGAGAGATTTTTCCTTATGCTATTTCTTCTAATGAGCGAAAAGCGATAAACTAAACATAAGGGGTAAAATTGTGTATGCCAGTGTTATTCGAGAAGTTATAACACTTTGGCCTGCACGACATAATATAAAATGTGGGCAAATGACAAACAAAAAAATTACTGTTTACAGTAAAAAAAGAGTCAAGATATGAGGACAGCATTTATTATTCCCATAACCCAAAACAAAGAGCTGCAAAATATAACACATGAGGTAACTGCCTTCTCTCTTGTATTAGGTCCCAATCCTTGCTCAATGTGGTGCCCTTCATTCTCAAACACCGCCTGCAGACGATAGATGACAGAATGGTCACAATTAAATAGTTGACATTTATAAAACGTGCCATCTGATAGAAGCCTTCAACATGGCCAATGTGGTAGGCCGGCATCGATAAAAAGGCGACTTAATGTACCCCCATAACCGAAATTGTAAGGCGTCAAGTCTGGTGATATTGGAGGCCACTGGTATATAAAGTGGCGACTTATCAACGAATTCCACCGAACGTATCCTTCAGCAATTGTTTGGCACCGCGGGAGATATGAGGAGGTCCTCCATCTTGCATGAATGTTATTTCGCTTAGTGCTTGTCTGTCCTGCAATATGGGAATAACCTTTTCTCTCAAAAGTTGAACATAACGTTCACCAGTTACGAAAACGGTTTTAAAAGTTTTTCCATTGATTTTTTCAAAGAAAAATGGCCCAATAATAAAAGAAGAAGTGAACCCACACAAAACTGTAACTCTGTGCTGATGAAGTGGTATTTCTGTAAAAATCCTAGGGTTTTCTGTTGCCAAAATGAGGCAGTTTTAAATGTTAAATTCTCCCTTTAGAGATAAAAGTGAGCATCATCTGTTCTTAGAACATTTGATAGCCAGTTTTCATCAATATCAATTTGCCGGAAAACCCATGCAGCGAATTCTTGACGCTTCTCAAAATCGCTGACTTTCAACTCGTGAAAACTTTGAATTTTGTTAGGATATTTTTATAGAAAAATTCTAAATGTGTGTTCTCTCCAAACTGTTCCATACGAAATCCCCGTTTGTCGAGAAACTTGTCTAGCACTTACTTCTCCATACGGGGATAACGTTTCAATAGCTTCAGCATTCTGCAAAACCGTAACAGCCACTGACTTGCATGTCGATGGTCTTCCACTCCGAGGTTTTGCTTCCAGAGATCCAGTTTCCTCAAAACTTTTAATCAATCGCTTTAGAGAGTAGCAACTCATTGGTCCTTTACCGCTTCGAATATCTTTAAAGGAACGAAACGCTCGTAAAGCTTCAGTGGCAGATTCTGAATCACAATTTAAAAAATTCACCAAGAGTGCTTTATCCTGTAGTGACAGCATTCCAAGTGGAAGGGGAGAAGTTCGACCACACCTCCTTGCGGTCCCCCCTGGACCCTTGGAATATTTGACCAAATTCTGGTTCGTTTCCAAGATGACTAACGTTGCAACGGCACCCATTTTCAAATGAAGACCAAAACTGATATCTCAGTAATGCTACCGCGTCCGGGGTAACCGCCGCATCAGAAGCTGCAGCTCGAGCTCATGATGAGAAATCTACTACGAGGACACAATTCAATCTACTACAACTCAATATAAATGGTACCCAGAGGAAAATAAAGAGCTGACATGTCTTCTCTGTGACAACAATGTACATATTACTTGCCCTCAGGAGACAAAATTGAATCAGAATCTGATATTCAATATCAAATATTATACAACACTACGAAAGGACAGACCGGGAAAATTCGGAGGAGGACTTGCCGTTTTGATTAAAACTCTAGAAATCAAATTTAAAGAAATCGCTTATAATCAGAGTAAGCCTAGAGAAGGCACGACAGAAGCTCAGGCAAAAGAAATCTATCTTACAGATAAAACAATTCCAATCATAAATGTTTATCGCCACGATAATACTAGCATCAATACAGGCCTGATAGAGACATTAAGTGAAGCCTCTTCGGATATCGCAATCATACTTGGTGATTTTAACGCCGAAAGACCAACTTGGGAATCACCTGTCCAGGATAACAAAGGTCAGCAGGTTGAGGACATGCTAACCGACCTCGACCTTACACCGTTAAATAACGAAAAGAACACCTATCTATCCAAGTCCACAGGCACAGAATCCGCAATAGACATCACAGCGATAAATTACAACATCGCACCCACAACACAATGGAAAATTCTGAAAAGTGCAATCAGTGACCACAGACCAATTTTAACAACGCTAAAATTCAAAATTGAGAATTTCCAACAGAATAGAACACTGGGAAAAAAATTACAGAAAAGCTTGAAGAACTGTGCAACGAAGAATTAAATCACAGAACGATTGACAAAAAATTGGAAAAATTATTTTTGAACATATCCAAAGCTGCAAAAGTATCGATACCTAGAGGTAGACGTAAAGACCTGTGAATACTTTACTGGAAGGACCACAATATCGAGGCAATGATTTCAGAGAGAAACAATAAAAATGAACTTCTTAAAACAAAAAAAAAACAGAAGAAATCATAAAGGAACTCATTGAAATTAGTCACAAAATAGAACAAGAAATTTGGATATTCAAACAAGAAAAATGGGCAGAATTCTGCGAAAAAAATGGATCCAAAAAAGGAAAGCCATCACTGGAAAATAATTAGTGTTATAAAACAATCAAAACCAACACTAATCCTCCAATACTCTAACCGATATGAACAGCGAGAACGAACAAACAGATAGCTGACATAATTGCTGAATATCTTTCAAGCACTTCCAGACTCAGCTATAGGAATGAAGGCAGGGCTCTAAAAAATAATATAAACAAGTTAGTTAAACAAGCAAGAAATTACCATCAACAAGATATTTACTCGAGAGACTTCACACTGAATGAGCTAAATTCATCAATAGGAAAGTTAAATCCAAGATGTCACCTGGAGATGTTCTAATCTTTGGTCAAATGATTAAACACTTTGGAGACGAAGCTAAAAATCAACTCCTACGAATACTGAACATTTCATGGCAAACTGGTAAACTACCAAAGAATTGGAAGATACCAATTATAGTGCCAATACTGAAACCAAACAAAGATGCTAAGGAATGAAAGAACTATCGGCCAATTGCTCTTACCAGCATACTTTGTAAAATAACAGAATGAATTAACCACTCTAGGCTCATAGTCTGGCTCACTAACAATAATAAAATAAACTTCTACCAAACTGCCTAAAGATCCAGACACTGTACAACTGAAAAACTGTTCTACTTCTGTCAATCAATAATAGATTTCTAGGAAAAACCGCCAAAGAAGACAACGGCCGTATTCCTGGATATGACCTCAGCTTTTGATCGAGTGTAGAAATTTTTTGAAAGGCTGCACAACATCGGAGTAAGAGGAAAAACCTTAATCTGGATTGCAGACTTCTTAAGGGGAAGAAGGATAAAGGTTCGGGTCAATGGAACATTTTCCAAGGACCAAAGAACATGGGCTGGTGTACCTCAGGGATTTGTGCTCAGTCCTCTACTCTTCTCGCTATATATTAACCGTTGTTTATGTAAATAGATGAATATTATTTGTATTATTTAAAACCTCATTATGTAAAAATATATGTATATATAAATTGGACATTTGTTGTTGGCCATGGTCAAGTTTGAGCTCTTGTACGTCTAATTACGACACAACAAAAGTGGCGACGAGGATGCGCGATCTACAGAGCCAGTAAAAAGCTGAGGAAAACGGCGTCTATGCAAGTATAACAACTACATCTTTTAAACAAATCTGACTCTCGGATTATGGAGAGGAAAAATATGAAAATGGGTTAAGATTACATCTTTTAAACTATCTGGATCAAGAAAACAAAGGAGTAGAAAAGAACAGCATGACAAGTTCAAAGTTAATATTACCTTTTAGATGCTATAGCCCAGTGGAGGACACTTCGATCTTTTTGTACAAAAATTTGAGGCTTTCTTTTTGGCATCTGAAGGAGGAGATTAAAGTGCTGATTTTTACCTCGCTACCAGATTCTGAAACTTTGAAGCAGGGAAACGACATTTTCTTCCTGGTCTAATGAAAGATCAACCCTATGATACTATAATTCAAAGAATTAAGCTGCATTTGGATCCAAAGAAGAAAGTGATACCACAGCGATGAAGATTTTTAAAGAGAATTCAACAGGAAGGAGAATCAATTTCGGAATATCTTAGAGAATTGAAACATTTGGCAATAAATTGCAATTTCGTCGATATGTTGGGAACCATGATGCGAGACCGTTTTGTGGCTGGAATCAAGTCGGAAATCCTGCAAAAGAAGCTACTACAAGAGGACGACGATGTCACCCTGGATAAAGTTTTTGCAGTGGCGATCTCGTTCGAATTGGCGGAGATAAATACAAGAGAATTACAAGATAAATTAGTGGCCAAGATATCCCCTGTGAATTGAAAGGATAAAAAGGGTGAGTACAATAATAGTACGGCGCAGTATAGGCCTTTCAGGCAAAGTGGCAAAGGCAAAATAGTGTGTTATAGATGTGGTGAAAGACATTCACACGTGGCATCTGTTTTACCTCATAGAACAAAGACTTGTTTTAAAATGTAATAAACTGGGTCATTTAAGTAGGGTCTGCAAAGCTAGTAAAAGAATGTGGGGATGTAAATTTGTACAAGAGGACTCTATATATTCTGTACAGGGCGAAACTGATGCCACAATAAATTTAACAGTAGATGATTATTCTTTGTGCTTTACAATAGATACAGGAAGTCCAGTTACGTTAATACCTTAAGATATTTATAAGAATTATTGGCAAGGTAAAATATTATTTCCAACAAATTTAAGATTAAAATCCTTTTGTGGTAAATCAATAGAGATTATAGATCAAAGAAATGTTTTTGTAAAAGAAACCAACCAATATTTACGATTAATAGTTGTAAATGAAAAATCCAAGTGATTTTGTTAGAAAGAGAATGGCTTAAACAGTTAAAACTTGATTATTCTAGATTGTTTGCATTAAAATTTTAAATAATGAATATGATAGAAATATATTTAAATATATAAAAATTTGATGGATAGGTATGCAGATTTGTTTAACAAAGATTTGGGCTGTCTAAAGGACGTTAGAATACATTTTAATTTAAAAAAGGATGTGACTCCTGTGTTTTGTAAGGCCAGAAGTTTACCTTTCTCTCTAAAAAACAAAGTAGAGAATGAAATTGATCGTTTAGTGAATTCTTGAATTTTATAACCTATAGTTCATGCATATTGGACCGCTCCAATAGTACCAGTATTAAAAAAGGATGGTAGTGTAAGGATATGTGGTGACTTTAGATGTACAGCTAATAAAGCAATAGAATTAGATAGGTATCCCCTTCCATCGATCGATGAGATCTTTTTAAAATTATCTAGAAGCACCGTATTTTCGACTCTAGACCTATCACAGGCTTACTTACAAGTAATGTTAGCGGAAGAAGCCAAAGCTGTTGTTGATATAAACACAACAAAGAGGTTGTTTTCTTATAAAAGACTACCATATGACGTAGCGGTAGCACCAAATAAATTTCAGAGGATTATGGAAGGCCTATTTTCTGATTTGCCAGGTGTGGCCTGCTACATAGATGATATTTTGGTTGCAGGAAAAGACTTTGAAGATCATGAACAAAAGTTGGATCTAGTGTTTAGATGATTGCTAGAAAAAGGTTTAAAGTTAAACAGATATAAATGTAAATTTAAAACCTAAAGAATGTTTCGCAATTGAGACCTTTCATAGGACTCTTAATTTATTATTATAGATTCATAAAGAATATAGCAAACATTTGAGCGCTATTCTATCAATTTTTGAATAAAAATTGTAGATGGAATTGGACGAAAAAATATCGAATGTTATTTAAAAAATGTAAATCATTATTAATAGACTATAAACTAGGCGTAATTCTGAGTCATAGAAATGATAGAAAGGAAGAATGTTCTATAGATTTTGCTTCTAGAACATTAACTGAAGCGGAAAAACGTTTCTCTCAACTAGAAAAGAAAGCGTTGAGCATAACTTTTGGCGTTGAGAAATTCAGGCAATACTTACTGGGACGAAAATTTGTATTGGTCACAGACAACCGACCCTTAATTCATATATTTTCACCTCATAAACCAATTCCCATTTGTGCATAATCCAGAATTAAAAGATGGTCCTTAAAATTAGCTGCATTTAATTATACTGTGGAATTTCGAAAAACTAGTGATAATTCCAATGTTGACGCATTGTCACGTCTTCCTTTTGAATCGAGTGTCAGGGAATTTCTTGATGAAGACCAGGTACTTCTTCTTAGGAAGTCGAATGAGGTACCGTTCTCTTTTATGGAGGTGGCTAATGAGACGCCCCAAGATAAAATACTGTCTATAGTATTAAGGAATGTTAGAGAAGGCAACTGTGTGTGTGTGTGGAAATTCACAAGGGTACCGAGAGAAAACCCACTAGCTCCTCATTATAAGATCAATGAGGAATTAAGTTTGGAGTTTGGTTGTCTTCAATGGCGTGAAAGAGTGGTAATTCCCCAAAAATTAAGATCTTTAATATCAAATGACTTGCATGAAATACACATGGGGATTGTTAAAATGAAGATGATTGCCAGACGGTATTTTCTGGTGGCCAGGCATAGACAGTAACATCGAGGAGTTAACTAGAGAATGTAGAGTATGCCAAGAATCGGCAAGCATGCCCCCGGCTACCATCTCGGAATGGACTTGGCCCGAAAAACCGTGGCATCGACTTCATCTTGATTTAGCGGGTCCGTTCATGGGAAGAATGTTTTTGGTTCTCGTGGACACATACTCAAAGTGGATAGAATTTTTTTATCATCAAAGATATTACCAGAAAAACGATTATAAGTCCTCTTAGAGAAATTCTCGCCAGAATTGGATTGCCCTAATTTTTTTGTTACAGATAACGGAAGACAGTTTGTCTCCGGTGAATTCGAGCAATTTACCAAAATGAATGGTATACGGCACACTAAGACCAGTCCGTATAATCCTAGTACAAATGGTTTAGCTGAGAGATATGTAAGAGAGTTTAAAAACCTTTTGAGAAAGAATAATGGGAAGGATGATTTAGAGACGAATCTACAAAGTTTCCTATTTGCTCATAGAGCATTCCCCCAAACTGTAATAAAGGAATTCCCCTGCGGAACTGCTAATGAAGAGAAGTTTAAGATCAAGATTCTCGAATTTAATACCAAGATGGGAAATCCGCGAGAGGAATTTCATGAGGCCGTAAGAAGGCAGGAGCAGTTTACTACAGGTTGCGAGGTTTATTTCCGCAACTATGCAACTGGACCTAAACGGTAAAAAGGTACCATTTTGGAATTATTGAGCTACCGTCACTACCTTATAAGTTGCGAGGGCGTTGTGTATAGGAAGAATATCAATCAATTGCGACCTGTGAGAAAGAAACAAGTGGAGACAAGAAATTTGATACTTCCTCGAACATCAGGAATGAAGCCTGTAGGTGGAAGTCAGAAATAAAGTGAAGAGGAGGTTCCAGAGGTTACATCAGGAAACAAGGAGGAGACTGCTTCTGTGCACGTACCCTCTTGCACTCCTATACCAGGGCCTGTTGCTGTGCATGTGCCCTCTTGCACTCCTAAACCGGAGGCTGCCGCTGTGCAAGTGCCCGTCCGCAGTTCTAGACCTCAGAGAGCCAGGAAACCCCTAGACCGGCTGGAGTATTATTAAGGGGGGAGATGTGTTGTGTATGTAAATAGATGAATATTATTTGCATTCTTTAAAGTCTCATTACATACAGTCTCATTACATATATTCTTAAAATATATGTGTATATATAAATTGGATATTTTTTGTTGGCCAAACGAAAAGAATCTGAGGCTCTTTATTGGACACGACAAAAACAAAAACGGCATTCCAGAGTAGAATAAATCATCAGAGATAGATAAATATTTTTCAAATGAATTAAAATAAATATAATCGATACTGAGAGAGAGTTGAATTTAAAAAAATAGAAAATTATTATTTTCGAAATATAAATATCTGAGAGGATTCCAGCAAACCGCATCTAAAATATCAGGGTTTTTTTTGCTACATGTTTTAATTTGCATATACCTATTTTACATATCTCAGATTGTATTAAAAAATCGTTAACCATTTCTTCTAACTTTTGGCGAAATGGTGTTTTATTAATTTATCATTTGATATTATTAGGGTTCTTTCCTGGTATTCAAAAAGTAAAAATACGTGTCGTTCAGATATATTTTTCAATTTATTAAACAATTTGGCCGCTGAATGGCTGATTCTGGTAGGGCGCCATCTAGCGAATAAAGTTGTAACTAAAATCAATTTCGAATTTTTCATTATTTGCCATAAAAAATCCCATTGCATCCTGAACACAATGGTGTTTACCGCATTGCTCTAGCGCAAATATTCGCGGAGTTATTAATTTTTAAAGTTGTGCGGGACTTTTGGATCACCCTGTATATGCTAAAAGGTACAACTTCTTCAAGTTTTGTCCATGAGTGTATTTTTTATTATTAATATATTTTATGCACCTATAATTCGATGATAGAAAAATAAGATGAGAAAGCTTGGCTCATCAGTGTTAAACCCTCTCAGCGATTTCGCCAATTCAATCGGTAGACTGCTCTACTATTGTATATTTTACTGAATTCCTTGTATAGTGTATAAATAAGGCACGCTAATGGTATTCGCGTAATCTATGGACATCTAAATAACTTTATATTTACATGAAAATGAATAATACAATATAATGCGGCCTATGATTGTAGAACGACATTTGACAATTTTACCCCAAATGTTTTCTTTTGAAGGAAAAATCGTAATTTTCTATTTTAAGGGAAATAACGATTATTTCTATCCTCGGGGATGAAGTATGAAAGGATGAATTGTGAAGAGTAATGATGAACGGAAAAATAAAGTGTCCAGTGATGGGAATAATCCTTACACTTTGCAATTCATTCTTTCATACTTTATCCCTAAGGATAGAAATAATCGTTATTTCACCTTAAAATAAAAATTACAATTTTTCTTTCGAAAGAAATATTTCGGTAAAATTGTCAAATGTTCTACAAGAAAATGAATCTAAAGGCTCTCTCTCTGCACATATATCATCTTATATAAAACTTCATTTTAACACCAATAAAAAATATTTATAAGGTTATCCGAAAAATTCGTAAACATATCATGATTGTGATTTATATTTTGCAAGTGTTTACGAACCTTTCGTACAACTTTGGTAATATTGGTAACCTTGGTAAAATTATAGAATAATTCTTATAGAAGAATGATTTAATCTCTGATGTTCTATATCAAGGGTGGTCAATCAGCAGGTGGACCAAGTTTCAGAATTACAAGGTTGTCCCAAAAGTTCGTAAACACTTGCAAAATATAAATCATAAAATGTTTATGAACTTTTGGGACAAACTTATATTTAATATTTTTCACATACATTTTTTTCAATTTCTAATCAAATGATGTATTTGTCATCATGAAAATTTAATTAATTTATTTATCTTAAAGGTAGAGGCTGCCTGGCCGGCATTTATAATTCTTGAAAATAAAGATACTTCGGCCAGTAAATCTTTTTATTACCTCGACGTTTCTACAAAAATCCTTTATCCTCGTCAGGAGCAAACAAAAATTAAAAAATTTGTCAAGCCGGTAAAATTATAATTGAAATATCAATTGAAATTCTATAGTGATGAAATTCAGATTTACCTACAATTCTCGTTTTTAGATGTTTGGTAGACAGGCAATGTACAAATGAGTGTACATTTTTGTAATCGAATACAATACCTATATAATTTGTTTTAAACTTTATTATTAGCACAAATATATATTTCGATTCAGATTTCAAATCACATTCTTCCAAAGTAATCTTTGAATTATAAAAAAGATAAAAAGTAAATGGAGCAATTATTCGGTTCACTAATTGTGATCCAAATTAAATACAACACCGCTCAATGCTCGTTCAGTAGGAAAAGCAATTACCTTTCACCAAGCTTGGATCTGTTTATTGGACAGTGTTCTTGATTTGTGTTCTCAGAACTGTGAGGTAGAATCGATATTTATAAAGAATGTATAACTGATTCACATGAATATTCTATCCATTGTATATTTGTGTGAATTTAATCTAATGGAAAATGATTATTCTATTTTATAACTATGGAAATTAGGTCTGGATATGACTATTTATCCTTCATTTAAAGCTGTACTATAGAAAATAATATTTTATAAGTAGTATTTTAAAAGTACATATATGATAAATTAAAATATTTTATTTAAAATTGTTATATCAAAATATTATTTTATTTAAAATTATATATTTCATAGATACAAATACTCTATTAAATCGACCGCCAGAGGTCACGCTTCACCTATATAAACTCATTGTTGTTTTATCCCAATGGCCGGCTCAAACCTTTTGCACATTATGTAAATAATCTTTTGTTTTCCTTATTCTACTCGCCCTAAGTCAGGCATTACTTTAATCAAATTATGTTCTTATATATTACTTTAGGTCAATTAAAACAATCTCTTATCAAAACCATTATTATGTTTATTTCAAGATTTAACCACGACTGCATCACCATTACAATAATCCTCAACATGATCTAAAATTCAAGCAGAAAATCAAATCTCATTTGTTTTTATAACATATATATATATATATGGCCATATAATAATGCCACATATAGAAAAAGTATCCTATATAAAGATGTTTAAATAAATATAATCACACACATACAGTTTTTTTAAGACCATCAGTCTTATACAGATCACCACAGGGAGGAAACATAAATAGAACTCCTATACTCCAGGCAGCGCGGAGCCCAACAGCCTCCAGGGCCGACGCATGTCCAGTGGCCACAGAATTCACAGTGAATAGATTAACGTATCACTGAAAAGGCAAGTGTGGAATCAGCCGCATTTTAGTCTTTGCTTTCCTCATCCAAATGGACCACGATATTCGGCGATTCTATTAATCTCCTCCGAACGATGGCTGCGGCCTTGTAAACAAATATAATCTGTAAGAGGAGGCATGAAGAGGGGAATAGAAAATTGTCTACTAAGATTAAGTCTAAACAACCACTTTATCTCAAAATTTTACATAATGGCCATTGAATTCTTATAACTAAGGGGTCACTTCACCATTCCAATCGGAGAAGAGTAAAATGATGTTCTGAGGGCAGAACTCTTCAAAGCCGACTCCACTTAGGTTGTCTCTTGGTTGAACTCGGTCTTTCTTTCTCTTCTCTGGTCTACTTCTCACGGGTTCTTGCTCTTGTTCAAGTCTAGTGCTAATATATAGATTCCTCCACGCCTCAACCATAATGTATAACATCAAATATTTCTGATTCGTTTCCACTTAAAATCCCCTGAGTATTATACAAATACAAATTACAAACTTACTAATCACTCAACATACAGACAGAATGAGTTTCATGTATTTTCTCTCCGGAGAGGTTCGCGCAAATCCTGAAAAGATACAGTGCAATTCCCATATATAAACATATCCTAATCCTTTATCACCCGTCTCAGAGTAAATATTAAAAGGTGCCCCTACGATACTATTAATAACATTCAAATATCGATATTTAGCTCATTTGTGCCCATTGTGAAAACCTTCACCATTTTCTATATTATATTCCTGTTATCCAATACTATATTTCCATATTGGACTATACTAGATACGTTACTCAACGAGATTCAATTCAGAACCTTCCACGAGTGTTTCAGAAGACTTGTACAATTTGATAACATGCACAGTTATGAAATTTCTCTGAGTGTTATTCAATTTTGAGCAAAATGACTCCACCCCTAAACTTATTTCATTTTAAAATGGCAAGGCAAGACGTTATTTTCGAGGTCTCTAATTCGCCTCTGACTATAAATACTTTTACTTCGTGGTGATATTTATATCTCATTGCCGACCACAATTTGGCAAATTTGCGGGAATTCCGTTGGTCTGCCCTTTAAAAGAGTAATTTCTTCTGTCATAGAAGAGAATAACTTGTCCTGATTCAAAACGAAATCAAAATGTTTTCAGTATAACAAGGCCAATAATGATATAGTCCATAATATTAGGTACATACCCAGGAAGCTAAATTGTATCTCTAATGGAACTAATTTGTATCTCTAGAAACACCTGGTGATGTATAGATGTATGCTTCCAAGTTGTTGTAGCGATGGAAGGGCGTTGTCAGTAATTTCATCTGCTGGGTTTTGATGTTAGTTGATTGAATAGACTTGTTCGAAGAATGATGGTGTTTACTCCGGTGTCGATGACCATTAGGCAAGAAAGTCCATTATCATTTACTAGAAAAGATAAGGCCTGTATGGCTTTGAGTCGGGCTTTTCTTGAGCCGACCTCTGCCTAGCGAGTTCCACTAATTGTCTTTTTCCTGGTTGCCTGGGAGGTTTATTTGCGTCTTTAGAATAGTTGGGGACATTTTTAGTTGCAGAGTTTTTCTACGAACTGTTATTGGGTTAGAAAATCTTAAATATCACTTGGACAATAAAGGAAAGCAAGCTGTGATAGTCTCTGGCTATGATTCTTCTCGCAATGATTCGCTTCAATCTTGAATATTATTTTGGAAAAGAATTGCGTGAAACTTCTGATAATTTTCCTTTCCCTATATTTCACTTAGAAGGTCGATCAGAGCTCTATATTCGAGCTACTGTTACACAGGTATAGTCTCTAGAACTTCGTATGCTGGACCAGGAAACACCGCCGCTGAAGCAACCGCCATCTCGATGTCGGTTCATCGATTGACTCGGGAAACGACAACATTCTGCGACCTAAAGGTAGGTCATGAAGAGGTACCATCAACGCTTGGAGGCTTAACCTTGAAGCTGGTCGTATTTCGTGTGAATACTGTTCGTGACTGACCAGTTCATCGATTGACTCGGGAAACGACAACATTCTTCGTTATAAAGATAGGTCATGAAGATTGCGATCAATGTTTAGACACTTTACATTGAAGCTGGTCGTATTTCGTGTAGGAAAGTCCGAGACAGATTGAGATTAGGAAACGCTGGTCATGAGATGAACGGTAGTGAAGAAGTAACATTTCCTTTTGAAGCATTGATATAAAAGTTCGTTGACCACAGAAGATAGTATTCTTTCAAATACGCATGTTGAGAGGTTCCAGCAGTTTAGAGATTTATTCTCTAATTATGCTGATTGTTGCTCCCTATTTGTAGTGATTTCTCTTGTTGAATGTCAAACCTTTCAGAAAGATTTTCTTCACTTCCGTAAATAAAGTCTGTGGAACCTCTGATTGCTTTGCCAACATTCTTCAAGTTTCCATTGGCATCAAAGACTTTTCCTTATAAAACAGAGATGCCACTTCTGGAACCAAATGATGTGTATTTTATTTGGATGTTCAGGATGATCAAATGAGAAAACGAGATCTAAAAAATTCTTTTACACGTATTCAATCCTTCCTTAACAATTTTACAAAACAACAAAAAACGGTCGGAAACCAACGGTGTAAACCATTCTTCCACCGACCCCCGCCATGGATACATGAATAATTAAAATAATGTTAATATAATTACAGCCTTAATGGAAATCATAGAGCTTATATAGATAATAATATTAAAGAGATATTAACACTAATTGTAATTGTTATATAAGGTGATTTGCCAACACATGAAGGTCAGCGTTAATTGTAATATTGAATGAAGATAGCCTATCTCTCAAGAGAGAAGAGAGAGAATACTTGAATTTAACAATCCTACTTGGAAATTAGAATATTATTTTCACATATACTGACATTGCTAATATTGTCCGTGAAGTCGAGTTCGACTTTTGGGGACATTAATAGACAAATATTTTCAATTTTTTATATAAGTGATCAACAATCGCAGCTCATTTAGTGATCATCCGGTACCTTTCCTGATTCCTTCTAGCGATCTCATTGTAGGTCTTCCTCTTCCTAATTTTTTAACATCTTCATTTCTAAACCATTTTTTCTGATTATTTGTCCGTAGTAGGTCAATCTTTGTTTACCTATTTGGGATTCTAGGGATCTAATAGTATAAAAGATTATTATTGAAATATTTGTTCTTTTTTTCTGTCCATGGCACTCTGGGTAGATTTCCTCATTTCAAAATCTGAGAATCAAGTAAACATATCCATAAGTTACAACACAGAGAATACTAATGCATCTACAATTCTCTTATCCGTCTTAAATCAAATTCCTATATCTTTCATAATCTTGTCTACTTTCATCAGTTTATCCTTTCCTAGTGCTATTCTTCTTTTTACTTCCTCTAATAAACCTCCATCTCATCAATTCTAGATTCCAAGAATAGGAAGTGATAAACTTTATTAATAATTTCTTGATGAATTTAAAATCTATTTATATTATCGGTAGTTAGAATTTTTGTCTTGATCGTATTATTTTTTAAACAAGAATTTTCAATTACTTCTTTAACTTTTACAATAATCACTTTTAGGTTTTGTTTTCTGCTAGGAGTGTGGTTTTATCAGCATAGCAAAGCTTAATTAAAACCACTTCTGTACCAGTCACTGCCGAGAAAAATAATATGGACAAAATATTGGCATAGAAATTTCTAAATCACTCTAGAAATATTTTTCTCAGAAAGTTACTTTGTCTCCACCCTTGAAGTTGATATTACTAAGTGAGCTCTTGCCAAACTACAAATTCGAAATATAAAAATAATTAGTTACTCTGATAACGTGTCAATAGTATGTTGAAAAAGGCTCAAAATATTTCGATAGAATATCATTAAAAAAGATTGACCTATGGTACAATAAAAATGAATCAAATATCAGCTTTGAGGAACAAACACATTGCATCTACATAACAAAAATAAAGATGTGAAAAATAGACACTTCGGCCAGTTAGAGTTTTTATTTTCTCAACGTTCTAACAAAAATCTTTTGTCTTCGTCAGAAGAAAAAAAAAAGGGCTAATCGTTATATTAATAAAAAAAACTCTAACTGGCCGAAGAGTCATATTTTCACAGAAATATGAATGCTGGCCAGACAACCTCTATCTTTAGGCTAAAAATAAAGTCCCTATCAAATTTAAAAACGAAATCATTGCACCTGTAACCGCTTTTAACTTTGGTCTCTTCTTAGCGATTTCTATTTGTCATCGAGGAACATTTTTTAAACCTTTTTCCCAAGATTTTTTAAAATATTATAATTGGATTCTCCTAGTACAGAATCTATCACTGTTACATATCTGAGAAATTGCAATTTCACTTTATACTACTATTTTCTTACCTGTGAATCAGATGCTTTAGTGTTACACCACTGGTAAAGTGGTAGGGCTGATGATATTGCCACGTGGAAAGACAAACTTCAGGATGACACAGCAATTTATTTAAGGCAAGAACAAACTATGAATGATAAAAAAAAAGATAAGCAATGAGGGAAGTTTACACAGAGAGTAGTAAAATATAAACATAAAAAATGATACTTTGTTAATAACCATTACACCTGAAATTAAAAATTCTTGGAGTTTATTTGGCTAATAATAGAAAGAAAAAAATAAATTTAGGACCTCCTTTAAATAATATAATAAACATTGTGACAAGTCTTGGGGTTTAAATACTTAAAAAATACTAATCTCTTTCCTTAGGCCAATACGTGTAGCCTTAATTGTGAAGTAAAAATATGGTTTAAACTTCAAATATATATTTATATAAAAGATTATATATATATTGATTTCATTTTAATATCAAAAATTACCCTAGAGGCATAGAAACATTCAAAGCGACATCCTAAAATTGTTAACATTTGTAATAATTATTTTTGGCATTAATTTTACATATTTTATCGATAGATGACAATTGAATTTGTAATTATCCTATAATTGTGTACACAGTTTTTCCAATAATCCAATAACGTATTATGTGGAATCTTAGAATTATGAAATCGGATTTTAAATTTTCTCAGTAGATATAGACTACTAATTGATTCAATAATTTATCATTTAAAAAAACTAAAGTTGTATTCCAAATTCTCTACACAATCATCTAAAATATTTTCGACTTTATTGTATCAATACGCAGTTTATAACAAATTATAGAACTTTGAAAGATTTTTTAAAAATAAATGAAGTAGTGTGATGGAATTAAGATGTACATGAGGCTTTGATAAACAAACTTCAAACCATATGTATAAATGTGAATTTGTGCTTGCATCAGGTGGCTAAATTGAGAAGAAGGGTATTTCCTGATCGATGATTATATATATTTTAAAATTATATACTGAATTTTATTTTAAATATATATAAATATATATATGAGCAACATTTTAACAAATATTTTCAGATAAATTAGAAATGTGCACCTTTTTTAGGACTTCCAGCAGACTGTATTCTTTGAAAATTCTGAATTAGAGAAAGTCCGCTCTTTGCTTATATCTGTAAATATATCTACAGAGATTGCTATACAAGAAAATTACTGATTAATTCGGTAGTTTTGGTAAAGGAAAGTAACAAACATCTATTTATTATTTTCTACTCTTTTATATATTTTGAAAGATTACAATGTTGATAGAAATACATCAAACTGTTATCTTGATTTCCTGAATCAATATTTGTTTAATTTCTATATTTTAAGATCGAGATTATTTTAATAACTACTTCCAAACCTTACGCTATATATCCTGGTGTAATATTATCCAGATAGGTCATAAGATACTCTATAGGTTTAAGATACTCTATGGGTCTCTATTATATGGTATCAAATCCTCTAAAAAGTTCTCTGGGATATCCCTATAATTATAATAGAAAAGCTGAGACAATGGGACCTAATGAAAATCGTTTAAACGACTTGAGTAATAAGAAACAACAACAACTCTATGGGTCAAACACAAAAACGTATTTATATTTTATTTAAATGAATGATGTAATATTTATTATTGTATATTACCTCTTTTTTGTATACTAGATCCCTTGTTATGATTACCCATACAAAATAATACAAAGCATGTCTGCTTAAAAATAAATAAAGGATGTTTTTTACACTCTTTTGAGACCATCTTGAAGAGGCTGGTTGGCATTCATAGTTCTTCAAAATGAAAGATAATTCAGCCAGAAATTGTTTTATGTGTGATAAAGTTTAAAATTTTATAACCTAAAGATATAGATAGTTTAAAATTAGTTGAAAATTATAAAAATCAGGAAGTTTAAGAGTTTCCTTAGCTAACGTATTAGGTCGGTATAAAATGAAAAGACTTCTAATGGATTTCAAATCCTTCGGGAATCAAAGGTTCATGGAAACTTTGGCAAATATATTAGAACCTGTTCTTTTCCTGCGTACAGTTGGTAATATTGGGAAGCCGCGTTTAGGTGAAAGGTAAATTTGATAATGTTATAATATTGTATGTCCCTCTATTTGCTCATTACATATCGTAGCTATCATTCAATTCTTAAATGAATAATTTAGAATAATATTTTGTCTCAATTTGTATAAGAGTTAATTTAAAATATTTTTATATCTATAGAATTTTATAAAATTATGTAAAATAGAATCTGATTATATTTAACTCGTGTTTTATTGGCGAATTATTTTGACAGGTTTTCTCCTGTAGAAGGGTGTCCGTGCCTGAAAGCTAGAGAATAATAAAAAAATTGAAAATACAATTTTCCCTGGGGGGCATGATTAATTTTACTAAATTTTGTCTATATATATGGCATTTAAATGATGGTGAAAACCTATATACAACAACAACAACAACAACAAAGGCCTTTATTTAGGGCACCCCGCCCCATACAGGATTCGCCGTATTTACACGTCAACAAGAGGAGAGGGAAGAGGAAACATTTACAACAAAATAAAGTTTGTCTCGCATTCAGTTACCTATTTACAGATAGGTCATCCTCCAGTATCCTTTGTCCTGCGTGAAAACCTATATATATGTTTCAATATTTTAATTATATAGACATTTATAAATCAACATAGATAAACTGAAGTATATATATAGAGAATTATGATATATACCATATATATTTATATTTCAGTATATTGTTCTAGTGTCGCTGTAAATGGCTCTTCAATATACATTATTATTAGAAATGAGTCGTGCTATTTGCTAAAGAATTTCGTTTTAAAATATTTATTTATTTAATGCAGCCTTTTTTGAAAAATAAAAGGCTGAAAAATGAATTAAATTTTTATTTTTATAAAGTCTTTCTGTTTATAAAATATTCAATAAAATATTCCCAAACCTATTACATTTAATATATAATTTATCACGTCCCTATTTTATAATATTGTCAATGATAAATTAAGGACAATTAATCATATAAAAGGCGTTGCATAACCTAATTATATATTATTATTTTTAAATAAAGGTGTCGTAAAAATTATGTTAAACATTTTATATTTAATATTGAATTAAAATTAAATTAATTATTTATATTTTGTGTATTTTTCTTAAAAAAATATATAATATATGCTTTTCATTTTTCTACCTAATGCGGTTGATAAGGTTTCTCGACTGCAACTTATGTTTACACATATATAACCTATTTTAACTGAGATAGTTTTCAGAAGCGATGTTTCAGATTGGATGAATCGTATGCCGCTACACATCTGTGTCGATTAATATCATTTAAAAATATATATCTAAGCATATCTTGACCAGTCACATGAGCTTTTAGATGGCAGAGCGCCATCTTGTGGAACAGAAATCAACAAGACGTTGATTTCGCCTGATTGCTGATATTTGGCCAACCCATCTTCTTAATATATCAAGCAAATCCAACCACTCATATGAGCGTGGTCAGAATATGTCTCTATTGATTTCAATACCAACACCTGACCTTTTTCAAATACATGTAATATAACCCTATATATATGTATATGCAGTATTATTTAATCACATTTAGCCATATTTATATATCTTCGTTATTTTAAAATATATTTTTATAAGTATAAAAACATTTAATACTTTTGAAATGGCCACTATCTATTTACTAAGTGCAAAACAAATACGTTCCGAAATGGAAGCCAACGCCAGGTATTCAGATTTAAAACTCAGACAACATACTTGCTCACTGAAGTCGAAAATATGAAGAAGATATTCTATACTAAAGCAGGTTTAAATACTCAATGGCACCTTCTTGAACGCTCTTTCTTGAATTGAAAGTACCCTACAGGATACTGGTATCAACCTCGCTGTTTTCATCCTCGTTAACCCAGACAAGAATCATCAGGGCCTTCAATTGAAAAGTACAAAAACGACCAAAAATATACTCTAACTTGATATTAATATCATTTTTTTTTCATAATTTCAAGTGTATTCATATATACATATATTAAATCTTTTGAAAATAGAGAAATCCATAAATAAATCTTTAATTAAAAAGGCATATATTGGATCAAAATATCATTTATTTTACCAATATTTCATTTGGCTGAACCTTAACATTTATCAAGGTGTTATAACATATTAATGTGTGTCAACAACAAACTCAGCGCCACATAACTTCAACAGGATTAAGTTTTAAAAATATTTTTTTTATTCAATGGGGAGTTTGTTGTTGACACTCATTAATATGTTATAATACCTTGATAAAAGTTGGCATTCAGCCAACTAAAATATTGGTAAAATAAATTATTTTTTGAGCCAATATATGCCTTTTTAATTAAAAATATATCGAACAATATAAATATTTATGGACATTTCAATCAATATTTACAAAAATGTCATATAATTATTTATAAATATTCATTTTCTCAAATAAATTAGTATAAGTACTGTATTATGTATGCAATAGAGAGAAAATAACTTTGAACATACAACTAATCAATAAATACCTCTGGAAAATTGAGAAGAATGGATAAAATAAGTAATTCCAGGAGGAGAGCACCCTATAGATTTAAATGGGCCTATAACAAAACTGTACGATTAATGGAATTAAGCCGCCAATTACATTTCAACCGAACTTAATGTGCTTATTCAGTCTTCTTGTGGGAGATTTGCCGCCTGAATGGCTCCTGATTGGCTGGACGTACCATCCAGGCCTCTTTAATAGCCTTCTTTTATAAGGCACCTGCTCTTTTTCATATAACAAATGCTCTAATGGCAGGGGAATCTATACTTCTTTACCCTCTTTCCGAGTTGCTACGTATACTCTTATAACAACTTCAACCGAATTAATAAATTCAATTATATATTTGATAAATTCAATTCAAAATATAGGTCATCTATAAGTCTGAAAATCAATTTTAATGAAGGAAAAATATGAGTAGAGTATATTTTAAATTTTGAATATAATATTAAGTTATTATAATTCATTAGCGCGCTATCTGTTATGAAAATTCGAAACTATTATAGACGTGTATGATTCTTTTTGAAATTAAACAATTTCTACTGCCCTTACTGCTACGGAAAAATAAATGGGAGGGCCTGGTTTATCAGTAGTGAATCCTCCCAAAAGTTTCGCCAGTTTAATTGAGTAATTATTACTAAAATTAATGTTATCTACTTTCGAATTTTGAAAGCGCGGATATTTATCAGTGTGGAGTCTGAGAGGATCATATTAATCCTAAATTCAAATTTTTTCAGGCTGAAGAAAGTGTAAAAAATAATATTTTATTCATTTTAACAATATTTTACTTTGTCTTACTATATAGGACCTCTATTCAAATAAATAAAATACTGTTAAAATAAAAAATACATATATTTTTACACTTTATTTAGCCTTTACTATGTTACGTTTTATAAAATATTCCAAATTAAATTTGGAAATTGTGTGTGTGTTATGGAAAAAATGCGTAAAGGTATGTGAGTATGTATTTATATAATATTTTAGTTATCATTAGAATTCCTAGCTATAAAAGATTTCCAAACATTCAATTCGAGATTTGTCATAATTAAAGGTTCCTTTTTTTCATAATTTAACGTTAGTTATGAATTGAGCATGGATCATATTAATGGGCTCGTTTAAGATCTTAAAGTGTGTTTGTAAGATGATTATCCTTTATTTAATAAAATAAAAAAAAATAGAAAGATATATATATATTTGAAAATAGAGCAATCGATTAATAAATCTTTAATTAAAAGGCATATATTGGATCAAAATATCATATATTTTACCAATATTTCAGTTGGCTGAACGCTAACCTTTATCAAGGTGTTATAACATTTTAAAATGTGTCAACAACAAACTTAACCAACTGAAATATTGGTAAAATAAATGATATTTTGATCCAATATATGCCTTTTTATTAAATAAATATATTATAATATTTTTTTGAAAAGAGGAATTATTATTTTGATGATATAATTAATGAGATTTTTTTTAACAAATGAATATAATATGGTATTGAATCTAGTCGAGGAAAAAATAAAAGCGTTTTAGATGACAATTTCTTTATAATTGATATTTCGAAATATAAAACATGATTTGAGAAAGGTAATAGCTGTTTTGAGGCGAAAAGAATGAGGTAAATAAAAGAATAAATTACGTATTTACATACCTACCTCGGCATCTGGCGGTCTACTTTACAGAGTAGTTAAATCTTGGAAATATAATATGATATTATATTTTCTATTTAATTAAAAAAGCCATATATCGGATCAAAATATTATTTATTTTACCATTATTTCAGAAGGCTGAACGCCAACCTTTATCAAGGTATGAAAACATTTTTGGGCGTCGGTGGAAGGATGGTCTTAAACGTTGGGTTTCGACCGCTACGACCAGGGTTCGATTTCCACATTGGGCACATTTTCTGATTTAAAGAAATGCTTCAATGGCTCCCGATTTTTGCAAAGGTTAAACCCCACCAGCTAAGCAAATAACAAAACGGGTCTCTAGAACATTTGTAAATACAAAGTCGAACTGATTTTTCCATATGTAGACATGTGATACATTTACAGTAAAAGTTGTCGCTACTTCTACCCACCATAATTATCATAGTATGTACCCCGTGTACTTGGAATAGGCAAAAGGTAAACATTATCTATAGTATTTAAGACGAATAATCCTTTCAGTATATCATAATAACGATTAGATTCGATAAGGATAAGTTTCTTTTTTTGTAAAATCAATACGAGCTTTCGGGCGCAAGCTGCCCTTCTAAAGGATTAAAGGATACAATTTCAAATAAACATGTATGTACAAATATGCGGGCATGTGATCCACTCACGCTATACAAGACCAAAGCAAGATATCATTTAAATAAAATATATATATTTGTACATACATGTTTATTTGAAATTGTATCCTTTAATCCTCTAGAAGGGCAGCTTGCGCCCGAAAGCTCGTATTGATTTTACAAAAAAAGAAACTTATCCTTATCGAATCTAATCGTTATTATATTATCTATAGTATTTTTGAATAAAAACAGAGCTTTCTCTCTCTAACTGAGAGAGTAAATATATTATATTCCCAATATATAATATTTATGATTGTCTGAGAAAGAAATAGAGTTAATATTTTAACTACACACACAGAAGGGCAAATTGAGAAATAGATCTTTTTGAATGCTACCAAAGAATAGAATAACAAAGAACCCACTGGTGTCGTTTGCACCAAAAGCCGCTATTAATTATTGCTTTCAATTTAAAACGCCATTTTACTGTGAGTATTCTCTCTTTTAGATAGATTTTTCTCATTAAATTAAATTAATAAGCAAATTTTTTAAAAGTCTTTTCCTTTTAACCAAATAATGATTGTAATTATTTTTCCTAAATTGTCAAAAGAATTCAGTGATGATAAGATGTCAGTGTTGCTGTTTATTAAATGGCTTTAGGGTATTTTCTCTGACAGACAATTTTAAAAATGGTTGATTGTAATTTTGCGACCCAATATGTCTTTCTCATCTCTCTCTCTCTCTGAGATCTATAATAAAAAGACGTTAAAAATTGCACCTATTAAATTGTTTCTCCCTCTTTAATTTAATTTGGGTTTGAAAGATGACTATATTATTTAGTTTAAAGTTTCATATTTTAATATATTTCTTCTGCCCAAATTGATTGCTATCTTCGACGCTAAAATCTAAGGTATTAGAATTATTCTGAAGTCCATTATTTTTGACCAAATTGATAGGGATGACTAAATATCATTTTTCCTAATGCATAGCACAGTTGACAATCGCGCAAAAGAATCATAACTAAGAAACACTTTATTAATATATAATAATATATATGTTATATGTTACAAGGGTCATTACAAAGGTTCTTATATCAATATCAAATAATTAAATTCGAAAAATCGAAGAATTACGTATCACCCGTTAGAGAAAGGTGTGGGCATTCGATCGGAAGAAATGAACACAATCATTAATAATCAGTTGAAATACAGAAAATATGTTAGTTGATGGGGATCTCACAGCTTGATTTCAAAAACCTTTGGAGTCAGCCTTGTATATAAAAACCTTTATTTCATTTCAAATTATATTTCCTAGATCAACACACCAACTACCCAGTAAAGTCGACCTCCAGATATCACGGCTTTCCATATATAAACTCATTGTTGTTGGTTTCCTTTGTCCAGCTCAAATCTTTTGTTGATATTTGAATACATAATATTTTATTTTCTTAATGTCTTAAGTCAGGTAATACTTTCTCAAATTATGTTTTAAATATTTCATAACTCAATTAAAGCAATGTTGATCTAAAATGTTTATTTTGTTTTTTTTCAAGATTCCACGATTGCATACTAATAACATTAGTAAATTACTTATATACTGCATAGCAGTATCATAAAATGCTCATGTAGTGAAAAACAAGTTAATAATTCCTATATATCTCTTATCAAAATATATTTATTGTTAGTGAAAGGCACGCCCGCGCGACGAAGAGAAGAACAGTTTTCAACCAACACCACCGCCGACGGACGGTGGCGACGTCACGGTCGGCGCGCATGCGCGGCGGCGGTGGTCACGTGGGAAGCACGGGCGTGGGCCCTTCGAATTCTGACGGCCAACACGGACTGACTTCTCTCCCATCCATCCGTTTCAATCGAACATTTTTCAACTTCTTTAATTACTAAATTTAATTTGTAACATAATATTAATATCTATATTTATCCTGAATAAAATTTAAAATATCACGGATGATTAATTGAATCATTCTTTCAATACCAAACGAACCTATCATAGTGTACCATTCAAAAAGTGCACCGAACATTTATTATAACAGAAGCAGAAAATTTATTATTTATTATAACAAATATATAGAAGGAATTTGATAAAAACTCTCAAAATTATTTTGAATTTTGATTTGTTAATACGTTTTCTTCGTATATCGCGAAATTTGGGGTGTCACTGGAGACCCTCTGGCGATTCTCCACCAAACTCGGAGGCAATATGCCTCCAACTGTCAGGATGGATAGTAAACATTCCGGGATGGTTGTAATCGCCTTCCTATAACGCCCCAGATGTGCTCTATGGGTGAGAGTTCAGGCGACCTTGCTGGAAAACTGAAAGGTTTGGCAGGATTGAAGACAATCCATAGCAACACGTGCCATATGTGGCCGGGAATTATTTTGTTGAAGAGCCTATCCGGAGGGATGTGTGAAGAACGGCAACAAAACAGTCCGTAGAATGTTATCCATGTACCTTTTTCTCTCAGGATACCAGGAATGACTACTATAAAATGAAATGGCACCCCAGACCATAACGTCCTGTTGTGGACCTGTGTGGTGTTCGAAAGTAATGCCAGGATCTACACACTGACCAGGAAGTCTCCAGACATGTTAGAACACTCATCAGGACACAGTAAGAAACGGGACTCATCTTTAAACTATACGTCTCCAGTCTGCGCATTTCCAAATAGATCGCTCCTGACACCACTGTTGTCAGACCTGTCGGTGTATGGGTCTGAGGGGTAGGTAGGCATCGTAATGGTGAGCGAGCTTTCAGATTTCGATCTCTTAGTCATCTCTTGATGGTCATTTTGGACACTTGTGTGCTGGTCACACGTTGGATGGTAGAAACGTCGAATCCGATGCTGATACAGCCGTTCTGACAATTGCGCTGTCTTTCTGTTCTCTTGTGTTCCTTGGTCGACCGCTGCCATCCTGATGTTGCATTCTTTAGTTGTCGACCCACTCTTGTCAATATCATATATTTGCCACATCACTTCGACCCATGTGTCGCGCGATTAGTCGATTTGACCAACCAGCCTCTTTCAAACTATGACATATGTTTGTAATGAGCACGAATATTTCAGAGAGGCATATTAATATTGTAGAAATAGCCTCATTTCATAAATCTTAAAAGGAAAATTTTAAATTCTGTCGCTCCGAATATCAAGAATACTCATGCAGGATGCTCAGTTCAGATGCGCTGGAGCAATGCTTTACAAAAATCGGCCACCCGAATTTCAATTATTTGCATGTTTGGTTCAAACATCTTTGCATACGTATTTTCATATAAATTATATAACTCCTTCTTGGGGCGTAGAGATATTTTATTATAAAGTGTATTATTCAAAAATAATTAAATATGTGCCATATACTTATAATATTCAAATGCTTCATAATTACTGATAATATAAATGCCTATTTTATATCCATATATGTATTCGCTCATGGATGATTTCTAGGTCTGAAATTCTGCAATCATTTTTATACAAGATTTTGAATATTTAAAGAATTTAAAGCAGATATAAAAGGGGATCAGAATGTTAAATAATGAAAGAAAAATCTGCTATTCGAGAAACTGAATTCTGCTAGCAATCCATTGCCATTTATTAAAGAAAAACTAACATTCACATAATTTTTTTTTTTATTTCAAAAGCTTTTTATATTATCGCTAGTACACGTGTTACAGAATATGATAATCATGGCAGGTAAGCAGTTGGCGTCCGCTTTTACTGTAAGTGCACCACATGTCTACACACGTTAATATCAGTTCGACATATGCACTTACAAATGTACATTTCAAAAGCTGAAAATAGGTATTCAAAAAGTGTCTTTTTTATTATTACAGTAGAACTTGGATAATTCGAACTCCTTTAATTCGAAAACCTCTTTAATTCGAATATTTATCTTGGTCCCTAGAATTTCCTATATATATAATTTCCGTTTTTAATTCGAATTTTTGGATAATTCGAATTTTTTTATGGTCCCTTGGGGTTCGAATTATCCAAGTTCGACTGTATTTAGATTCACACGTGTGTGATAGGTTATATTCGGGATAAATTGGTTAAAGAGGGGATATATTCTAGAATTTATTCTTATCATTTGCGACTGTGAGCTAAAACAATATTTTTCCCTTTAATATGTATAGATACCCAAGGTTTCAAATGATATTGTTTAGAAATTTAGGTTTATTTAAGTATATAGCAAGTACTTATAGTTATAGTTATGGTATAGTAAGTATTAGAAATTATATAGTTAGTACTTGTATATATATATCTATATGCAAATTCAATAGAAGAAAATAAAGGGTCAGGTGTTGATATTAATTTTCATATTTTACCTTAAAAAGGTACTAACAATTCTACAAACACCTATACTTAAGAAAACTATCACTTTCCAAATAGTTATTTATATTTGAATATAAAGTCGTAAAAGATAAGAATCACATTCAGATATATCGACTTATGTTGTTGATTTATACTCAGATATGTTATTGTTGCTTATTCCTTGAGTCTTTCAACGACCTCCATTAGGTTCCATTGTCTCAGATTTTCTATTTTAGTTCTGGAGATTTCCCAGAGCTCTTTTTTGGAGGATTTGATACGATTCAGTAGATGTTAAGGACTGGCTGGTTGAGAATCGCATCTGGGGAATTTCGGGAATGTTTTGATATTACCATAAACGTCTGAATGCTCAAATTCAGATATAAATAGTCCAATGTTATAAAATTTGAAACTCCGCATATAAATGAACAAAGAAGACATTTAAATATTTAAGATTTCTCCAAGGGGGAGAGAGAGAGATTTAAACACATTCATTTAAGGAAGATCTCAATATTTATTTTACCAATTTATTTCCAAAAACGTCGCTTGGGACTTAATAGGTAGACGTGGCAGATGGTGCAACAAATAAATTGGAAAGAAAGAAGCTGCTGGAGAGGAGGCAGACATATGACAGAAACACCAGCAGACTCTGATATTGCTTCAGAGCTGAATAATCAGACCGTTGGTTTCCTAAATGAAACTTTCATCGTCGGTTTTGAAAGCCATTTGAAGAAAATATTTCCCTTTAATATATCTAGATACCCTCTTTTTCAAATAAAATTGTTCATAAATTTAGGTTTGAAAGAGGAAAAATAAAAATCAGGTAAAACGTTTCTTTTGATTTTGAATTTGCAAGCTTTCGAGCAAATATACTGCTCTTCAACGGGCTGATAATCTATGTACAATCTCTTAATTAATCTCCTAATAGATTATCAGCCCGTTTGAGAGCAGTATATTTGACCGAAAGCTTGATAAATGAAAATTAAAAGAAACTTTTTACCTGATTTAATTTTTTCTCTTTCAAATATCTGGGTAACTATTGCTCAGATAAATTTACGTTTATACAAAAATGAATAAATAAAGGGTCAGGCGTTGATATTAAAAATAATGAAAGCATATCCTGACCAGGAGCACATGTGATTTTAGATGCCAGAGCGCCATCTAGTGGAACTGAAAACAACTAAACATTGATTTAATCTGTTTCCTGATATTTGGCCAACCCGTTTTCTTGATTTATCACAATCCCGGCAAGATTTCCATCTATAGTTTAGATAATAAAACTATCTTTCTATTTATTCTTCATAATATTTTCAGACACGAAGTTTTGTTGATGGAACTTGTTACTATTCCAAATAATCATAATTAAGTCCATTTTCTGTCAGGTTTTTGTCTGGTAGCGTTAATTTTTATGTTTATTCGGATATCTAGATTTAAAATGACACCTCTCATATATTAATATGTTTTGAAAATAGAGAAATCCTTATTTAATTCATTAGATAATAAAAAGGCATATATTGGAATCAATAGAAAATTTATTTTTTTCCAATATTTCGGCTGGCTGAACGCCAACACTATGCGGCGCTGAGTTGTGTATACAAAAATTTAATGCCTCGATAAAGGTTGGCGTTCAGCCAGCCAAAATATTGGCAAAAATTAATATTTTATTAAATTTATTATATGCCTTTTTATTATCTAATATTTATATCTATATTTGATATTATAATATATTATAATGGCCATATTGACTAGGGTAGCAGCCCCTTAAACATGAAATAGGTAAATTTGTGAATAGTTATACCATATAAATATCAAGAACATTAGCCTGTCACACATGTAAACCTGAACCAAAATTGTGCACAGGTTTGAATAGCATTTAAAAGAGAGAGTCTTTTATTACTTTTTAAACAACGCTCAGTTGGTATTTTTTTCTGGTAAATGGCAGTGAGCTATCCGCTATATTCAAATGCACAATCAGAAAGGAAGCTCCTTCATTAATTTAGTTCCCTGATTTACTTATTTTTCATCTTTAACTTTTTTTTAAAGAATTTATAAACCCGTCAAGAAAATGGTTGTAAATTTTATGCTAGAAAGAATCCAGAGAATGAAATAGCCTCAATTATATTATTTTGACCATATCGGGTAAGTATTGTAATGTACGGCGTGCGAGCCGGTCACACGTTGAATGGTAGTAAAGTCAATTCGATGTTGTTATAGATCTGATCTTTCTTTTTTTTAAAGATAATATACCAGTGATATATTATTACTTTACTCTGTTTGATTTAAGATAATCGAAATTATGTAAATGTATTAAAAACTTTGTTTATGATATGTATGAATGCAAAATTATAAAATAATAAAAAATAATTATAGTAGCATGAAATTTTAGATCTATTTTTCTTTCGAATAAATCTAAATATAAAGCGCGATTTCTTATGAAATATAGAATAACTTTAATCATTAATCTTCACCCTATAATAGAAACATATCAGTTCTGACAATCTCTCTGTCCTCCCGTTCTCTTGTGTCCCTTAGTTGACCGCTGCTATAGACGTTGCATTCTTCCGTTGTTGACCCACTCTTGCCAACATCGTCTTATAGCCACATCACTTCGACACAGATGTCGAGCGAATAGTCGATTAGACCAACCAGCCTCTTTCAATCCAATGTGGCACAACCTCTTTCAAATTCTGAAATATATTCATAATTAGCATGAATCTTTCGGCGAGGCATTAATACAGTTGAAATAGGATTCTTGCATAGTTTTGAACAGAAAATATTGAAATACTTTCATTCTGAGCCAAATATTGAGTCTAGAATACTCGTGCTGGATATGTAGTTCAGATGCAATGTTGCCTTTGCTTTGCATAAATCGGCCACCAAATTTTAATCATTTGCATGTTTGGAGGAAACGGCTTTGAATATGTATTTTCATATAAATCGGACAACTCTCCCTGGTGTGTGTTGTGTGTGTGCGTCGATTATTTGTTATAAAACTTGTGTATTTTTAAATTCCATATTATATATACTAAACTGGCATCTGCGCTCGAGTGATTTTTTATCTGAGTGTATCCATCCAAATGATGAAATATTTTGTTCGTATG
Organism: Cordylochernes scorpioides; assembly: GCA_030710605.1. Lineage (NCBI taxonomy): Eukaryota > Metazoa > Arthropoda > Arachnida > Pseudoscorpiones > Chernetidae > Cordylochernes > Cordylochernes scorpioides. The sequence goes on from CP092884.1 coordinate 7,282,607, forward strand.
GTTATCTTTGTTCCGGATACGCTTCCATAATATTCTACATATATGGACAAAACTTTAAATATTTAGATTTTGTATGAATGGGGCAACTGTATTGTTGTCAATGCCATAATATAAAAATTCCCCTGAAAACATATTTTCTACTCGTAACCTCTTACTTATCCAATTTGACATATTCATATGAAAAATTGATATTGAGTAGACTTAGATGTGAAAGGTTTATCTGGATGAATCTTTCATAACTAATTCTATTTAGTATCAATATTTCATATGAATATGTCAAATTGTTAATGTGTGCGGTTATGCGTAGAAAATATGTTTTCAGATGAATTTTATATTACGAGGTTAACAACAAAGGAGTTATTCCATTCATACAAAGGTTAATTCGAAATTAAGTTTATTGTGTGCCTCCGTTTATGCAATATTAGAATTATTTGGAGGATTCTTTGACATTATATAGATAAAGAACTACGCCTTTGCCAGTCCCAAGCCCGGATGAAAAAGGAGGAGGGGGAGCAGTAACAAGCTCGCTAAAAAACCTGGGTTCAGCTGGCCCGGCTGATAGTACCCTTTAAGGGCTCCTAATCCAGGGATACAGGATGATCAGCATTTGTACGTAGGAGCAGCTGCACATGGCGTCTGTTTCTCATGTCAGAGGCGGCCATATTTTTGGAGCTAAGTCGGCCTGCCACTGAGTAGTGCTCCAAGTCTTAATGACAAAGGCAGACGCAATCTACTTCACCCAGTCATGATAGTTGTCATAAAGACACCATCAAGGGTCACAACTTGATACCCTAATATTATTGAGTGGAGATAAGAAAGAAGAAGAAGATATAGATTAAGGCTGTTCGGAGGCGCTGTTATAATGTTAGCCCCATAACACGTAAATTGTCTAATAACGGGTTAAATTGCATATTCGGTAATTTGACAATTACAATGAATGTTAAATACTATGCCTTAATGATTTAACCTACCTTCACTAATAACCTCACTAATTCGATAATTAAAGAACAGCAATAATTATAATCATGCTAATAATTAACTTATGTTAGAAAATGTTAATTAAGCAAACCTCTCAAATAGAATCAGAGTGAAACCGAATATTCAAAATTAAACTAAATTTAAATAATTCACACCACATATAACATTTATATATAACATACAGGGAATATGTATGAATAATATGTTTTAAATATAATCAAATGAACAATTCTCAATCTTTTTTTCGGTATCTTATGAATTTTCTTTAAATATTTTTAGATTTTCATTTAAAGAGTCAAATATCAAATTTATCTTCGTAAAATATAATCTTAACGGCTGTTGTAAGGTAAACAAATAGACCGAATATCCGCCATATTCGTTAGTTCTTTGTGAAATTTTCAACAAAAAAAAAAAAAACTTTGAGGTAAATAGTTTGTAGTTTTGTCGCATTGTTTTCCTGACTGTTAAAAATAAATGTATTTATTTTTCTTTAAAACATGATAGACTCCCTTATAAACTATACATACATTAATATTGGCAACAAATAATTTACTGGCAATGTGTTTCTTTTGAATAACATCATCAAATATAATATCAACAGACCTTACTGCAATGATATAAGTTACTTGAAGAAATTGATTGCAGTAAGGTCTGTAGAGATAACATTTGATGATGTTATTCAAAAGAAACACATTGCCAGTAATTGTATTTGCTGTAAATTTTAACGATAGATGGCAATTAAAATTTATAAATACATTAATATAACTTTATACATTATAAATAAGATGATTATATTTATTTATATATTTTAAAGATAGAGGTTGCCTGCTACCAAAATTCATATTTCTTTAAATAGAATAGATACTTCGCTCGGTTAAAATTTTATTTTCTCAACACTTTAACAAAATTATTTTGTTTTCGTCATCGGAAATAAAAAGAAAGCATTTGACAAGGCGTTAAAAATTTATATAGTTAATATGGAGGTTTTAAGATATATGTTATACATAAAATATGGTAAAAAATGATAATTATCTAGTTTCTTGGATAGTTGTCTGTTGAAGGACATCATAGTTCGAAAGCTTGCCGATTATACAGCACAAATAAAAGAAACACGTCGCCGTAAACTTTGATTCCTTCTTCAAGATGATGTCTGGTGATTCCTTCTCTTGTAAATTTTATTATATTAAGGTCCGAAATTTTAAATTTATTTCAATATAAACAATTTTACTATTATTATATAAAAGGGAGTACATGGATCTGTAAAGAAAAAAAAAAGCAGTTTTTTTTCAAAATATTTCGAGAGATTTCTTCCTCTTTATCATTATATAATCTTAATTGATGGATCGCTTTTTGACTCGAACAAATTTACTATCGTAAAGATAGTGGCTGCTATTCTCATAGTTTTTTAAATTAAAGATACTTCTCGGCAATAATAAATCTTTTTAAAAAATGCTAAGATTTATACTGGCCGAAGTATCTTTTTTTTTTGCTTATCCCTAGCACACGTGGTACAGGCGATGATAATCACGGTGGGTAGAAGTTGGCGACTGCTTTTACTGTAAGTGCACCACATGTCTACACATGTGAAAAGTAGTTCGACTTTGCACTTACAAATGTGCCAGAGCCCCGTTTGGTTACTGGGCACTCGCTGGTGAGGTTGGACTTTTGCAAGAATCGGGGGCCATTGGAGCATTTTTTTAAACAGAAAAAAGTGCCCAATGGGGGAATCGAACCCGGGTCGTAGCGGTCGAAAACTAACGGTTTAGACCATCCTTCCACCGGTCCTCCTCCCGAAGTATCTTTAATTTTAAGAACAATTTTACAGGTTTTCTTCTAAAATAGCTAAATAGGCACACAAACTCTAATGAAAAAGGACGTAACTCCAGAAGTAAGAACAAGATCCTTGTTGAGGAGGAACGCGAGGTAACGTGTCTATCCTCAATTACAGGATCGTTTTCTGGGCTAACTGAGTCCTGTCATAGCGTGAGCCACGGACTGAAATGTTCAAATAAGGTAGAGGTGGGGAATAGAGTAATATAACAAAGAAATGTATCTTTATTTAAAAGGCATATATTGTATCAAAATATAATTTATTTACCAATATATCAGTTGGCTGAACGCCAATCTTTTTCAAGGTATTACAACATATTGATGTCAACAACACATGCGGGGTAATTTTCAAATGTCGTTCTACAATCATAAGCCGCATTATATTGTTTTATAAATTAACTTTATATAATATTTACGAACAGAAAAATATGTCCAGAGTAGCCTAGTGGACGTGGCATCTTACCGGTAAGCGGAACACTGTGGGTTCAATTCCCTTCCCTGGACACTTTTATTTTCCGTTTATCATTACTTTTCACAATTCATCTTTTCATACCTTATCCCTAAGGTTAGAAATTATCGTTATTTCTCCTTAAAATAAATTTCGATTTTTCGTTCAAAAGAAACACATTCGGGATAATTTTCAAATGTCGTTCTACAACAAACTTAACGCCCTTATTCACACCCTTATTTTACAAAATTTATTTTGTCTATAATATATATATATATGCTATATAAATTTATATTTATTTAAAATTATATATTCGGGAACAAACTACTCTGTTAAATCGACCGCCAGATGTCGCGTCTTTCCCTATATAAACTTATTGTTTTTGTTTCCCGTTGACCGGCTTAAATCTTTTTATACATATCTAAATATTAGATAATAAAAGGCATATATTGGATTTAAAAAAAATATTATTTAAATCCAATATATGCCTTTTATTATCTAATGAATTAAGTATGGATTGCTCTATTTTCAAAATATCTAAATATGTAATTTTTTATTTTCTTCTCACGCCTCATATCAGGTATTTCTTCCTTAGTGTTGTCTTATCAGTAAAATTAAAGCAAATTGTTTTTCAAAGTTTATTTTATCATTTTTACCACGACTGCAAAAATCAATATCATAAAATACACATGTATCCAAAAATTTGTTGTTAACATTAATATGTTGTAATATCTTTAAAAAAGGTTCAGCCAACTGAAATATTGATAAATAAATTATATTTTGACACAATATGTGCCTTTTTAATTAAAGTTCTAATTTCAAAGAGAAATGTATATTATTTCTTCAAACTATTGTTCTGTTATTAATAACTAGACGAATGGCCCGGGCAACGCCCGGGTTTTACCCGAGTGCGAATATATTTTAAAAACGTTGTCTTGGGTGGTCGCTATAGACAGGGTGGTCTGTATAGACAGGTGTATGTATCACACAGCTGATAACAGGGTTGTCAGTGGTCGCTATAGACAGGGTGGTCTGTGTAGACAGGTGGTTGTAACACACTGCTGATAACAGGGTTGTCTAGAATGGTCGCTATAGACAGGTGTATGTATCACACAGCTGATAACAGGGTTGTCTAGAGGGGGGCAGGAAGGACACGTATTCGCCGGCAGCCAATGGGCGCGCATTCTATCCGTGAGCTTCAGACAGAATAAGGCAATTATATATATAGACATACACCTGTCTATACAGACCACCCTGTCTATAGCGACCACCCAAGACAACGTTTTTAAAATATATTCGCACTCGGGTAAAACCCGGGCGTTGCCCGGGCCATTCGTCTAGTTAATAATAACTACGTGCTGTACTTCGAAGAAGTGAAGAGGTGATGAAAGCCGTCATTGTCATATTTTTGACCTCGTAATATGTTAATTATCCACTGAATGGCAATTTATCTCTAGTATATATAATTTAAAAATATATATATTTCCTATTTATATTTTATTATAAATATTTCCTCTTCCATTATTAAATTTAGTGTGAATATTTAAGGCTCTTCTCTATCTCTCTCTATCAAAAATTAATTTTTTTTCTAAATATATTTTAGGTGGGTATATTACAAAATAGAAAAATCATTATCATATATTTTATCTTTTTATTATTTAATAATATTAGAAATTTCTCTCGACAATATCAATAAATTTATAATAATATTGATAAATTAATCACATAAATTCAAAATTTAAGGTTATTTAATTTTATTGAAAAATTTGAATTGGAAAATAGAATTACATATCACTCTCGAACAAATAAAAAATTGCACCTATAATTAATATCTTTGTATTTATATAACTTTAAAATTTTATAATACCTTGATAAAGTTTGGCGTTCAGCCAACTGAAATATTGGTAAAATAAAAGATATTTTGATTCAATATATGCTTTTTATTTAACTATTTATTTATGGATTGCTCTATTTCCAAATATATATATAGTATAGTTATGAGAATTTTAAGATTTATAATTTTTTTATTTAATTTAAACATGTGAGGTTTGTTTTTTTAATTTTTTTGTAATAAATAATTAGTTAGAATGTATTATAATAAAAAGAGGAAAAAAGTAACACCAGCAAAGCATCGGCAGTTACGCGTCATAGGCTGGGTGAAACCTCACATGTTTAAATTATGTTAAAATGGCAATTTTCTCGGATTTCATGATATAATTATTTTGACCAGTGACCTGTTACTCTGTGGTGTGTTGCGGTGTATATATGGATGGAATATCGTTGTTAGTTAGTTAGTTGTGTTATCTTACCGTGACCGGTTCAATAAAATCCTCCGATGTTCAGTGCCCTCTCCTATCTTCCTCCCTTTTTCAACAGGTTATGGGCCCAGGAATGCGCCAATAAAATTGCATCTGGTAAGAATATTTCAAAAATGTCAAGTCTTTACCAAATCGAAAAATTGAATTCCGAAAATTACGAGACATGGAAGATGCAAATGAAGATGATTCTAATCCATTTCGAACTTTGGGATTATGCAAATAGCATAAGGATCAAACCTGAAACCGAAGTAGAATCTTCTGAATGGGAGAAGAATGACCAGAAGGCGCTAGCAACTATAGTCCTAGGTTTAAGTCCTTTAGAAATAATACACGTGAAGAGATGTAAAACTTCTGCAGAGGCATGAAAGCTTTTAAATGAAGTGCATCAGCCAAAAGGACCTGCAACGAAGGTGTTTCTTACGAAACAGTTAATATTATTGAAAATGAAACCAAATGAAAGGATGCAGGATTATCTCAACAAATTTAGCAGTTTGGCTGACAAGTTGAGTGAAATGGATGCACAAGTCCCAGAAGACTTCCTTTCCATCCTTCTGTTGTGTAGCCTTCCCGAGAGTTATGAGGGTTTTAGAACTGCCATTGAAACTAGGGACAAGTTGCCGAACTTTGAAACTTTAAAAGTAAAAATGCTGGAGGAGGCAATCAGACAAACTGAATTAAACGGTACAACCGATTCTGAAGAAAAGGTATTCCTTGGTAATACGGAAAGAAAGCCTTTCTCAAGTACATCGAAGCCAAAGGCGAAAGGATTCCCATTTAACTGCCACTTCTGTGGGAAAAAGGGACATAAAGCTGCTGATTGCAGAAAAAGAAAGTCCAGGAACCCTAAAAATGAAATGCTTGCATCATTAGGAATCGAATGTTTGAACAAACTTGATGCAAACGAGTGGTGCTTGGATAGTGGTGCAACTGCCCACATGTGTAGCACAAAGAAATCATTCACTTATTTTGAAGACACTGCACCAGTAAAAATTACACTGGCAGATGGTCAATTCATTGAAGCTATAGGAAAGGGGAATGTAAAATTGGAATTTAAACCAATACTGGAACTGTAACCTTATCCTTAGAAGATGTGTTGTTTGTTCCTAGATTAAATGGAAATCTATTTTCTATCAGTAAGTGCACAAGTAAATTTAATGTCGTTAATTTCAAGTACAGAAAAGCTGAAATTGTGAACATGCGCACAAAAATTTGCATACAAGCATATGAAAAGAAAGGACTTTACATGTTGAGCCAAACCAATTGTCCTAAGGCATTATTAACAGAAATTTACATAGCTGGAGAGAAAAATTACGAAAAATGGCATAGTAGATTTGGCCATTTAAATTTGCAAGATCTCAAAAAGCTAAAAATGCAAAATATTGTATACGGCCTGCCAAATTTTGATGTTAAAAATTTTACCTGTGAAGTTTGTTTGAAAGGTAAACAAACAAGGCTACCTTTTCAGAAAGAGTCTTTTACAAGATCATTAGAACCACTGGAGCTGGTTCATACTGACATTTGTGGTCCCATGAGAACAAAATCATTGGGTGGCGCCCTTTATTTTTCAACATTTATTGATGACTTCTCAGGATTTATCTTCACATTTATAATGAAATCGAGAAGTGAAGTATTCAAAGGATTTAGAATATTCAAAAATTATGCTGAGAAACAAACCGGAAAAAGGTTGAAATGTATTAGGAATGATAATGCGCCTGAATACCTTAGCAAAGAATTCAAGGATTACCTAGAAGGAGAAGGTATAGGACGTCAGCTCTCTGTAGAATATACACCTCAACAGAACGGTGTCGCTGAGAGAGCGAATAGAACTCTACTGGATATGACTAGGTGCTTCATGATCGAAGGTGATTTACCTGAAACTTTATGGGCTGAATTGATACATACATCAACTTATATCAGAAATAGATGCCCGAGAAATAACGATTGTAAAACTCCACATGAGCTATTTACCAAAAGAAAACCTGTAGTTTCTCATTTAAAAATTATAGGAAGTAAATCGTTTGCCGTGAATAATAGGCCGAATAGATCTAAATTCGCACCTCGCAGTGAGGAATACAAGTTAATAGGCTATTTCACAGAATCTAAGGCATACAGAATTTGGAAGCCTGGTACACGTACAATTATAAAAAGTAGAGATGTACGTTTTATTGAACCAGAATTGTCCAAAATTAGGAATGAAGTCGTTGAAATTGATGTTGGTTCAGAAAGGGCTTCTTTCAAGGAAATCCCTCTAATAGAAGAAAGAGGAAGTACATCAGAAATTGATCCAAAAGCTGAAATTGAAAGCCAATCGGATCTAGAAGTATCTGAAGTGTTAAACGAGCCATCAGAAAGTGGAGTGATAATTTCAGGAAGAGGAAGACCAAGGTATATTAGAAAGGGAAAACCTGGCCGACCAAGAAAGGAATATCCTACAGCCAATTTGTCAACGCAAGAACTTCTAGAGGCGAAATACTTGCCAGATCCAAAAGACGCAGAGGAAGCGCTGTCAGGAAGAGATTCTTATTTTTGGAAGAAAGCAATGGAGGAAGAGTTTGATTCCTTGATTGAGAACAAAACTTTGGAATTGGTTGATCCCCCTAAGAATCGAAACATCATAGGAACCAAATGGGTATTCAAAACGAAATGCAATAGTGATGGTTCTGTTGAGCGCCAAAAGGCTCGCCTAGTAGCAAAAGGCTATTCACAGCAGTACGGAATAGACTACGAGGAAACTTTTGCCCCATTAGTGCGCCAAAGTACTATTAGAATGTTTTTAGCCTTGGCTGTTGAATACAACTTGATACTCCATCAGATGGACGTTCAATCCGCTTATTTGAATGGAGAAATTAAAGAAGAAATTTTCATGACACAGCCGGAAAACTTCGTCTCAAGAAAATATCCAGAGAAGGTATGTCGACTCAAGAAGGCCATTTATGGGTTAAAACAAGCTGGAATAGTTTGGCATGAAAAGCTCGACAATGAATTAAAGAATTTGGGACTGAAGCAACTTCAATCTGACAATTGTGTCTATATCAAGCATGATGAAGGTATTCTCCTGGTGGCAATCTATGTTGATGATCTGATAATTGCGGCTGAAAGAGAAGACACGTTGAAATCCTTTAAAGAAAGTATGAAAAGGATATTCAAAATAAAGGATCTTGGAGGGATAAATTGTTGCCTGGGTATAAGGATACAAATGAAAGAGGATGGTTCAATATCCATAGATCAAGAGAGATATATTGAAGAACTTCTGGCGAAATATAGAATGAAAGAGGCAAAGCCTATTTCTACACCCATGGACTCGAACTCCAAGTTAACAAATATTTCATCTATAGAAGGTGAGAATGAGCCAGTGAAAAAGGTAGAATACCAATCACTGATTGGATCATTGATATATCTCTCAGTGTCGACAAGGCCCAATATAGCCTATGCAGTTAGTGCTTTGGGACAGTTCAGTAATGATCCTAGGAGACAGCACTGGAATGCTGCCAAGCGTGTCCTCCGCTATTTGAAAGGCACCTCATGTTTGAGGATTACCTACAGGAAATCTAATGAGGCTCTTCATGGTTATGCCGACGCTGATTGGGGTGGAAACCTCGTGGATAGAAAATCTCATACGGGAATTGTTTACTTTTTGGCAAGAGGTCCAATAGCCTGGGAATCGAAGAAGCAGCAGACTGTCACTCTTTCGAGCACAGAATCTGAGTACATCGCACTTTGTGAAGCAGGAAAGGAGGCAGTCTATCTTAGAGCGCTGTTGGATGAGATGGGATTTGGTGAATTGCTGAATGGACCGACTGTTCTGAAGACTGATAACCAGGGTGCTCAACAGCTGGCGAGAAATCCGGTTTATCATGCCAGAACTAAACATATTGACATCAAATGGCATTTCATCAGAAGCATTTGCAGCGATGGACTTGTCGAGGTCGTCCACACACCAACCCAAGAAAATGTTGCCGACATCCTTACTAAAGGCCTACCAAGGTTTTTGTATGAAAAACACGTCACTGGATTTGGAATGTAGAAATCTGATGAATTGAGAGGAAGTGTTAAAATGGCAATTCTCTCGGATTTCATGATATAATTATTTTGACCAGTGACCTGTTACTCTGTGGTGTGTTGCGGTGTATATATGGATGGAATATCGTTGTTAGTTAGTTAGTTGTGTTATCTTACCGTGACCGGTTCAATAAAATCCTCCGATGTTCAGTGCCCTCTCCTATCTTCCTCCTTTTTTCAACAAATTATAAATATAAAATATATAAATCTTAAAATTTTCATAACTATACTATTTGATACAGAATTAGCCTGCTGTTCTGACTCAAAATTAATTCATAATCTGTAATTATTAATATTTTACCGTTCCTATTTTTTCCAAATATAAAATATTATTATTAATATATATATATATTATGTTTGAATTTTCTAAATCAAGTATTGTAGATTAAGCTTCATGTAGCTGCTGTATTGTCCGTGAGGTCAAGAGACGTACGGACCTCTATGGTGTTGATCTCTTGGCGGAACGACTTGGAAGTCGGACTCGGGCCCCCCCACTACCTATAAGTACCATATCATTACCTATAAGTGTTTTTTTCCACACAAGGGCTGATATACTGATTTCATTGCTTCAATGCCTATGTTGAAAATAAGTGCTTCCTTTTGTACATCAACACCATCCTGTACCAATATGTATTCATCTATATAGTTTAAAAAGAAGAAAGAATAAATATTCCAGGAATAGAAGTGGCAAGGAAAGCTAATGCCCAAGAATAAAGGCGTATTGGCACAGCCCGAGAATGGTGATTGCCCTTCGACGGAATCTCATTTGACACCTAATCCTGACTATCTTTAAAATGACTCAGAATCTTCCTATAATCGAGGTTTTCCCTACCTGGGTCAAAGGACAGAATAACCAGGCCATGTAAAGTAATATGAGGTCAGGTTGTTATGCCTATTTATTAAGTCGACAACCTTCCTCTATATTTATTGTTTCCATAAAGCGTACATATATTGGCGAAATTTTTATTTATATATTGTCGCAAAGTATGTATTATTTTATTGACTTCCCTCCAAGATGACGATGTCCCTATAGACGATACGACGACAAAGCCGCTCTTCACGCCGCAAGAAATAGGACGCAAAGGTACTAGGGACAACGTTCCAAGACTTCGATGGAATCCTTGGCAGAAAGCATGTCAGTTCCATTCCATTAACTACAATAATTGCTAGCTGTGGGTCACAGCTCCCATAGAAAATAAGTTATGTAACAATGTATTTATTATTTTATTAACAGAATATCATTTTTGATGTTTATACTTTTCTACTCTGTAAACTTCCCTCTTTGTGTATCTTTTTGTTTATCATTCTTAGTTTGTTCTTGCCTGAAATAAATTTCTGTCTCATCCCGAAGTTGGTTTTCCCTAATTTTCCACACGTGGCAATATTGTCACGTTTGTGAGTTTAATAATTAAGTATTTCTTTTAACACTGAATTATGTATATTAAATTAAAGAGTCATTTGTTATCATCATCACATACAATGTATTTTTTTTAAACACACGAAAATAAACTACAACAATGTAATTTGCATCTTCATTATTATTAAACAACAATAAGCTTAAATTAACAATGTAAAAACATTTCAACATTTAACACAAAAAAATGTTACAAAATATTAAAATAAGTGAATAGTTTGGATTAATATTTTTATTAAAACATATTTCAATATTTCGACGAGGCTGTTCGTCTATATTCTTCTAGGAAATCAAAATCCTTGTAAGCCCATCCTCCGAATGATGCATGAGAAGTATTGTGTATATAAGTTGGTTTGACCGAACCATTTTGAATTAATCAATTATATAATCAGAATTAAAATGATGTATGTATACCCCTTGATTACAGTTTGTGGGCATATTTATAGGAGAAGGTGTGCTCTAAAAGATATCATAATTTGGATCAATTGAAAAAGGCATTGGTGAGAGCAATGAAAGAAATACCCTTAGAAAAGGTGCGTGCCGCCATAGATCAGTGGCCTGAACGTTTGAGATACTGTGTCAAAAATAAAGGAGGACATTTTGAATGATTTGATATATTTGATAATGATATGAATGATATATTTTAGTTCTTGTTCTTAATAATTTAATTTATAAAATTGTTTGTAACAGAATTTATGGCTAGACTGTGTACATTATATTTGACAAGTTTTGTTTTAATATATTTTCATATATTTTCACTTTCATATTTTATAGATATAACTCTACTATATATCCTTATATCTATAAAAATGAAATGCGAAATCGATGTTTGTTATCGCATCACGCAAAATCTACTGACTCAATCATTATGGAATTTCGCATGTAGGTAGCTGAAGATTTCGTTTAACATATAGGCTATTCAAAAAAACGAAAAAGTTTAATGTGCTATTTTTAAAAAATGTTAAACCAAAATTCCTTAGTTCAAGCCTTTTACCGCTTGGCGGCGCACTGGTCGCGACGATAAATGAATTTGATTGGTTAATAATTTTACACGTTGTTTGTTTTTAATTTGTAATTTTGTAATTTTACCCGATTAATGTGTCTTTAAAAGGTAAGATTATTTTTATATATTTAAACTCTTTGAAAATAATTTTAATCGATCATTATCAAATAAATACGCCCCCGGAACCTGGGTTAATTAAAACTGTATTGTGAAATTTCGCACGTAGGGAGTTGAGGTTTTGGTTTAACATTTAGGCTAAAAGCACAAAAATTGCATTTCGAAAAACTTTCTTTTCCTTTTTAGAAGGTAGATTTTATTTAATCATTTAGTAATATTTTTTCAATTTAAATTAATTGGAATTATTATTTATTTCGCAGCTTATTCATATATTTTGCTTCGTTTAATTTTAATTAGTGTACATATAACGATCTACATTTTTAAAGATAAGTGTACTTTTTTATCTCATAAGGTATATTATTTTTTTTTAAAGTTGTAAAAAGTATATTTATTGAAAAAAGTATGTTTTACAATATAACTTGCTACATATATTTTACTATATGTTTGTTCCATGTAATATGTTTATGCTCTAATAGCATTTATATTGTAAGCAGCAGCTATGAATTTTCAGTAACTGCTTTATTTAAGGGTTGGCTAAACATTTTTTTTCTGTCATTGGTTTAGGTAGGGTTTATATTTATCTTCTTCACAATATATGACTGCTCATATATATTTATATGGTACAACCATATTTTTATATGAATGTATTTAGATATATATATATGCAAATATACTCATTTATATAAATAAATATACAATCAGAGATCGATTGGTGCATAATTTTACGTTATGTTTGTTTCTAGACTAAATTTATTCAAATCGAGATAGCTTTTTTTATGCTTTTAAAAGTAAGTATAATATATTTAACGTTTCATAATACTTTTCAAATTAAAGTCTTTGGAAACAATATTGCTTTTTTTCTATCCTACAGGTCAACAGTACACTGCAACATGCTATCATAACTCTGGCTTTTTGCATTGATATTTATTTATTGTGAAAGTACTGTTTGCTACCTTAAGCTCTGGAGAAATTATAATGTAGATCCATCCTGTGGAAATCACACCATAGTAAAAAAGAACGCATGTAGCTGGTAGCAAATTTTGTGCCCTTTGTGAAACTAGCGTTCAAATTTAATTTTTTAGAAAGATATTTCTATTGTTGGCCTTATTTTCACTTGTCCTGACCCATATAGGGTTAATCAATAACTCATTTGACATTTTACCTTTATTTATGGTCTTGGCAATATATATGTAAAGCTTTTTAGGTAAAAAAGAATTGAGGTATATTTTGAAATATAGATAAAAATCACAAGGAAGCAAGACCAAATCCAAATAAATAAATTATGTGTGGTTTCAGTAACAGCATTGTTACCATCTTCGGACAAAAGTACTGAATACATTCAGTAATTTTGTCTTTATAAGGTAACAATGCTGTTATTGAAACATCACACATAATTCGTTTATTTTTTATTTGGTCTTGCTTTTTTGGTATTTTTAACATTGCCCTTGACTATTAGAAAATGATGCAAATTTCCTAATTATTTTATGCCATTTTAAAAAGTACATTCTTTTGTAAAAATATCTAATTTCCCACATTTTTCTAAAACTGCCAACAATAACCTAATAAAAAAATAATCCAAGTCTGGGTATTTCAGTATTGCAGATATATTACATTTTTAAAAGTTGCTTAACTATCGATGTACATGCCGGATTAGGTGCCCTTAAAAATGTTTAATCTGGCTGTTTCTTCTTGAACTGCCGAGAGTGAAGTGGAGAAAGTGAAATTTTCCGGTTGCGAGGACCATTTCCCTTTATTCACACTAATCATTAGATTTTTTTTTTCATTTTTTAGATACCAAAGCTCAGTTTGGGTACTTGCACTCACTGGAGGGGTTTGACTTTTTCAAGAATCAGGGGCCATTGGGGCAATTTTTTTTTCAGAACAAATTCCCCAAAACTGGATTCGATGATCCCGGGTCGTGGTTTTTAAAAATCAACAGTTTAGACCACTCCTCCAAAACAGCCCTCTATTCATTAGATGTTTTTGTGAAATTGATCTTATATTTCAGATTATTTTTACCAGAATTTTTAATTTTGATGTTTGCAGTTTATCTCCATTGTGCTGAAAGAAAATTCTTTACTTTAAGTTTTAAAACAGTTGGGGGCTCTATTCATTCAAGAGTCAACCCCCACTCGAACAATACCCGGGCGAAGCCGGGTCCATATATCTATATAGGCTCAATTTATTGAGCAGTTTTTTCAACCAAATTAGACTTTTTTTTTTAGGCCTTCTTCCATTGTCTTTTTTTTTTTGTTTTGCTGTCATTTGTTTAGGTAGTATTTAGATTTATCTGCTTCTTAATATGTAGCTGCTCATATATATCTATGTATGTTCTACTCATATTTATTGTGCATATTTTTTCTGCGATTTATACTTTTTTTTTTACGTCTTCTTCCATTTGCTTTTTTTTAATCAGTTGTTTTACGTTTTCACTGAGTTTTATGCATTTTTCCCCTCCTTTCAGATTATTTCTATGCTTTTTTTTTATTTTGGCCTTAGTCATGAGTCGCGCTTATTTTAATACACTATTTTTGAATTTTTTTCTTCAATCTCAGTCCTTGATGTTTTACATTTTTTTTACGTCTTCTTCCATTTGCTTTTTTTTAATCAGTTGTTTTACGTTTTCACTGAGTTTTATGCATTTTTCCCCTCCTTTCAGATTATTTCTATGCTTTTTTTTTATTTTGGCCTTAGTCATGAGTCGCGCTTATTTTAATACACTATTTTTGAATTTTTTTCTTCAATCTCAGTCCTTGATGTTTTACATTTTTCGGTTATCCTTATTTTTACTAATGCTTTGTGTTTGTAGGTATGCCAAGCCATAGGAGAAGCAATCTTTCTCAGCGTTCCAATAGCTCTAGGGTTCAGCATGCTTCAGGGTCAAACATTGCAAGTAGTTGGTGTGCATCTTGAGTCTCCCTGTTTCTCGCATGGGCAACTCTATGTAGCATGCTCCCGTGTTTCCAGCCCTAAAAAATTATTTGTCTTTAGTTCTACTTTTAGCGAAACACGCAATATTGTTTATCAGGGGGCTTTGATATAGATTTTGACAATTTTGAAAGAGATTTCTTCGAATAATGATTTTGGGAAGCTTGACTTTTGTAACTACATAATTTGTGAATAATTTGTTATCATTATTGCTCTACTGTAGTTTCATCAATAAAGCTTTTTTTATTTTATTTTATTTTAATTTTTTCACATTTAATTCATTTACATAACTCTATTCTTGAAAATTGTTTTTTATTTTTTTTTTATGGTATCAACATTTCTGGTTCAATTAAGGTTTTTGTTAGCCTGCAACACACCTTATCATAGCTCATTGCATTTATCAGGATAACTTTGCTGTTTTGATTTTTACACCATTAGTATTTTCATGCCTCTATAATATTATATTTGTTTGCAGAATTTTATAGACAATTTGATTTGGGTTATATACATTAAGAATTTGTAAAAATATAAAGTCAAAGTTTTACAACAAAAAAAAATTTTGGAGCACCATTTCTCTCCCATTTAATTTAATGATGCTTCATTTATGATTTTTAGAATTGCATTATTTTTATGCATATTATTTTTAAAATTTGTGTTAGCAAGACATGGAATATTGTTAAGTTAATGTAATATTAACATAAACTTTACCAACCCGTGAAGCGTTAGCTCCAGTCTTTTACCGCTGGGGGCAGCACTGTTAGAGCTAATAAATGCTTTCGATTGGTGCTTACTTTTACATGCTGTTTGTTTTTAGACTAAATTAATACACATAAAGTTAGCATTTTTTCATGCTTCAAAAGTTAAGATTATATTTTTAACGTTTCATAATACTTTTAAAATTAAAGCCGGAAATAATATTGCTTTTTCCCATCCTGCAGGTCTACATTACACTGCAACAGCTATCATAACTCTGGCTTTTGGCATTGATATTTATATAATGTGAAAGTACTGTTTGCTACCTTAAGCTCTGGAGAGATTATAATGTGTCTACAGATCCATCATGTGGAAATCACACCATAGTGAAAATGCATTTAGCTGGTAGCAATGTATCACATTTGTAGACATGTGGTGAGCTTACAGTAAAAGCAGTCGCTACCTACCCACCATGGTTATCATGGCCTGTACCACGCGTACTAGGGATAATTAAAAAAAAAAAGGAAGCAAGACCGAATACAAATAATTACATTATGTGTGGTTTCAGTTACATTTTGGCTATCTTCAGACAAAGGTACTGAATACATTCAGTAATTTTGTCTTTATATGGCAACAATGCTGTTACTGAAACATCACACATATATATATATATATATTTTTAAAATTGCCCTTGACTATTAGAAAATTATGCAAATTTCCTTTTTATTTTATATACCATTTTAAAAATTGTATTCTTTTGTTAAAATATCCAATTTCCCACACTTTTCTAAAACTGCAACAATAAATAATACAAAATTCTTCCGAGTTAAGGTAATTCGATATTGCAGAAATATATTACATTTATAAAAGATGCTTAACTATTTAGATATGTAAATGCCGGATTAGGTGCCCTTTAAAATGTTTGCTCTGGCTGTTTCTTCTTGGACAGCCGAGAGTGAAGTGGACAAAGTGAAATTTTCAGGTTGTGCCGACCATTTTCCTTTATTCAAACTAATCATTAGCTCTTTTTTTTTTTTAAATAAAAGCCCAGTTTGGTTACTTGCACTCACCGGAGGGGTTGGACTTTTTCAAGATTCAGGGGCCATTGGGGCAATTTTTTTTTTCAGAACAAAGTGTCTAAATCTGCATTCAATGATCCCGGGTCATGGTTTTCAAAAATTAACAGTTTAGACCACTCCTCCAAACAGCACTCTATTCATTAGATGTGTTTGTGAAATTGATCCTATATTTCAGATTTTTTCACACGCATTTTCGATATTGCTGTTTGCAATTTATCTCCATTTTGCTGAAAGAAAATTCATTACATTGAGTTTACAAACAGTTGGGGCCTCTATTCATTCATGAGTAAACCTCGCTCGAACACTACACAGGCGAAGCCGGGTCCAGTCGGGTAAAACCCGGGCGTTGCCCGGGCCACTCGGCTAGTATATATATAAATAGTGGTTCGCCTAGAATTCCTATAGATTATAGTCTAATCTAGAGATCAATATTAAAAACAGCGATATATTGCCGTTTATAGCTTATATTAGTATAATAAATAAAAGAGATTTCAGGCGTCCTTCGAAAAAAAGGCAATTTAAAAAGATAAAAGAAAAAAACATTTGAAGATTAATATTCTAAAGATAAATTATTAAATAGAGCAAAAATAAATTTAATCCATATAGAAGGAAATAAAAAGATAGCTTATCACCTTCATAAATGGGCTAATAAATTTGAGAAAAAAAAAGATATATTTCTTTTGGGGCAAAGTTTCCGGGCTTTTAATGTTAAATAATAAATTCTTCTATTGAAATGCTCATATTGATTCGAATTTGTTAAAATCTCGACCTATTTCTTGTAAAGTGATAGAATCTATTCAAGCTTCTGGAAGGAGGACCATTTTACTGACAAATGTCCTCAGCACGGCCAAATTTAGAAAGTTTGAAAATTCAAGATAAGATGTTTTTTTTTTTATTGAAGAAAAATTCTCTTTTTATTTTTTAGAGAAGGAAATTCATTAATTATTTTTTAAAATTGAATAGAAAATTTTGACATTTGACCCTTTTGACTATGAATATTCTCTTTGGATTGTTAAATATATTTATTTCATTGTGTAAACTATAAAATCATATTGATTAGCTTTAATGAAAAGGATATATGCTTATATTTAGGAAGTATATGCACCTCGATTAATAAAACGATTTTATTTTAAAATATATTTTTCTATAAGAGACACGTTATTTATTAAGACATTTACTCCCATCTCGAAACAAGCCAGAAAGAAGACTCTTTCAATTTCAACAATAGCTAAGAGTTCATCTTAAACCAATTAGCAAACAAAGAAATGATAAAGTGGCAGTTTAAGTTGAAAGGCCAGAAAGAGAAATGAGTCTGTTTTATATTGGAACCATTTCTATTTGGACCAGAATGCTAAACGCTTTTTAATTGGGGTACTGGCAAATATTTTAATGATTCGTTTTTCTATTTATTTACCGTGGAAATAAGACAACTAGAAGTACAAGGAAACAGTAATTTTTTGAATTTTATATTGAAAATCAATATTAAATTTCTCTCTCTTCTTACAAAATATTGATATCATTAAATTCCAGTTGATGACTAACAATTATATTTCTCTATTCTTACAAACCTCTATTTTTCGCACAGAAAACTTGAAACTATAACATTATATCTATAATCATATTCTAAGCCTTTTTCAAGAATATCCTTATACCTACAATTAATTAGTTCTTCAAATTAAAGATACTTCAACCAGTAAATATTTTTATTACCTCGATGTTTCGACAAAAATCTTTTGTCATCGTCAGGAGCGAACAAAAACATTTGGCAAAGCTTTGAAATTATTTTAAATGAAAATATTTACTGGACGGAGTATCTTTAATTTGACGAACTATGAATGCCGGCCAGGCAGCCTCTATCTTCACGATGCAATAAATTAGTGAAGGAGAATCTATTTTTTTTTAAATCAAGGAGCAAATACGTTTTATAATAATTCGATTAATCAAATCACCAGAATTTATAATAGCTCTTGTTTTCTAAATTAATCTGAGATTGGCCATCCTCGGCAAACTAGCATACTCTGGTCCATAACAAAGATACAATTCTGAACGCTCTCCTGGAAATTTCTTTCGTGCTGTGGCTCTCTATAATTCAGAATGGATTTGATATGGTGATATTTATAATAGGGGGTGGGATATGTTGCGATAAAATGTGAGATTCTAAACTTTCATTTACCTAAAAACGGGAGTCGCTTGAAACCACAGACCAAGGACCTATTTCCAATAGGCCTTTTACACAATCCTAATTTCACCAGTAAAACATAATCATTGAAGGTGTCAAATGCCAAATTTAGAAACAACGAAAATAGAGCCAGTAGAATTTGAAGAAAATATTTGTTTATATCGAGTTACGTTACACGGTTGCACTACATACAGACACTTAACAAGTTCTAAAAATAAAGTCAAATGCTAACTTCCTGTTATTTTTTCAGAATCAACAGCGCTTAACTCATGCTCGAAAAAAATATATTATTCTGTTTGACTACTAATGGGAACTATTTACTCACAAAGAATTTAAAAACTGTTTTTGCCATCGTGGCAATTTTGTAAAGACCAAGCTAGTCATTCTGCCGCGTGTTACAGAGTTATAATGAAAGCCCTTCGATTCGAAAAAGTAGCACGATTATATTTTCTCTTCTACAACAACATCAGATCTAAAGCCTTGACACGAACAAGAAGTTGTTCTCCCAGGGAAGAGTTCAAACTTATGAAAACTAAATCTAGTCTCCATGTATAGTGTGATAAGCAGTTCCGAATTGTTTCAAATATCATCGTCTTGAGTGTATATTACACTTAGTATTTGGTGGTCGTCAAGGGAATTGAATATATTGGGAAATTTTAAATCAAATAAAGAGATCATTTTGTTCCATTCTATATACAGTTACGAGCGTCATTCCTCATCTCCTAATCAATCAGTCATCAGTCAGTTTTCATCTCTGTCACCGTTCGCTTTTTTTTTTTTGAATGGCGCCCTCCTATTGGTTGGCTACGGTCACGCCACCTTTGCCCCCCCCACTCGCTATATCGTCTTTGTAACTATTGTGTTAGAGCGGGTCGCTCACTAAATAAATGCATATATTAGATAATAACCGAAAGGAATCCTCTCTTTCTTTTTCCCAGTAAGAGACGCCTACGGAAGCCAACAGTACATAGACAGATAAAGCACATAGGCTATAGTTATTAACTAACATATGCAATTATTTAAGGCGCCAATTTATAATTGTAACAAATAGTATTTGAATCAAAACATTCAATCGGGTAAAACACGGGCGTTGCCCGGGTCATTCGGCTAATAATATTATATAGCATGGGGGAAGACCTATATAGATTTTATTATTCTTCCTATTGTTTTCCTTTTGTCTTGGAAACGAAAAATATCTTGTTTCTCATTTTTAGCGTAAGTTGGTTTTCATTTCTGACTATCTCTAATTTTCCGAGATGTAAACCAAGCTTCTAGTCTTCATTTGAGAACCGTATTGAGCAATTCTTCTGTAATATTAATATAATAATATATTTATAATAATGAAAGTGTGAAATCCATCTAACAATGGCAATATCCTTAAAGACAAATCTATTGAGTGTGTCCCAAAATCGTAATAAAACTCACCTTGAAGTAAAAGCGTTCAAATATAAACCATTATATGATATCATTGTAACTATCTATCAAAATATGGTAAGAAAATATATTAGTATTTCGAGATTAGTGTCGATTTGAATTTTATAGATACTTGTAAAATTTATAATTTGAATTTAAATGTTATATAAGTGGTAATTTGAATGTCAGTGGAGTGTGGAGTGGTAGGATGCAAACAGGAATCATGATTTCGGAACAAGCATCTGCAAGGAGTAGATAGAAAAGAGAATAGGTCCGTGGTCCGGCAAAGGAAGAAATTACATAGAGATCTGTTCTCTAAACATTGAGAATACAGGGTTTTCTATGATCTTTAAAGAATGGATTGGACACTATCCACGTATTCCAATATTTGAGAATATTTAAGAAGCCAAGATGTTTTAAAAGACAAAGTAGTTTGACGAAGCCGACTTCTTTCCATGAAGAGATATCTTTATTCAAACATCTTTACAGAGTTTTTATTCGAAACCTAACACAAGGTAATAAGAACAAATCCGAATACATGAATAGTGTGTCTACACAATTTATTTATATTTGGTCTTATTACATTGTGTTTGTATTCTATAATCCAATTTGTGCCTTATTATTTGAAACCTATTCATAAGAATATGTGCTTTATTATTATTATTATATGACGTATATATACAGATATTTTACCTGAAAGATGATATTAATCTATAAAAATAAACATAGCATCTCCTTTCATAATAGAAGGCGCTTAGTTCTAACGTCTACCTAGAAAGGCAAAGACAATCTTTATATATGCAATAATCGACAATATGAGATTGCTTGGCAATATCAAATCACAAATCTCTCTTTCTTTCTGATATCGCTTATTAATATAACCTATATCTAATATTTTTTGCAAGAATTCATTTAAAAAATAAATATAAATATGAATTTGACAAAAAATATATTTTAGTTCGAGCTTTTTTGATAGCACATTTATTATTTCTCTAAATAAAATACCCAATTTTTCAGAATTCACTCTGGCGAGTCCTAAAAACGTGTTCAGAAGCAGTAGGTGCTTTTAAAACAGTGAGTTTATTTAAGGCCGAGAGTATTTACGACCGCTTATTGAAGGAGCTCGCTTTGGCCAAGGAATTCATTTCCCACAACGGCATAATAGCAACTTTCACTCTAATCCAGTTTTTTCTTGGCTTCCACATAAAACAATCTTTTTCATCCTACCTCCATGTTTTATTTATGCGATGGAATAATAAACCTGAAGGTGGTTGAATTGAATTAATTTAAAATTTAGCCACTATTATATTCTGGAGTCCATGATTTGATACACACCCAGGCGCCTAAACTATTTTATTGAAGAATTTCTTACATCGGATTTTCCCCAAATCGGTTTTTCCTACAAAGGAGAGAGAACTATTTTATATTCTTTATGACTAGCTGATTTTTTCCGTATCGTTTTTTTTTCCGGCAATATATGGATTGTAATAAAATATTTAGACAATAAAATAATATATATATATATGTTTTTGTACCATATTTTTACGTAGACTTGGTAGAACACATATCATATTTTATAGTCCTATTAGAAAACAATGATTTATTTCAATATCGTAATTCGAATGATTCTTTATCTTTCGGGAACACTAAGAAATAAGGTTATAAATCAATGCATTCAGTTAATTATCTTAAAACAAACCTTTATGTTCATAAATTAAATTGCAATCTATTTATAAAATTTGCAATGGATCAATTTACTGATAATATGTTTCTTTTCAATAATATCATCAAATATCATATCTACAGACCTTACTGCAATGATATAAGTTATTGAATGAGAGGGCCTGGCTCATCAGTAGTGAACCCTCTCAGCGGTTTAGCCAAATTAATCTCCAGACCGCTCTACTACTGTATTGGATTGGTTTGGGATATACTCTGTATTTTCTATGGAAGGCAGCTTAGCGGTGTTTAATGAACCTATAGACATAAGCTTATAGGTCTGTAGTGGTACATACATATAAATTCACGGTATTACATCGAGCAAACCTCTTCCGCAAATATGGTTTAATAACAAATATATATTAGCAAAAAAAAAAAATTATAAATTTAATTGCCATCTATCTATAAAATTCTAACAAATAAATTTACTGGCAATGTGTTTCTTTTCAATAATATCAAATATCATATCAACAGACCTTACTACAATGACATAAGTTTATCTTATAGAGAAACGTGTATAAAATTTAAAATGTATTATTTTAAAACAGATTAAGATTATGAAAATTCTAAACTATTATAGACGCGTACAATTCTTTTGAAAATTAAACAATTTCTACTGCCCTTACTGCAATGGAAAAATTAATGAGAGGGTCTGGCTCATCAGTGGTGAACCCTCCCAGCGGTTTCGTCAGTTTAATCTACCATACCGCTAGGAGGGTTCACCACTGATGAGCCAGGTCCTACCATTATATTTATTTATTTATTTATTTTTATTTATTTATTTATTTTTATTTATTATTATTATTATTTTTTTATTTATTATTATTATTTTTTTTTTTACATTACAGTAAGGACAGTAGAAATTGTTTAATTTTCAAAAGAATCATACTTGTCTATAATAGTTTCAAATTTTCATAATAGGTAGCGCGCTAATGCAATTATAACATTAAGTTTAATTGACTAGCATATATAATACATACGATCAATATTTACCAAGAATTATTTAAATAGGAAAATTAGATTTTGAGAAAAGGTCATCTTTATATTTTAAGTGTTGCAATCTTCAAAACAAATATTTCTATTCAACCGAAAAATTGCATTATATACAACAACACTATGAAAGCGTCAACAAACACCGATAACATTTCTTTTCTCTTAATTTTGTTAAAATATCATTTTGTTGTTCTATATAATAATTTCTGTCCGTTCAAAAGCAAAATTTTCTCGATAGCTTGCATCACTCGAATAATAAGAAATTCCTTTCCTAAAATCTAATTCCCACATAAAAATATATAATTCGTTCTGAATATAAAGAAATTGAAGCAAGAAAATGATTATTCTTTGAGTATGAAAGCTTGTCAAAATAGGATCTTACCCTCTACCATTAAAATCGTTTATTTTTTTTAATGTCTGTTTTGCTCAAGTCGAATCTGGTTAGAACGATGTATGTAAATTAGATGATTCTTTTGTTGCCTTAAATACGAGGTAATTAACTCGTTTTTCTCTCTATATCTAAACATTTTTAAAGTTGAAAAAATTAATTCTGTAAATCTGAGAGTTGTCTTCAAAAACGATCCAACAGAAATACATATTCAAATCTTCAGATAATAAAAAGGTATATATTGTTTTAAGTGAAAGATTTATTTGCCCCACACACACACACAATATTTCGGTTAGCTAAACGCCAACCTTTGTGTGCCTTTACAATATAATGCCTTGAAAAAGGTTGGCGTTCAGCAAACCTAAATATTGGCAGATAAATATTTTATTCAAATCAATATATTAACACAAAGCAATAACGCGCCATCTATACATATAAAATAAATGGATTTAAAACACGAATGTTTCTTTTATACATAATACAAACTTCTACTGCCCTTACTGCGATGAAAAAATATATTGGGAGTGCTTGGCTCATCAGTGGTGAACCCTCCCAGCGGTTTCGCCAATTTAATCCACCAGACCGCTTCTCAGAGCTCTAATACTGTATTGGACGAATTTGCTTATATACGTAGCACTGAAGGATGGAATCTCAGAAATGGTTTTCAAAAGAACTATGGACATAAGCTTACAGCAGAATTACATTCAAATATTTGCATCGAGCAATGCTCTTCCGCAAACAATAAATACAAGGCCAGTTAGGCATAAATTAACACAATACATATAAAATGAAAGGAATTGATATCAAAAAGCCTTTTTTATTATCTAAACAAATATATAATGTATAACATTAATAAACGAATGAATACGACATTGTTTATTAATTATTTGTATTTCATATCACCATGTTACGTCATAGCGACCTAGCTCACTAATCTAATCTACCAGATTAATTTTATGGAAAGGTTTTCCCCCCTGCTTAAAATTAATTATGGGATAGCATGATGAACCTGGGGGGTTGGATTGAATTAATTTTCAAATAGAGTTGCTGTGTTATATATGGGCTTTTATGGTAAGGAACACTATTTGTATATCACTTTTATGTTCTTTAAATTCATTTTTCCTGCTGGGTTTATACAAATAAAATAAAACTAAAATATATGCAAATATCGATTTTAAATTCGCTTTTATGTTCGTTTTTATCAAAAGAATATCAGAAAAACTTTAATAGAAATATCGATACAATTTATTCATTTAGATGTATTTTTTATTTATTATTATGGTTTATTTCTCAATACATATTGATTTCCGCATTCTATTTGAAGATGAGTTTAAATTGTGTGTGTATACCAGGTAATGTATATTTTAAAAAGGCAATACGGCCAGAAAGTAAACATACAATAGATATTCTTATTAGATTATTCACAAATTTGATTGATTTAAAATTTAGCTGATTAGTGTGTTTAATACTTGAATGATGCTATAAAATAGATAATACAGCAAAACGTTGCACGAAGATAGTATACAAGTAAATGCAAATACTTGTATGCAAATATGCAAATAATATGCAAATGTAAATACTTGTAAATGCATTAAAACAATAAATTTTATTAAAAAACCCAATGCAGAATGTAAAGTTAGTGGTAAATAATGTGATAAAAAATGTATAGGTGAACATTGGCCAGCCTGAACACATTCATATTAGTCACATTCAAAGATCAAGATATCAGCTAGTAGGCAATGCTGTCACGAGAACTGGAGTCGGTGTAAAGCGGCAAAGTCTGCTATAATAACTTTAAAATTCTACAAAGGTTAACAGAGTGACAAGAAGTATATTACTAGAAAAACTCAAGAAGTTCAAAGTATATACAGTTAAACCTCTCTATAGCGCCTTCCTCTCTATAGCGCCCGATTTTAAATACGTAGTACGATGCGAAATACCTTAAAAGTGACCTGTCTATAGCATCCTATTTTGGTGAGTCCCAAGAGGGGGCGCTATAGACAGGTATAACTGTATAAAAAGAATCCATCTTCAGAATTCTCGAGAATGCCTGATTAATGTAAAATGAAAAAATTGAAGGTCACATAACTTAGACCTTTTTTTATTGTTTTTAATACCTATATCACTTAGGATTATATCAATAAAATATTCCACTTTTATATATTTGAGAAAACACTAACCATTATATATATGATCTGACATTCTCATCAGTAAAATATACAGTTAAACCTGTCTATAGCACCCCCTCTAAATAGCACCTTCTTCTCTATAGCGCCCTATTTTAAACATTAAAATGTAGACATTTTACATAAAAAGTGACCTGTCTATAGCAACCCCTCTTTATAGTACCCTATTTTAGTGATTCCCAAGAGTTATTTTTTTATTTATTAATCAACCAGACGCGAATTATTTTGAAATATCTGCGCCTATTACAGAGGAAACAAACAACAAACAAATTAGAACTTGTAATTAAATATTCAAAATTTATATATTTTATTCGACAAATATCATAAAATGTATATATAGACAAAGTGGATGATGTAAGAGATTTAAATCATCAATTCAGGGAACAATCGATGTCTAACTTCTATAAAGTTCGGACAGTCGTAGATAAGGTGAAGAGCAGTTTGTTCAGTTTCTTCGCAGGAACAATTTGGAGTTAATATAAAGTTATATTAATATATCAAAAATACATATCTTCGAAGTAAAATGTATATAACTTTAAAAATATTTAGATCTTATATAATATTTGGGGAAGGTTAAACTTCAAAAGAAAATGATAAAACTTTGCCATATAAAATTTCGCACAGATTTTCAAATTTAAGCACATTTAAAATGCAATATAGTATAAATAACTAAGAATAGAATAGTTGAAATATAACCTCACATATGGTAATATAAAATAAGAAACAATGCTATATTCATAATTAATAGAAAAGAAATGAATTTTTTTTTAAAAGGCTAGTAGAGAGAAAAATACCTTTTGTAAAAATATTGCCAACTTCATAAAATTGGAAACAAAGAAATTGTATGTAATTAAAGCTCAGTTTTTCTCCAAGTTTAATGAAAGAGGAGAATGGCGTTTTTCTATAAGGAAGACTCCTCTTGTCTGAGAAAGCCTTCCTTTAAAAAATCCCATCACAAAAGAAAGTTTATTCTAACTTTAGACCTTAATTTTAATCCTTGAAATTTAATTAACAGATATTTAAAAGGGAATTTAATAATTATCTTAGAACATATTTTGCAATTCACATAATTAATTTATTACCTTTCTTTCATCTTATAATTTGTTATATTTAATATATAGTTAATCTATAAATTCTGAATAAAGATACCAACATATTGTATAGTTAAGTAGAACTGCTCTTCACTGAAGGTTAATAACGAGTTTACAAAGTGGGAAGAGGAGCTTCTTTTTATTAGCATGCACACAAGCTTTCGGACATATCGTCCTTCATCAGGTAAGAGTAATAAACGCGCTGAGGATCCATATATACACAAAGCTGAAAAGAAAATTTACATAACTGCAAAAGATAAAAGTATTTAAAGATAAAAATAAGAACCAAATATGCTAAAAAGATTATAGGGATTAAATGCTAATAAATCTGGACTAAGTACATATGCACTATGAATGGTGTTAATCAAGGGCAGGTAAATGCAACCTATGGCTATTCACATAACATATGGTATTGTTCTGGTATATCTATATGCCTGTTGATGCTGTTTGTTTTTATTGACACAAATGCCTCTAGTAAAAGTCTTTGGTACTTATTATTGATATTGTTGTATAGAATGGATGGCTTTGTTAGATTGAATGTATGACCGGTTTGCATAGAATGACTGTAAATAGGGGAATTTAGGTTTTTATTAGAGATGTTTCTGGAATGCTCAACCATTCTGATGGCGACGGATCTACCCGTCTCCCCGACATAAGTGGCATTGCATTGGTCGCAAGAGACGGAATAGACAGCACCACCAGAACGGAGAGAACTCGCATGAAGGGAAGATCTGGTAATGGGGTGTCGGATTAGTGTGGCGATGTTAGGTGGGTTCTGGAAGTATGTTGTAATGCCATGTTGCCTTAAAAACCTGGCTATGGTGATAGACTGGGGGCAAAAAGGAAGGGAGCAAATATTTCTGTGTATAGCTGGAACACTGTTGTGATGAGGGTCATGCATGTGTTTAAGAATGAAGGGGGTCGGGTAGCCGGATTTGGATAAATATGAAAATATTTTAGCCTTTTCTATTGTTTGGAATAACGGGAGGGAACAATGAGTAAAGATACGTTTAGTGAGAGCTCTAACTGTATTGATTTTGTGTGGTGTTGGGCAATGTGACCGGAAGTTTGTGTGGTGTGGGGGTGTGTTGTTTTTATAGTATACTGTGGTATGGAAACTGCTGGGGGTGCGTATGACTAGTGTATCTAGGAAAGGTAGGACTGAGTGATTTTCTGTTTCATGGGTGAAGGCTATGTCTGGGTGGAAGGAGTTGAGGTCAGATAGGATGTGAGAGGCAGATACCTCACTTACCAAGCAAAAGGTATCATCGATGTACCGCCTCCATAGAAAGATGTCTGAAGAATGGCGTGAAGTGATCCATTGGTCCAGTGACCTCATGACAACCTCAGCTACCACGGTTGAGAGGGGGCTACCCATGGGGGAGCCCTTGGTCTGCTTGAAAAACTGGGTATCAAATGTGAAGGTGGACATGCCTAGGCATATGGAAGTGAGCTCGACAACCGTCTCCGCGGTGAGGGTGTCTAACAGGGGGGCATTTTCGAGGAAAGTGCGTAAACTATTAATGATCAAGGGGTGGGCAAGTGAGAGATATAGAGACGTTACATCGAAAGAAACCATTATGGACCTGGGGGGAGGTGTGAGGCTGGTGATATAGGACACAAGCGAGGGGGAGTTTGCAATGGTATATTCCCATGGGGGAGACTGTAGAAGGGGGGTCAAGAAGTTGGACAAAAATTTTGACAGGGTATATGCCGGAGAGAGATGGTAAGATATGATTGGTCGGAGGGGAACATCGGGCTTGTGGATTTTTGGAAGGCCGTAAATGTAGGCTATTTGGGCGAGGTTAGCTGTGAAGTCGTTATATTGCTCTTTAGTGATCTGCTGGGACCTTTTTAATCTTAACAATAGTAAACGGAAATTCTTAACGGATGTTTTATGTTCCTGTTCAGTGATGGTAGAAAAAATGGAGTGTTGGTCGAGAACGTTTTGCATTTTTTGCTTGTAAACGGTAGTGTTGAGAATTACGGTCTGTGAGCCTTTGTCGGATTTTGTTATGACTATGTCTCTATTGCGTTTAAGACGGGAGATAACCCTATTCATGGCTAGGGACGGTTTAGGGATATTGTAGGGTCGTTGAAGGGTGGAGGTGACAAAATGCCTGATCCTATGGGTGTCTTGGTGGTTAAGGCCTCTGAGAGCGGGTTCCACACCAGCTATGATGCGAGGAATATCAGAAGGCCCAGGCAGTCTGTATTTTAGGCCCAATGACAGAATCTCAGCATCAGCAGATGGCAAGACATAGTCCGAGAGGTTGATCACTCCTTGGGGTGACTGGGGAAGATAGGCTTCTAGTAGATAGGCAGGGAAGTTGTACTTCTTGATCCAGTGATGAAGCTTGGAGTTGTGACGTTGCGTTATATCGTTCTTCTGGTGCCGAATGTCCCTTGTGATGGATTGCAACAGATCGGCCATTTCTGGATTGGTTAGTAGCTGAGAGACCAGAAAGATCAATCCCTTGACGGACTTAGAAAAAAATCGGATATTGGAGTGGCAACCTTTAATTCTAGACGATAACAGATGGAGTTGGGCGCGGCGTATAACGACGGATGAAAATGGATTGCGAACAGGATCCCTGATTCGAAGGGATGGAGGTATAAAATCAGCCGTTTCACACAGTTTGTTAAAGTTCAAATGGAGGCGCCATCTTGACAACTGTAACGATTTCTTTCGCAACTGATAGGTGTAACGAGGTAGGTCTTCAGCGGAAGGATTCATGATGAATTCCAGGATAAAAAGCGTAAAAATGAGCGAATTAAGTAGAACTGCTCTTCACTGAAGGTTAATAACGAGTTTACAAAGTGGGAAGAGGAGCTTCTTTTTATTAGCATGCACACAAGCTTTCGGACATATCGTCCTTCATCAGGTAAGAGTAATAAACGCGCTGAGGATCCATATATACACAAAGCACATATATGGATCCTCAGCGCGTTTATTACTCTTACCTGATGAAGGACGATATGTCCGAAAGCTTGTGTGCATGCTAATAAAAAGAAGCTCCTCTTCCCTATTTGTAAACTCGTTATATTGTATAGTTCTCAATAATTCTGTCTATATTTCCCATTCATGTGATCCTGGTAAGGGTATGCCTTTTTATTTTTAATATATAGTATATTTTAAACTGTATAATAATGACACTTTTAGTATATCTCACATATCTTCCAATTAGTTAGAGCCGATACTTTATAGGATCATACCCTTCTATTAAAATGTACACTGTTCCTATTTGCTACCACCCCTATATTTTTTATATATGCTATATCTTTATTATGTGAGCAATAGTTACCGAGAAATTATTTGAAAAAGTAAAAATTGAATCAGGTAAATAGTTTCTTTTTATTTATATTTGCTAGCTTTCGAGCAAATTAACTGCTCTTCAACGGGCTGATATTCTTTGTACAAACTATATCTTTATTAGTATAACCTGTTTACCCGTATTTGTATTTAAACTCAAAATGGTGACGTCAAAATAAAAACCGCAAGAGTGGTCAGCTGGTGGCAGCTGGGACAGAGAGAGAGAGAGGAAATAGCCGACGCCTATATGAAGCCCTTCTCCCGACTCCTATCAACAGGACGGTTTTAGCAGGGGGTCAGTGCGGGGTGTGCTATAGCGTGTCCATCGGAAGGCCGCTTCTATCTCTCTCCAGGTCTCGGTGATAGGCATCCAAGTTTGTGTCATGGCCTCTACCTCTGTCCCGTGGGATGTCCACGATCACTCTCGGTGCTAACATCTAGCCCTGCCTCTGCTTCTTGTTTTCGGCGTGTGAGAAGAACATCAAAACTCGCCTCACATACAAGACTGTCAGTTTATCCATACGTCGACAGGATCATTTGCAACAATATTACATATATATATAATTAATTTAGAAGGCCTATATTGGATCAAAATATAATTTATTTACCAATATTTTATTTGGCTAAATGCCAACCTTTTTCAAGGTATAACAACATATTAGTGTCAACAACAAACTAGGTGCCACTTAAGTTTGTTGTTGACATAATATTTTTAAAAGGGTTGGCGAAATATTGATAAATATATTATATTTTGATCCTATATATGTCTTTTAATTCAAAAATCCATTTTTGTAGCTTTATTTTCAATATATATAGTTTTATAATTTGTATAATATTTCACGATTCAGAGTATATTTACCATTTTACGAATTTATTGTTAATTAGTTTAATGAGCCATTTGTCTATATAAGAGTTTGCAATCTCTCTTTACATACATGTACATGAGAAATGTAAACTATATTTGACATGTATGATTATTTTCATATTAAAATATTTTTCTTCTGTTCATCTGTGGCGGAAACGGTTAGTACAGGACGCTAGAGCAGAAGCTTTGAAGATGGAATCTCCTGGGGAGAGACTAGACGGTTCGCCACATAAAAGGATTTAGCATGGCCGAATCTCTAGCACAAATGTTCAACCATAGAGACACCAAACTTAAACTCTCATATTCAATTTACCTAAACGTCAACGATAATAAATGGTCCATGACAATGTCCGAAACAATTTTGGGTTTGAAAACTGTTCAGAAGCCATGGCATACATTCGATACAATCACTTAGAAATCTCTCATCAAATGTAACAGCAATCATTTTAGTCACTGGGCAACTCAACCTTTTTAATATTCTCACTTTTCTATGAGGTCAAAGACTCCTTCCTGTGTAAAAATGGTTTCTCAGTAAAATAAACGCTTAATTTCTTTCCGAGAAACATATTAAGATTCATCCTCATAAAAACAACTGTATTTAAATGGGTTACTAGATTCAAAAAAAGAAAAATCGGTTCAAAACGACAAGTGATTTGCAGAACTTATGAGAAAAATATAAACTCGTATATCGACAAAATTAAACAATTGATATAAGAAAAAAAAATATTTTATAGCTAAACACGCTCCGATTCCATTATGATTTTATTTTCATTGGTTTTATTCTACGAGTATATACACAATGATCTGAATATTGATATGATATTCTGAAAGTTCCTCATTATACATCACAAAAGATCGGAGACAAAAAATAATAATAAATTGTCAAAGTATCATTAAAATGATTGCTACGATGAAGATTGTTTCAAGTGAGCAATTACTAGAAACTTTACTTGTGTTCATTGATATTCCCTGGAAACAAAAAGTCAATTATGACAATGGCGCCGGAGCGAGGAAACAAATGAGAAGAAACTCCGATTATCCAAATTAAACCTCGATGTAATCTGGATAACTTTCTACTTTTACACGGTATCTATCCACCAATGGAAGAGATAATTGATAAACAAATAAACCTTGATAATTTGCGGCGCTGATAAATGAAGCTGTTTGGAAGAATATACCTGAAAAAGACGTAACCACAAATTTGTTTTATGATCATGATAACGCTGAACCTCATATTTTCGTTACTGATCTACATTTTTTGACCATATCAAAATTGAAATTATTTCCAAACGAATAATTACCTGAGCTCATTCACAACGAATTATGATATTGCTAAGAGACTGAAGGTATAAGTGATGTTTCTTTAAAAAAGGAACTAGTTGTCTTCACCTTTGTCATTTTATGGCAATGATAGCCTGAAATTACTTCTATTGAACTTCTAGTTTATTAGAAAGAAAATGATCCTTATAGGACTGAGATATAAAACAAGAGAGATTGTAATACTAATTCTGCTATGATCACACTTAATGTTACAATCATTAATTGACAAAGGGGGCTAAAGATGTATAAAAGTGGAAGCAATTTTTGCAGATCATTATTTCGTGTATATAATTTAATGGTCCGTTAATGTATTCACACAGATTTGATAATATATTTAAATATATTTCAAAATAATATCGTCCTATTATTCCTATTTTCCTATTATTAGTTCCATATTCATTTTCGAGAATTAAGTCTTTTTTTTTTTAAACAGCAATATTGAAATATTTCTTATCCTTTAGCATTAGTTCACAAACATCGGTATTAGAATTGTCTAATATCTAAATTTGCCTTTTCAGATTTTATACAATGAAGTTGTGTTTAAATAGTCATTAAAAATAATATTTACTCATTTAAATGGTGTATCAACCTTAGGATAAAGCGCACGTTGTATTTTATATACATTTTTATAAATATTACAGATATATTTTAACATATTAAATATATTTTAAGCAGATTTCACATCTTTCTCAAAGCTTGGCATATGACGATGTAGTATTGACATAAGAGAATCATAGTATTCCTGTTCATTCAAAGTATTGTGTATGGTATTAATATAAATGTTCAGTTTCTATGCAAGCTATTTTTAGGATTTGAAAACTAAAATAAGATATCAGCCAAAAACCTTGAACATATCTGCAGATTATTGATTCAACCAACGACATTTTTATCTATAACCTATTCGATCAGGCATATAAACCGCAGGGATGGCTTTGAATATCAAATAGGGACATCGCGGAAACTTCTTTATTTCAGGAAGGAGTCTGTGAACTCGTTTTGAAATATCCCTTCGAATGGTTGAAAGCTGCTAATGTATTACACTCATGGAAAACACTTAAGAAAGTTGTACCTTTTAGCATGAATTTCGAGTATCAGACAATAATTTATAAAGATATTTTATTCACACTGATCTTTATTGTAAACACACGAGATAAGAAAATATGAACAGAGTTGCCTCTGTCTTCGTAAGATAGACAACCGGTGACGTCAAAGACATTCAACTTCCTTCGTTTAGCATGGATTTCGAGTTTCAGACAATAATTCTGAAGATATTTGATACACACTTACCTTTATGTAAACACATTAGATAACAAAGTACGAATAAAATTGCCTGTCTCCTTAAAATAGGCAAACATGGACTTCAAAGGCATTCCACTTCCTTTGTTCATGAGTTTACATGCTAAAAAGTACAACTTTCTTTTAAGTTTTGTCGATGTATGTTATTGTGTCTTTGCGTATATACTTTGTATATTTGTTCTTTGTTGTAGCACAATTTATATAGTTTAAGTTTAACTTATTTGTTCTATAAATAGGACGTATTTATTAATTTAAGAAGTCCAGTCCAGCGTTAGGAGTCGAGTAGTTTTGTTATTTTAGATGCCTTTTTTTTCTATTGTAGTTTTGGCTTGGCAATATATAGTAATTGTCCAAGCATTATAGAGTTGTTTAGTGGCTCAGCGCTAGGCCTGTGTTTCCTCATTCATATTTCATTAAAATATTATAATGTTTATTATAATGATATTTATAATGTTGCAATCTAGATAGAAATATTTGAATTTTTATTGATATGGTTTATATAAACTCGATTCAAGATAGGCTCAGCAGGCTGTTAATTACAATGGAAACTATATCGTGTAGGCCCAACGGGCACGCTTTCAGTAAGACATTGAAGTTCCATTTCTCCAAGAAACCGATTTCCGCTGGAGAAAGAAACACAAAAATTTTCAAACGGGGAAATTGTCGTGGAGTAATGAAAACCAATTTCGATAATCGACTTCCATCGACTCATCGAAAGTCGAAATCTGGATTTGTTTGTGGTAATTAAAACTTGGACGCTGGAGGTCAAAGCTTTCATTGATTCCCAATACATAGACTATTAACAGGACATCATTTTATTGATGTGGTACACGTTGTAAAATGTCAAATTGTCACCGTATTGGAAACAGGTACGCTAATCATATCATGGACAACGTATGTATGTAGAATAAAAACTTCAATTTATGACCATTGATATATTGATAAAGATAATATATGTTAATAAAACCTATAGAATTTACTAATTTACAATGTCTTTTGCTATGAATGATAATATTTTAATGAAGGTTGTTCATATTTTCTAACAAATCAAATGTCTGATTAAATGTTCCCTACCTGATCTGTATAAAGGTGTACCATTACCTCGATTCTATGTTATGTGGAAATAAATACAATCTCTCTACACATAATATAATTATTGAAATAGCTGCCTTCTAGATTTCTCGGGAGAGTTGTTGTTGTTGTGTCCAATGAAGAGCCTCAGATGTCTCCATGCATCTCTATCACAGCAGCAGCAATGTCCACTATTATGGGTATGTAAAGCTGCGGCTCTGGGTCTATGTCAATTTTCTGCAAGGCTGCGGCCATTGCCGGGCATGAGAACATGTGAGTAGGTTTTAGTTCCGCACCAGGATAGTTGTTGCATGTCCTTTAGGTTTTTGTGCCATCTGGATGTATTTTCATTCCTTTATATTGTTTTGTTCTAAGTCTTGTTATCTCTCGGGAGAGTCTTATCTAATTATTAATTTCATTTATCTCTCTTTGTATTTACTTATCCAGTAGTTTTAAATTGGTGATATACAAATATAATGTATTTACACTAAATATTCTACTTATATTGTTTAAAGTTGTATATGTTTATAGGTACAATACCAATCAACCTTTTTACTAAAATCTATTTTTGTAAAATGTCTCAATTCTTTTTACTTTACCTGGACATTCCCTATTAGCTATAGAAAAAAACACAATTCGGGTGTTCACAGCATTAATATTGTAACAGATTATTTATAATTTTATTAGCAGAGTATCATTATTCATGTTTATATTTTCCTACTCTGTGAACTTCCCTCATTGCTTATCTTCTGTTTATCATTCATAGTTTGTTATCGCCTTAAATAAATTGCTCTCTTATCCCGAAGTTGGTCTTCCCTAATTTTCCATGTGGCATTTTGGTGGAGATGCTGGGTAAATTAGGTAAGACAAACTGAAGATCGCCGAAAAGACCTAGAAGACATGGGTGCTGTGATCTACATTTTCGGAGACTGGCATCAGGATTCCACCGACGTGTCAAAGCCAAGACTTCTCTCCAAGATGATGATGTCCCTATAGACGATACGACGACAAAGCCGCTCTTCACGCCGCAAGAAAAAGGACGCAAAAGTACTAGGGAGAAAGTTCCAAGACTTCGATGAAATCCTTGGCAGAAGCACGTCAGTTCCATTTCAGTAACTACAATTATTGCTAGCTGTGGATCACAGCTCCCATAGAAAAGGAGTTATGTAACAAAGTATTTATTTATTTTATTAGCAGAGTATCATTATTCATGTTTATATCTTGCTACTCTTTAAACTTCCCTCATTGCTTATCTTCTGTTTATCATTCATAGTTTGTTGTCGCCTTAAATAAATTTCTGTCTCATCCCGAAGTTGCTCTTCCCTAATTTTCCACGTGGCAATATAAAGATAGAATTACTAGATATACATAACCAATATTTATACAATTCTTTGTCTACCATTTGAATTTATCTCTATTAAACTTTTTCTTTCCTAGTATATTATTGGATTTGAATTTTATATATATATTTGTACTGCACATTCTGTCATTCTTTCAAAAATTTCTATGATAGGTTTAGTAATATAGCTTTAAAATAAACAGCCTACGTTTATCAATTATATCAAAAATTAGAGAAACCTTTTGAAAAATTGTCAAATAGTTTTGTCACATAGTTGTTTAAAGTTCTGAGAGATTATGTAAAATAGGTTGAAAATATATAAAAGGAAGTTATTTTTTTTTAGCCAAGAGGGTCGTGCAATAAATGAGATTTTTTAATTGTTTCCTAGCGTGATGCTACAAGTTTAATATAAAATGTCTGCATGTTGCTATGGTATGTTTAATGAATATGCAAAATAAGATAAATTATCCCTGATTCAAATTTAAATGACAAAAAAAGAGATAATTATGAGTGTCATGTATATAACTTATAATTTAAGATAACCCCTCAATTATAAATGGAAACTTCTATTAAGACATTTTTCAAGTAAGTTTTCTCACTGAAACTTAAAAAAAAAACTCAATTTGATGCAATTCCAGATATGTACCAGCCATGTACATAAAACAGGAGCTTGGTTGCTGCAGAAAATAAAAAAAGAGTTAATTAGAGGTCGAATAGGAAAAGGTAGTTTTAATGAGCTCTTAACAAAATGAAAGTTTCAGGATATTAAAAGAATTTTAAAAGAAAAGATAAAAAAGAAGTATTTTCTCTCTCTCGAGATAATATAGTAGATAAATTGACGCAAAAACTGAATTTATTTTAAACGAATTAGATGAGAAATATTTTAGGTTTATTTTAAACTCTCTTTTTCTCTCAAAGAGTAAATTTTCAGAAGCGAATTATAAATTATATTTCCTAGAATATTTTGTCATCTAAAAATAATTTTGTGTCTAATGCTTTTTGAATATCCTATCTTCTGATGTAATTAAATAAGGATTTTATAAGCGGAAATATTTTAATCTACTCTCTAGTTCTCCACACTATAATATTCTAAGTAATGCATTTAAAATGTATAATGTTTTATAGTAAATAAATTTCTATATTTACACTTTTAAGCTCTAAAAACAACTTTTGATCTGAAATAGTATTTCACTCTAATATATTTTCGATTAATATTTTTATTTAGAGTTGTTTCTATTTATTATTTTGTTGGCCGTTTTATATATTGTCTAATCCCCTTAGAATCTATGAAAATGAGAAATTGAAAAATATCTGTTGTTTTTTTACATCTCTACAAAATATTCGAACAATATTCAAAACTTCATGAGCAAAAAACATTTGGTCGACAGCTTTAAATGTTTTTAACCAATAAATTTACTAGCAATGCGTTTCTTTTCAATAATTTCATCAACTATTATTAGAAAGAAACACATTACCATTAATTGTTTTATGAATTTTATCAATAGATGGCAATTAAATTTATAAATATTTCAAAACTTTTATTATCCCTATAAAATCTATTACTACAAAATCTCTATATAAAATATATAATTCCGTGCAAACCCAAATTTGCGAAGTTGAGCCTCAAATACCTTTTCCTAAATTTTCCATATACTTATAACTCCACTACCCTTCCTACTAGTCTATACCCCTATAGATAATTATGACTAAAAAGTACTTTCAAGAGCATCCTGAAATATCTAAGCATATTCAACATTTAATATATATTTTAATTGCATTAACACTCCAAATAATTACTGTAAAAATTTAATAAATTCAGTTTAAATTATCCATTATCCTGCGACCATTCTGAAAATCCATACCTTTACCAAAATGGATTACACACCCAGATATCCAAACTAATGCAACATGATATCCCTCCACCATGACATATATATATATATATACTAGCCGAATGACCCGGGCTACGCCCGTGTTTTACCCGATTGAATGTTTTGATTCAAATACTATTTGTTACAATTATAAATTGGCGCCTTAAATAAATGCATATTTTAGTTAATAACTATAGCCTATGTGCTTTATCTGTCTATGTACTGTTGGCTTCCGTAGGCGTCTCTTACTGGGAAAAAGAAAGAGAGGATCCCATTTGGTTATTAACTAATATATGCATTTATTTAAGCAGCGACCCGCTCCAACACAATAGTTACATAAACGAAAAGGCGATTGGGGGGGGGAGGCAAAGGTGGCGTGAGCGTAGCCAACCAATAGGAGGGCGCCATTCCAAAAAAAAGGCAAACGGTGACAGAGACGAAAACTGACTGATTAAGAGATGAAGAATGACGCTCGTGACTGTATATAGAATAATCGCTCATTTATTTCACACATTTTATTCTCTAATACTATATCGCAAATGTGATAACATCCTGCGTCAATGCATCGAATATTAATGCATGAATTAAATATTGTCATACTAATATACCTCTTATAGAAAAGTGGATTCTGTGTTGAATGGGCCAGTGTGTTTAACCCTTTTGATTTTACCAACGCCTAATATCAGATAGCTATTGAGTAAGAGAGCCAATCCCACCCTTCTTTCGTGATTCTAAAAGACCACTTTCAATTCAAAAATTTACCGTTTGGGTTAATATCAGCATCTCAATTTTTCGAACTTGTGATCTCAATTGATCCAGAGGCATAACCTTCCATTCACAGCCTATTATCAAGATGATTTTCTTTTCCGAATATCCAGTGTAACACATTACCCCCCTCCAATCATATTCAAATGCTTTATCTTTTGGCAAAAACGTACATTAAAATCTTAAACATTGTAAGTTTTATTGAAATCAAAAAGATTTCTTAGGATAACCTATCAACACAGAAGATTTCGCCATAATAATAATAAGGACACCAAAATTATCAACTCCAATCAATATTTAATGTAAATAACCACTATTACGGACTATTAACATTTATAAAAATTATTCCATAATATGCGAGACTTTGCTACCCATTAAAATCATCTACTAAAAATAAAAATCATATAGGGGTGCAACCCTGCTTGTTAAAGGTTCTTTGAAGAATTAATACAAAACCTTGCCCTTAACAACCTCATTACGCTAATTTCAAGAGGGACACCCCTGTCAATATTTTAGCGATGCCTCCACAAAGGACTTCGCAGGAGTACTCAGACAATTACATCCTGACGGTAACTACCCTGTACAATAATACATTCGTGCGTCACGGTTCTATGTGAGTAACTACACCATATGTGAACTGGAATGTCTAGCCACTGTAGAGAGCGTCGACAATTTCCGAATGCACCTCCTAGGTACATAATATTTATTCTACTCTGGACATCACATCCTATTGTAGCTATCACAATACAATGGGTATAGATCATTAGAATTCCAACTGACGCCTTTTCCGATGGAATCTTCACCTCTCGTCGTTCGATTATACGGTCAGATACCTCAAAGGCTCAAGTCATTACGATGGACACCTACTCCTCCTTAATACCTTCTGTATATTTCCTTCAAATACCCAACTGAAAGATCAAATCTAATTGCGAAGAGACCCTCGGTATGTCCTCAATAACAAAGGTCTGGGAACAATCACGCGATAGTTTCACAAAAATTATTATTTCACCATTACTTAATAATTTCTACCATGTGCCCATCGTGACTTCAATTACCCTGGCATCTTGCAGATATCCAGAATAATCACGACTCAATACTATTAGGTAAACAGCTAATGGCTCGAGTGTTTTGTGACAAAACCACTTAAACGAATATACACGCTTTGAGCAAAGAATATCTAGTGAAGGCTGTTTGAAATTAATCTTATATGGAGAAATGTTCTTATGTGATTATTAATATATTTATCAGCATTTAATCTTATTCATTTTGTATTTAACCGCATATAACTTATATGAATATTGAAATAAGTAGTTTCTCAATCTCACAATATCTCTGGTATATGTTTTTGGGATTTTGAAAAATAAAACAAGATTTCAGCCAAAAACCTTAAACGTGTCTAAACATTATTGATTCAACCAACGACATTTTATCTAGAACCTATTCGATCAGGCATATAAACCGCTGGGATATATATGACTATATATATTGAAAGTAGAGCAATCCATAAATAAAATATAATTAAAAATGCATATATTGGATCAAAATATCATTTATTTTACCCATATTTCAGTTGGCTGAGCGCCAACCTTTATTAAGGTATTACCCACATTAATATGTTATAATACATTGGTAAAGGTTGGCGTTGATATATATACCTTTTTAATTAGAATAAATATATATAGATTCACATAACATATATGAAACTGCCTTGATAATATTTGTAAGATAATTCAAATATCTTATCAACTATATATTTCATGGCTTTATCGAGAAGCAATCTAATTGTTCAAATTTAATAAAAGTCTACACAACTTCATTTCCCAAAAGATATGCAATGCAAATATTATTTTAATAGTGTGCATATATTATATTATATGAAATATATATATATATATTAATTTATTCCTCAAATTTTACATACATATATTTTACATGTATATTCAATTCTAAGTAATGCGCAAAAGTGTTTTTACGTTAGATTTTAATTGGGGATATTTTTATTGATTGAGAATAGTATTGATGATGCATAATAAAAAATAAATACATTATTTTATAATAATTTAAGCATACTTTTTTGTGTTTCCTATTTTATTAAAATTTTTACTCAACCTAATATATTATCAGAAAAAGAAATTAAAAGAACATAATATAATATTAATGCTATATTACCTAAAGCTCGGAGATAAAAATAAATTGATATTTTTTTAAACGGCGGACCTTGTGTTCATAAGCCTTTATTGGTATAGGTAGAAGGGCTATTTACAGTATAAAGGGCTTTAAAACTTCTCCTAGTCAAATTACCGAAGCAAACAAAGGGCTAACCTTGTAGAAGAAAATTTAATTTACCCCTTATTAAAAGACCAAAGAGACTTTTTCTTTTATTTTCTATAACATCTACAAAACATGGTTAACAATAAAGGCATCTTTATTTAATTATTATGTAAATAAATATTTATAAATCTCATTAATTGTTGTTATAATGTTTTCTTTAAGAGATTAGAAAAAATAATCACGTACTTAGCGTGTTTTGAAAGATGTTGATAAAATATTGATTCGATAGATTATGTGTCTAGCCGCAGTGATTCTGCCGATGAAAAAGATGGAAAATATATATATATATATATGTCTGCCGCATTTACATTCTAAATGGCATTTTTTATATTCGGGATATAACTGAAGAGAAACTTATGCGGTGTAACTTTAAGTATTGTTTATAATCACTCGCCGCAGTCCTTTATAATGTATTATTAGTTACTTTAAATATTATTTACGAACGGAGGAATACGTCCAGGGTAGCCTAGTGGACATGGCACCTGCCCGGTAAGCAGAAGGTTGTGGGTTCGATTCCCGCCCCTTGACACTTTTATTTTTCCGTTCGCCATTACTCTTCATATTTTCACCCTCTCATACTTTCACAAAAAAAAGAAACTTATGCGGTGTAACTTTAAGTATTGTTTATAAACTGTTATACCTGGAGAAATGTTAGATAAAGGTCATAGCTAATGTAGCCTGAGACCATTTTGAAATTACACTATCTCTTCTGGCCATTAAATTTGATATTGCTTTTACAATGGTTTGTTATTGAATTATAATATCTTCTTGGTAACGTTCTTTATTTGATTAATATTTCATAGGTGACTCCTATGTTAAAGTGTTTTGTGTTTAATCAAGGTCTTTTCTTTGGTTTATATAAATTCTACAAAACCGCAGTCACCGTACGGAGGATATTAATAGAATCTCCGAATGTCGGCTGATTCCACACTAGCCATTTCAGTGATACGCTAACCTATGAACATGCGTCGGACCTGGAGGCTTTTGGGCTCTGCGCTGCCT
This sequence comes from Cordylochernes scorpioides, assembly GCA_030710605.1. NCBI lineage: Eukaryota > Metazoa > Arthropoda > Arachnida > Pseudoscorpiones > Chernetidae > Cordylochernes > Cordylochernes scorpioides. The sequence goes on from CP092884.1 coordinate 7,324,616, forward strand.
GGAGTATAAAAGCTCCATCTATGATTTCTTCTTGTAGTAAATCTGTATAAGACCGGTGGTCTTAATAAAGCTGTATGTATGTGTGCATTAGAGTTATGGGGAATATCAAACCCTAATCCTCATCTTACTATACGCCTTTACTTATGTTTGCGTAGATCGCACAATCCGACTGGAACAATTCCTATAAAATGTAAGTATTAATTGGTTTTGAGGATTAAAATATTTTAAATCATTTGACATTTAAACAAAACGTTGGCCGGTGAAGGCATTTCGTACCGGCTCATGAGCTAGATAGCCTGACAAAAATTAAAGCCTGTTTTCTTGAATGCATTGAAACAATAAATATTGTGTAAAGTTCATGTTCAAGTTATTTTAGAGAAAACCACACCAAGATGCTCTGCGGTGAGGACCCGATTTGTACCTTCTGTAATTCAAAACTAAAAAATGAAATCGCTCACTATATTTTTGATTGCTATGCTCTGAAAGAAGAAAGAAAAACCCTTATGCTCAAAACTGGGCAACTCTGTGCTTCACTTCCATCAATAATTGACAATATGACACAGAATAAGTATATTGCTACGGCGTTTTATGGTTTCCACAAGTCCATATCTCAGAAGAAGGCCAAGTGACACTCACTCCTCACTTTCTTACTGCTACTCTTTTTGTGTTGTTTTTCTTGCTTCTCTCTTTCTCTTTCTTGTTTTTTTCTTTTTCTTCTGTATATATCGTTATTTCCTTTGTCTCACTGCTTTGTTCTTATGCATACCTCTGGTGAATCCTGTATAGGGTCAGTGGCCCTGAATAAAGGCTTTTTGTTGTTGTTGTGTAAAGGTCATGCCGATTATACACATGAAATAAAGCATAGCTGTTTTGTATGTTTAGGTTGTTCAAAAGAATCGCATATTTCAATGTTGTGTTACTAGGGTACGACTTCAAGTTCTTTTTCTACGTATACATCGATTTCTTCCATGAGCGATACCTAAGATGAGTGTTAGCTTCCTTAGCGATCACTTTTGTAAATCCAAAAAATAAATCAATCCGATATAATTCAACCTTCATTAGGCAACATCTTCAAATATATAGAAGCAATCATTCAATGTTTTACCAGAATATTATATGATGATTGATATATATTGGTTCGAATTGCGGGGGGGTATTTATAGTTATCCTCTATCATTATAGATATATCGATAAATATAGAGACGTTAAGGCAATATATTGAAGATAATAGCATGTTATTTCAAATATTTCTGTAAATAAGGTTCTGGAATATATCATTAAATATAAATATATTTTTTAAATGATGTAATTATCATATTTAGGAGTTAGAGGTTGCCTGGCCGACCTTCATATTTCTTCAAATAAGATACACTTCGGCCAGAAAAGGTTTTATTTTCTCGACATTTTGCAAAACTTTGTCCTCGTCACGAAAATATTATATGACAGAGAGTTATAAATGAAATCTCCTCTCGTTTTCTGGCCAAAGTGTCTCTTATTTTGAGTAATTTTCATAGTATATTAGTATAAAATATTACTAGAAATCGTGTCAAGTGCCTAGGTTTAAAAATGCAACATGTTATCTATTATAAAGACAGCTAACAATTTGAGAGATAACAAAGGTACCTGGCTATGAAATATTTTATTCTGAAGATGTATTCTTCTCTCAACGGTAGCGTGATGAATTCAAGATAAACGATCGATTTCATCTAGAGAAGACTTTTTTCTACTCCGGTATAATACGGGAAAATGATTGTTATTGTACGAATTGTATAAGCTATCGATTACTGACAGCCATGATCTAAGATAGAATCCCGCATTTTGCATATTTTCTCAAATTAAAAAGAATGATCCAATGGCCACCGATTCTTTCAAAAGTCTGAACCCACCAGTGAGTATAATTAACTAACTTTATAAGTGTAAAAGAAGAACTGTTTACTACATGTGTAGATATCAATTTAAAAAGGAATATATTGAATCAGAATATTTCAGCTGTAAACAGTCTATTGCACGCTTGCGAGAGCACATGCCAATAACAAACATTTTTCAATTATTTCGTATGAAGATTATTTAGAGATTGTACATAGAGTATCATGCATCAGCTATAATGCATAAAATATATAAATAAATAAAAAGTAAAACAAAAAAAGTTCCTTTTAGATTACGTTTTTCTATTTAATTGAAGAATATCTGATTCATTACCCCAGATGTTTTATTTTTTGGGCAAGCACATGACGTGTAAAAGCCGATTTATCAGATTGGTTCCGTTGTTATATACACGCGAAATATTTTCGCGAATGGCTTTTATAGCTGCTTGCGTTCATTGCACGCGCGGTCGACCAGATCTTTCAAGGTCATTGATAGTGCCAGCCTTGTTAAACCTTTCAATCGTTCGATAAACAAATTGACGCGGCGTAATATTCAAATTTTGTAAAAGTTTAAAAATGGATGAAGGACTTAGGGCCTACCTTGTGTAAGGCTATTACAGCTATACGGTTTTCTTTAACACCCCAATCCATTATAAAAAACAAATATATTCCGATTTTTTTTCTAAACACGTGTGCACGAGATATTCAAATAACAACTACTGTAATTTTGAATACTTCACGTGGTCAAATTAAAATATTTTTCACTGATTTGGTTTTGTAACAATATTTATGGCTAGACTAAGTATATTAAACATTAACAATTTTATTGATGCCCTATATTTTCATCATATTTTAGTTATATATATATATATTGTGGTGCTTATGTATTTTAAAATACACTTCTCTTATCAGCTTGTAATAGTGATCTTAAATAGCTCTACACTAAAAGTCATCTCTAAGAGAAAAGCGACTAAAATGTAATGAAAGTCGAGCAAATCGATTAAAGAACCAAGCTCATACAATAGAAGAGGATTGGCGTAAATAGATAATGTAGATTTAATTGATGTAGACAATAGCATAAATGAGAAAACAAAAACGGGCAAATAAACCATTGTTATGCGATTAAACCTTTTGATTGTTTATCCACCTGGCGAGAAATTTAAACACCTTGAAATTTAACAAAGGCTACTTTAAATATTTGGAAAGCATCAGTGTAATGAATTTTTACCTAAAGAAATATATTCAAAATGGAATATTGAAAGGTGTAATTGAAAAAAAAACTATAGTATAAATTTAAAAGATTTTCATTAGAAGTAAACATTTATAAATCGATTCGAAAATGGAATAGTAGTTGTCAAAATTATAAAATTTTGATATTTTAATCATTATTTTTTTTTTATTTAGCTACGACAGACTCGAAACGAATTCGGAAGGAAGCAAATGCTTTAGCGAAGGTGAGTTAGAAATTTCAGAAAGATAGTACATTACTCGTTTCAAAATATTTAATTATTTTTAAAAACAGCTTAATATGAGGATTGTTTTTTATTTAATCTAAAAAAAAAAGATAACAATATCTAGACATGAATATATCAGCAACTCTTCATTTTTTTACATATAATAAAAATATCAAATTATGTTAATATAGCAAAGACAATTACTTAGACCTTAGTGCTGTTTCGAAATTCTTCTGTTTTTAACACGAAATTTTAGAAGAGGATAATAAATTTATTCTTTTGTTGAAAATGTTTAAACAAGGGATAAATATGTCCTTCACCATTCTTTAAAATCACAAGAGTGCTTTTGATCATCATAAAAAAAAAGTCTTAAACACCAAGAAAATCATACACAGTTAAATTATTTCAAATTGCTAATTGGGAGCCAATTTAATTATTCAGAACTACCTTCTAAATATCGTTAATTAAAGCTCACACAAAAATTGATGGTTAAAAAAAGAATTCCAATTATCCTGTTTGACAATCGATTTTTGGCAATAGCTAATTCTATAATTTGCTTAATGCTTAGAGAGAGTTAGGCTAATATTTTATTAAATTAACTCTTATTAAATAACTTTCATATTTGAATTAATTTCATTCATTTTCGCCTCCATTTAGTTAAGTAAATTTATTCCTGTTTCCTGCTTCCACACTTAGAACCCTGTAGGGAACAGCTGGTAAGTTTTCCTTGGTTCTATCTTGCCACTGGCAAATGACAGTTCCACCTCATAAATAAATAAATAATGATCAATTCTATTCAAAATACTAAATGAATAATTTAGATTTAGCATTCAAAATTGGCTAATTTATCACCAATCAATAAATTATATATATACAAAATAAAAAGGATTAAAATCTCTATCAATATTTAGCTGAATATTTTCGATTTATAATGCGAATAAGCGTCAATTTATTTTTATTATCAGTCCTAATAGACGTGCTAATCATGGTGGGAAGTTAGTGACTGCTTTAATGCATATTTGCACCTTATGTCTACTCATGTAGCACATAGAGGATTTTTCCCAATGAGGAAATCGAATTGAAATGTATTAGAGCTTTTTTTTTGCTTAAACCAAGTATACGTGGTACAGCTCATGATAATTATGGTGGGTAGAAGTTGGCGACTGCTTTTACTGTAAGTGCACCACATGTCTACACATGTGAAAAGCTGTAAGACTTTGCACTTACGAATGTTCCAGAGCCCCGTTTGTTTACTTGTACTCGTTGGTGGGGTTGGACCTTTTATGCAAGAATCAGGAGCCATTGGAGCATTTTTTATATAAGAAAAAAAGGTGTCTAATGCGGGAATCGAACCCGGGTCGTAGCGGTCGAAAACCAACGGTTTAGACCATCCTTCCACCGGCCCCTGTATTAGAACTGAATATATGTACTATATATTATAGTCGAAAAATTCATAGCAGTTTTCTTGTTTGAAAAATAGTAAGGCTTTAATTAAAAAAAGGTTTAGCCTTCAGAACAAATGTGCTCACTCAAATAGGTATGAATTACAAGTCACTATAAGAAACATCAAATTGATCCTGCAGAGAAACTGAACAAACTGTTCTTCACCTTATCTACGACTGTCCGAACTTTGCAGAAGTGAGAAATCGATTGTTCCCTGATCTAAATGATTTAACTCTCTTACATCATCCACTTTGTCTATATAAATTTAATAAATTCTGTAGATTAATACATGTAAATTTGTAAATATTTAATTCTTAGTTTTAATTTGTTTGTTGTTTTGACTGTTTCCTCTGTAATAGGCGCAATATTATAATATGGCGCCTGGTTGATTAAAAAAAAATATATATATAAGTCATTATAATAACTTAAATCATCATTCCTCAATATTTGAACTTTTAGTTATCCTCGTTCTGTCCGGCTGTACCTGCTTGAAGACGTTTTGTCTGAGATTTTCTTCAATAAATACTCTTTATCGGAGAAAGCTATAAAAGAGGAAGAGATGCGTTTTTTAACACCATGGTAGGAGATGGAAGGTCATTCTTAGAAAGAAGTTAATGAAAATGAATAAAAAAGGTTGATTACTTTTTTCTTAAAGTAGAAATATAAAAAAAAACTATCCAACTTATCTTTTATGATTCAGCCTTTGTGGATGTGTAATCTATATAAAATATTAATTGAAACAATAATTAAAATTTAGCAACTTTTGTCTTTTTTATATTCTTTACGTGACATCTAATCCATAGGTATCATTATAAGTCCAAATGGTATACTTTGAAATTTATATATTTTCAAAATGCACTTAGTAAACTAAGCAATATTTAAAATTAATAAATAAAATAGCTATATAGGTAGATATTAGAATTGAATTTTCACTCTCTATACTTCTCTTTCTTATATAATATTAGATTTTCTCTATGAATATTTAGATTTATTTGAATGTAATTCATACCATTTCCTTGATTATATCATTTTCGTTTTAGAACAATGGACAAGGAAGTCGAAGAGTAGAATAGATAAGGGTTAAATAATGCTATTATCAACATTTCCATTAACATTTAGATTTATTCCAGAATGAAATGAATATAAACAATGAATTATAAACAGAATCAGATAACAATAGCCTGAACACGTTCGAATTGAATTAGATAGCAGGTAAGTTCCATATATTTCAAATCAAACTCTTCGAATTCTCTTATACAATTTCAAATACAATTTGATAGGTATATTTTCTAAGGCTATTTTCAATTAAACTCATCCTCTTTGTTCATTTCACTTTACAATTTTGGAAATACGTTTGTTTATTTAACGCTTTAAATGAGAGAGAGGGAGAGAGATTTCAATCTTTTTTTTTGGCGAAATAAAATGCCAATGAGAGAGATATATTTATAAAAATTATTTATTTCGGAATTATATATAGGTCAATATAATAATTTGAGATTTTTAAAAACTCAAATCTAAAGATATTGTGAAATATTTTAATATATTTAAAGATATTGTCCAGTAAAATACTAAATATGTTGGCTCAATTTGCACAGATATTGATAATTTTGACATTGTCACGTTGTAGATGAAAGTTCTAAAATTTAGATTGATATTTGCAGTGGGATATTTATCCAATGAATTCTATGCCCAACTACTGAACATCTTTTTCAATCTAGCCTTGGAGCATAGATTGGCATGTATTTTGTGGGAAGAGAAATGAGTAGTCTTTCTATTTTATAGTAAAATCTGCTATAAATTTCCATCTATATTTTAGCCGTAAAATTGACTTTTTATTTCATCACATGAAATTCTCTTTGTAAATTTCTGGCGAATTCGTGAATTTTTTGTGTATCAAATTAAATCTTAGCCCGCACTAGAATGACAGAGATATTATATACCAAATAATGGCCTTTAAGTAAGCAGTTTTATTCTGCAAAACTGGTTTTCTGTCTTTGTTAACAACCCGAGTCTGCCAGGTTACAAAGACTATTACAGAGTTTAGCATATGTGGTCTATTGTGATGGGAGAGGTAACAATTCTTTTAAATAAGTTTAATGCTAGGTTTCCATCTGTTGAATATGTGGTGTATTTACAGGAAAGTTAAACGAAAGCTCAATATAACCGTGAACTGCACCAAGTTTACTTTAGAGAAGTCAAAATTATCTCATCGTTTATATGTATTATATGGAAATATGAATATATTATAATAGTAGTGTGGCTTTACCATGGAGCAGATCAGTCCATGCACCCTGATCACAATACCGGCCAACTGAGATGCCTTGTCCGTATGGATATCCTCTTATGGATTGATAATAATATAATAGTAGATGTATTATATGTAAATATGTATGCATTATAATCATATATGTATTATATGTATATGTGTATGCATTATAATCATATACAAGTATGTATATAAAAAGTATATAAAAACTTGTATGTATCATATGTAAATGTATGTATTATATGTAAATGGTTATGTATTATAATTGTATACGTATCATATGTAAATTATAGATAGTAAAATGGCATATATTGGATTGAATAAAAGATTTATTTGCCATATTTCGGCTGGCTGAACGCCAACCTTTATCGAGGCATTACATTTTTGTATACACTATATATGCAAGTATATAATCGTAAATGTATTATATGTGAATGTTATCTATTATAATCAAATACGTGTCATTTATTTACATGTATATATTTCAAAATCGTATATCTAGTGTATTAAAGTACGCGAATAATAATTAAATAGAAGAAAGGCTTTACATATTTTATACCATTGGAATATATTTGCTTATTTGTTTTCATAAAAATATCGAATACATTTGAAATGTATTTCTCAATGAACTCGGTAAAATGATACGCTCTATCAATAGACGTCCTATTTGCTTTCGAGGTTAAATATCTTAATTATGTCTGATATCAATTTTATAGAGAATGGATATTTGTCTTTAATTCTCCGTGAAAGGAGAATACAACCGCAACGATGGTTTCAAAATACATCACCAATTTTAATTAAAATCTCCGACTTTGAGATAAATTTTTGAATTCAATTTTGTCAAATTTGATAGAAATTTCTCTAGTGATTAATTACCTTTTGGACTCCAGGCAACATCGACTAAATTTATCCTCAACCTGAAAAATTTCCTGCATTAACATTTCGTTATAGAATATATTCCATTAATAACTCGTCAAAAGAATTTTGTTGCAATAATTGACTTTTAATTAAAAAGTGATGGGAGGATGTTTATTTAATTCACCCCGCCACATGTTGGCCAAGTTAATAACTCCCTGACAGTATCCTCAAGCGTAGTAATTACAGTCAGGGACCACAAGCTTCCTCTTTAAGAAGTTGGGCTTAATAGAATTGGGCAAAAATGTTCATAAGTTAAAGTTAGGTTTGCGAGACGAGATGTGTCTTCTGCATTTTAATCATTCCTATGAACGAATTTATATTTATATATATATATGTTAGGAATATAAAAATATTTTCTTTTGTTTTTGAATATTAGACCATATAGAATTATCACTTGATGAATATTATGAGAATAAAGAATATTGTTGTGCAATTTCTTGATCTTGGAATCCATTAGTATGTGATATTGAATTCGTGGCAAAAATCTTGAAAGTATAATAAAAATAGTGAAGATTAGAAATAGTTTTAATTGAGCTAAAGGAATATAGAAAACATAATTTGAGAAAGGTATGCCTGACTTAAAGCGTAAGAATAAAAAAAAACTTAACACAAAGCAATAACGCGCCATCTATACATATAAAATAAAAGGATTTAAAAGCGCGAATGTTTCTTTTATACATAAAACGAACTTCTACTGTCCTTACTGCGATGAAAAAATATATTGGGAGGGCTTGGCTCATCAGTGGTGAACCCTCCCAGCGGTTTCGCCAATTTAATCCACCAGACCGCTTCTCAGAGCTCTAATATTGTATTGGATCATTCTGCTTTTATATGCTACACTGAAGGATGGAATCTTAGAAATGGTTTTCAAGTAAACTATGGACATAAGCTTATAGGACAGTAGAATTATATTCAAATATTTGCTTCGAGCAATGCTCTTCAGCAAACTATAAAGACTTTATAGTTTGCTGAAGAGCATAGCTCGAAGCAAATATTTGAATATAATTCTACTGTCCTATAAGCTTATGTCCATAGTTTACTTGAAAACCATTTCTAAGATTCCATCCTTCAGTGTAGCATATAAAAGCAGAATGATCCAATACAATATTAGAGCTCTGAGAAGCGGTCTGGTGGATTAAATTGGCGAAACCGCTGGGAGGGTTCACCACTGATGAGCCAAGCCCTCCCAATATATTTTTTCATCGCAGTAAGGACAGTAGAAGTTCGTTTTATGTATAAAAGAAACATTCGCGCTTTTAAATCCTTTTATTTAAAAAAAACTTATTAAAACATAATTTACAAAAATATTTGAGCCGGCCATCAGAAACAACAATAGAGTTTATATAGTGAAAACGGCCACCTCTGGTTGTCGATTTAACAGAGTAATTTAATCTATGAAATATATTTGAAAGAAAATATTTTCAAATAAAATATATATTAGATAATAAAAAGGAATACATTGGATTGAATATAAGATTAATTTGCCAATATTTCGGTTGGCTGAACGCCAACCTTTATCAAGGAATTATATTTTTGTATACACAAACTCAGCGACGCATAGTGTTATAATATCACAATTAAAATATAAGAAAATATATATATACAAAGTAGGTAGGAGAAATTTGTTCATGAAAAAAATATATATATTATAAAAGTTACAATCACAATATGTTAAATATCTCAAAATATTGAAGAAGAAAAATAATGAGGTCTATCCTATATTTTAAAATATTTGTATTAAGTACATAAAATATAATTCATCAATATTTATTTAAAATATAAAGGTAAAAATATATGCATCTATTATAAAACATTTAGAAATAAAAATTGACTTAAACAAAAACTTTAATATGATTATTGGAAAATATTATCATGGTTCTATCTTTATTCTTTTCTACAAACCTATCTCTTCGCTTATTCTTTTTTCTACCCAGCCTATGACGCGTAACTGCCGAAGCCTTGCTGGTGGTTTCTTTTTTTTTATCCTATTATCCTATTTATTTATTATATATATAAAACAAACCTCTTATGCTTGAATCAACTAACAAATATATATAATTTGTAAAATTTCTTAAAGGTGTTATATATAGAGAGAGAAAAACGATAAAATTGATAATAACGTTTCATGACGTGTCAAAGCCGATTTGAATACTTGGTTCCGTTGTTGAAAATTGGCGTCAAACAATTCAAATATGAAACAAAATTACTCATTAAATGTCTATTTCTGTTTTAAAATTGAAGATACTTAGGCTAGTAAATATATTTTATTGTCCCGACGTTTCGACAAAAATCTTTCGTCCTCGTCAGGAGCGAACAAAATACATTTGACAAAAGGTTAAAAATTATTCTCTATTTCTTTCTTAATTATTTTAGTTATATCTATATGATTTTGATATTGAATTTTTAAATCCATATAAATTATTATCATATAATCTCTTTGATTTTATATTTGTTATATAGTAAACTCCTTGAACAAATGTATAAAAATATTTTAATGATTAGGAATTAAACCTTGCAGGGAGAGATGTTCATCTCTTACTAGTATAGTGTCATGATATTTCCCTAACCCAACACACATATAATATACATATATTATATTGCATTAAAATTCCTTTATGTTGTTCAATGACACGTTATTAATATTAAAATATAATTAATTTATACTCATTGATTGTACTTGATTATTTTGTAAATTAATTTTAATGAATAAAAACTATTAAAAAACAACAATTGATAACAATTTCCATTATAAAATATATCAATTAAAATGTACCTTCATGGATAAAATTTAAGGAAGTAGAAAGTCTTTGAAATCTACGTCGTCTTTCTTTTCAAGAAGACAGAGGTAATTTTGTTCACACTTGGTTATCTCGTGTGTTTTAAATATAGGTCACTGTGTATCAAATATCTTTCAGAGTTATTGTATGAATCCCGATATAAATATTATAAGGTACAACTTCCTCAAGTATGTCCATGAATGTATATAGCCAGGTAATCAATTACACCCATAAGATCTTTGGAGTGACCATTGGAACATTCTTCTAAATAGGGAAAAAGGTAAAATGACTGTTTATTCCACAGGATTCAAGACACTCATATGTCTAAAATATCCAACGTGTCCTTGCATTTACTTAGAAGTGTCCCTATTTACTCGTAGCCAAATCCTATTACAACACTGTTTTTTAGATTCTTTGATCTTATATGTAATCCCAACTTTGAACCAAATATGATATATATGTACATATATATATGTTATATTAAAATATTATTTCAAATTATATTTCATAGATTTAAATACTCTGCTAAATCCACCGTCAGAGGTCACGCTTCCGCTATAGAACCCCATTGTTGTTGTTTCCCGATGGCCGGCTCAAACTTTTGTAAATTATGTAAATAAGTTTTTCATTTTTAGATTCTTACGCCTTAAGCCAGGCATTACTTTTATCAGATTATGCTTTCAATATATTCCTTCAGCTCAATTAAAGTTATTTCTAATCATTAATATTTTTATTATACCTTCAAGATTTTAACCACGACTGCATCACCATAGCATAATCCTCAAGATAATAAAAAAAATTAACCTATTCAACAATCAACATATATATAATAATAATAATATGAACACATACTAATATAAATGAATGAAAGGAAGAAAAATTCCGGTAGGATTAGTTCTACACCTTATATATAGTTTAGATTTTGTGTTATTTGTATATATGTTTTTTGCGAAATCGGCCTGAAGATAGGCTAACGCCTGAAAGCTCGCCAACATTCAGAATAAAGAAACTCGTTGCAATTTTTTCTTCCTTTCATTCATTGAATATCTAATTGCAATTATTTAGGATTTTCTTGTATACTAATATAAAACAAAGGGAATATTCGTTCTTCAAAATATTATTAAAGTAGAGAAGAAGAAAAGGATATCCGAGTGATATAGTATAATGGGCTTATCCTTTCAGGTTCATTTAGGGATTATGATATATTTTGGTTTATTTATTTAAGTTCCAGACATGCACACAGAAAGAGAGATAGATTCAAAATAAAAAATTTTAAAAAAGCATATCCTTACCAAGATCACATGAGATTTTAGATGGAAGGGTGTCAACCCGATTCAAAATAATTATTCTAAAAATCTCTAAAGAATTTGATTTACTTTTCAATACCGCATTCATAGGATGATTTTAATTGATGTATAGGCGGATTTTATTTTTAGATACATTACTTAAGAGATAAGCTATGCTTTATCTTAAAATATAAATGTATTTAAAGAGACAAGGGTCGCCTCTCCCGTCAAAATAGACGTCTAAAACCAGACGCCATCTATTGACCGTCGCCGCAACTAGCGGCCTCGGGTCGGTGACAAAGCTACAACACCAGCTTTGGCAAACTGAAAAGCGTCCTCCTAGAGACCATGGTTTCGGGCTAATGGCCCTCGTCAGTCTAGGGCGGACTTTATTCCATGAGATCCACACGGGATCTAATGGAAAATTTACAATCTGCCAAAGAGGTGTTTAGCTGGCAAAGTGGCTGGGCCATATCTATATATAAATGTATATGTTTTAACTATGCCAGGTATATATTCATCAGGAATCCTAATATATTCGCCTGATATAAGAGTAAAATAAATAATCTTAAGAATATATAAATAGAAGAGTTAACTTGGAGAGAAGCAGATTTTCCCACTAGTTTTCCTCATTGTTTTTGAAAGTAAGTAATAGAAATATTGGGCAACAATATTTTTGCTTTTTACTTCTAGTTGTAGCGTTAATAATGTATATTCTGAATTATTTTTATCTCGCAATATATATAATATAGTTGTACATTAATATATAAGAGAAATATGACTTTATATTTTAAATATTCCAGCAGATGTTGAAAATATTTGTGATGCATTTTTAACAACTCTACGTCTGCTTGAAAAATGGGAACTGAGCAAATTGTTCGGCTGCTTCCAATGGTCGCCATAGCAACCCAGCCAGACGAAAAACCTGCAGCGACATTTCACGGAAATAAACTTAGAGAAAGTGCAAACACTTCAATTTCTTGGTCTTGCCAATTGTTCGCTAAACAGGGGGTTCCTTTCTATGTCATAAAAATTGATTTGAAGAAATTTGATTCCTAAAGTTTTTACGATTTTTTGTGTTCTCAACAAGATATTTTCTGAACAAACCATTAAAATAGAGATTAAAATTGGCATTTTCTGTTAAAAAAAAAAACAGTAAAATATTTATATATTTTTATAAATATTCCTCCAAATTTTTAGAATATAGATGTTAAAAGGTAAACTGTCATATATAAGTTTTCACACAAATAAATCTATATAAAATATATAATTCCTTTTATAATATATATATATGAAAAACAATATAAAAAATGAAAAATAAAAGGGTCAGTTGTTGATATTAAAAGTAATGAAAGCATATCCTGACAAGGAGCACATGTGCTTTTTAGATGGGGCTCTAATAAATCAAGAAATTGGATTGGTTAAAAATATCAGGAAACAGGTTAAATCAATGTTTAGTTGATTTCTGTTCCACTAGATGGCGCTCTGCCATCTAAAAAGGTCAGGATATGCTTTCTTTATTTTTAATATATAGATATATTGAATCAAAATATCATTTATGCCTGTATATATGCCTTTTTAATCAAAGATTTATTTATGGATTGCTCTATTTTAATATATAGATATATGTGGATGTTTTCTTGGCCGTTCAGAGGTTAATATCTACTCGGCTTTAACGTTAGGCGATGATAAATATGATTCCGGAATAAAGGTTTGTAGGTTCTGCAATATAATATTTTTATTTAAATTATATTTTGTGTTTTAAAAAAGTTCAAATTGTTTATTTCCCTATATGAATCATATTTCATTCTCTCGGCGAATGGCTTCTTTTCTTTTACTCAGGGTCATTCAAGTAATTATGCGATGTTTGTTTCTATCAACGTTCCTTCTGGACAACCAGAAGATGAAGTGACCCAATAACAAGTTATAATAACAGAATATTTATTCGAAATAATTAGATACTTTCAACAAAGTTGTTGAGTTCATACCAAATAAACGGTATTCTGGGGATGCATCGCTTTATAGCTTCAATTTGAAAAACAAAATAAAGCAGGTCGTTTACTTGAGGAGTCTTACTGTGAACATGCATCTTCTGAAACTACATGTTAAGATTAGTTTAAGCTCTTTTAAGAAGTGGTAATTTCAACACTGAACAAACGTAACGTTCCTGAAGAGAATAAAACTTATTTGGATGAAGAAATAGAGACAAATATAGGATCTAAAGGCATTTAACCTGACTTTCCAAGATATTGTCAAACCTTTACATGCTATGTGACAAAAAAGTACAAATGTGATATTGTACTGGGATAAGGTGCATAAATTATGAAAACACCATCTCCTTATCCTTGCGCCATCTATCGGAATAAATATCAACTATTCTCGTTGATATTTAATTATTCCAGAATTGGCCAAATACTCATTCTTGATTGATCAAGAATAGCTAACCACGGACTTTAAGTTGCACGATAAGAAGATGCCTTTTTCAAAACTTTACATGTTATGTCAAAAATTCAAAAGACAACAAAATAGGTTTCGTGTGATAAGTTTGTATTTATAATAATACAATTTTCATTTTTAAAATCAAAAACTCAGTAACCTACTTGATAATATCTAGCATGAATAAATTCCATATAGGAATGAGTCGCTTGCGAAAAATACAATTTAAATAATTCGAGATTTCAGGATTTGGAGGCTTTCTACAGAAGTAAGGATATTATAACGCTGCATCATAGTAATTAAAATAATCATACTGTAACATGCTTTGTATTTATTTATGTAAAATATTTAATCAATTAAATTAAACTCTTCGAATTAAAATAGCAAAATGGCGATTAAAGAGGAGTGTCTTATACGAACTTTATTAGCAAGCTTTCGGACGCATGCGTCCTTCTACAGGATTTACGATAACTGCTGAACTGTGTGCTTCCTTCAAATCCAGCGCGCCTACTTCACGGAACGACGTGGTATTCAGGAGCTTCCAACCACTACCACTAGAGGCGCTGTACCTTTCCCTTATCTTCCTTTTATGTCTTCCCTTGTTCTGGCTGCTTGCTATGTCGTGATATATTAAAATTTATATATTTCAATCTCTATTCTGCATCTGATTGAACCACCGAACCATGACGGACGCATGCGTCCTTCCACAGGCTTTACGATAACTAAACAGAAAAAAGTACGAGATGAGTATTAATAAGATAAGATGTTTTTCCTACGATAAAAAAAAAGTATTTATAAAAATGTTTTAATTTCATAAATTTAACGTCCGTATCACAAATTTTGTATATTAATTATTTATACGAAATTTACGTTTTCATGTTTCTCTCTTTCATTTATTTTTTTATAAATACTATATTTCTCCTCGTATGCAAAAATATATTATCTTTTTGATATTCATCTCGTAATTCTTTCTGTTTAGTCATCGTAAAGCCTGTAGAAGGACGCATGAGTCCGAAAGCTTGCTTATAAAATTCGTATAAAATTATCCTTTTCAATCGTCGTTTTATTTTGCTGAAATATTCAAATATTATTTGATTTTTATTCATATAGTTAGGCAGTCGGTAACACTATTTGCATTCTCTAATTTTTGCATAAGTTATGCTTTTGTTTATATATTATAGTTAACTTTGTTGTAATTGAATTGAATATTAAAACACAAAGTATTGTGACTATCCCTTATTTCTAAACAGGAAACGTTAGACATACAAATATTGAATTTTAAGAAACTAATACACCATTTTAAATATTTTATTCCGAGAAATTTCTGCAATCAACTTCCAATCTTCTGACGAAATGCACTTTCTGTCTGATTTAGCTTCGATTTTTAGATCTACAAGCATACTAATATTTTTTCTTAAAGAGCAGGCAGTGATCGGCTGTGAAAGATAAAAACAATCACTCTTATTGCATGGATTTATATTGCGGAATAAATGGGAAATTAAGATATTTTATACTCAAAAGCAAATACAATTCGTGAAAAATTCATATAAAAAAAAAACAGAAGTCTATACCGTATTTTAGTTTATTTAGTATGTAGAATGGGAATGCCAAAGAGAACTTCAAAATTTTCGAATTAAAATATTAAAATTCAACACAACACACAAATAATTTTACAATTCAACATTTATATAAGAATTAAAGGCAAATTCAATATATATGTATAATAAATAAATTTTTAAATATTCACATTAACATGTAATTTAATCATTTAAAACAATCCGTGTTTAATAGAACTTAGTAAATTAAAAATAAAATAATAGATAACATTATTCTTATTCAACAAATCATTTTATTACAATTAAATCTATTTCAAGCATTCGAATTAAAACGTAGCATACAAAAAATAGAATATCACAGCTTTAAATGACGTGTTAACAATATTGTTATTAAAACTATATAATCACACGATAAATTATCAAAATATTTTCAAAATTAGATCACCATTTATTTTAAAGATGAATCATGTAATTAATGGTGTTAACTATAAATTTCTGATAATTAAAGCCTTTATTAGAAGTTTTAGTAATGGATGACCTGAAGGTTGATCCGAGGAATTTAAAAGGTAAAAGTGGAGGGTTGAAGTGGAGATTAAAAGCAATTTATAGCGATGATCCTATTTAATTAAATCAATCCTTCCTAATCCATAATTAACAACGCAATATAGAAGTAAATATTTGCTCTTGGATCTCCAAACAAAGGGCAATTAACGTCGAGAGATTAGACCAGCCTCTACTACCGTGTTTGCTTCTTGCTTTTGAAGGACTGTTACTTTCGGAAATGACAACCTATAAAATCCTTTCTTTTAGTTAACAATTAAATAACATCATTCTACATTTGATATAATTTTCATATATAATTAAAATATCAAAAATACACTATTATTCTGAAAATATAGCAATCCATAAATAGATATTTTATTAAAAATACATATATTGGATCAAAATATAATTAATTTAACAATATTTCAGTTGGCTGAACGCCAACCTTTTTCAAGGTATTACAACATATTAATATTGGCGTTTAGAGCTAACAGAAAATAAAGCAATTCATAAATAGGTCTTTCATTAAAAAGGCATATATTGGATCAAAATATAATTTATTTTATCAATATTTCAGTTGACTGAACGCCAACCTTTTTCAAGCTATTATAACATATAAATATTGGCGTTCATCTAGCAGATATATTAGTAAATACATTATATTTTGATCCAATATATGCCTTTTAAATTAATTATTTTATATAAATGGTTTCCTGTATTTTATTTACATATCAGTTAGAAATTATTTGTTTTTATATACATTCTATTTTCAAGATAATATTACTTTAACTATTCAAGCTTTGAAAATGATCAAAATTATTATTTTTTTATTTGAAAATATATGTTGCTTAGAAATTTACTTGTCACAGAGGATGAAAATATTTTGTAATAATATATATGAGCGCTAGCTATAGGTGAAATACTTTTATGGAAAATGATTGTTTTCTTTAATAATATGATTTTGAAATATATAATTTCTTAAAAATAATGTTAATGTTATATATATTATTAAATATATAATCTTTGAATTTATAAAAACATATACTATTGTTTATCCTAATCATTAATATGGTGTTTATCTTAATCCATATATGTTTCACTACTAGCGGAATCCCAGACTAAATGTATATTTTCTTTTCGTTTCAAAAGGTGATAAAGAAGAATTCAAATAGATTTAATGTTCTTTATATAGATATACACATGTGTAATAACCAATTGCTCTAGTAAAATTGATTGCGATGTAAATAACTTCAAATGTATCGGTCGAATGCACGATGAATTGTTGTCCAGCAAATAGTATATTTTATTTTATATTTTCGAGATGCTAGTCTAATATCTATATATCTTTCAGATACCAATTTAGTTATTAAGTAAAATGGTGATTCAAATATCTCAATAGAAAACGGTATTCTGATATCTACGTAAGAGAGAAAGAGAGAGAACAGATAAACATATTGCCACGTGCAAAATTAGTGAAGATAAACTTCAGGATGAGACAACAATTTGTTTCAGGCAAGAACAAACTATGAGTGATAAACAAAAGATAAGCAAAAAAAGGAAGTGTACAGAGTATAGCAAAATATAAACATTAAAAATAATACTCTGCCAATAAAATAATAAATACTTTGTTACATAGCTCCTTCCCTATGGGAGCTGTGACCCACAGCTAGAAATTATTGTAGTTACTGACATGGATCTGACGTGCTTCTGCCAATAATTCCATCTAAGTCTTGGAATTTTGTCCCTAGTACCTTTGCGTCTTTTTTATTGCAGCGTGAAGAGCGGCTTTGTCGTCGTATCGTCTATAGGGACATCGTTATCTTGGGAGGAAGTCTTGGCTTTGACACGTCGGTGGAATCCTGGAGCCAGACTCCGAAAATGTAGATCACAGCACCCATGGCTTCTAGATCTTTTCGGCGATCTTCAGTTTGTCTTCCCTAATTTACCCAGAATCTCCACAAAAATGTCACTTGGAAAATTAGGGAAGAGAAACTTCAGGATGAGACAACAATTTGTTTCAGGCAAGTACAAACTATGAATGGTAAACAAAATATAAGCAAAAGAGGGAAGTGTACATAGTATAGCAAAATATAAATATAAAAAATAATACTCTGTTAATAAAATAATAAATAATTTGTTACAATATTTTAATTCAATTAATTTGATATTCAAATATCTATTGGAAGAATACGTTCAGAAATAATTGGTATTTTGGTATTAATAACTTTATAATCATGAAATTCAAGTTCATTATTAATTTTCAGATAGAAAGATAGAAATGTATTTTTTTAATTTTGTGAATACATTAGTAAAATGGAAGAATAACGAATAAAAAAGCGATCGTTTGAAATAATAGATGTCTATAGAAGTATGATTTGAAGGATAATGTACAAAGCCAACACTTCAATAGAACATATGAGATAAAGGATTCCCTGAGGTGGGCTGTAGTAATTGGAGGCCCATCATCCTGGTCATTTTATGGCCCAGCCGCTATAAACAACACAGCTGGTGGAGAACCACTTTTAATTGTAACCTCTTCTGAACCCTTCATCCATTCTATCTCCTAAAGATTCAAATATAAAGATTATAATTTTCAAATTTTATCGACAAAAGAAAAAGTGTAGTAATCAAAAATATTCAGAGGAGAGGGATCTAGTTCAGAAATTGTTTTAGAAGAGTGATGAAAATTTTTAAATTGTTTATTTTCGAATTCAAAGTTTATACAGTTTATAAAATTATTATAAAATAAATGAACCTCCAGAGTTAAGTTTATTGTGCAACTTTTTATTTTCAAGCTTTCGGACTTATCAGTACTTCAACAGGATTATCACGTTAACAACTTAATAATAAATGCAATTTTTATATACAATATTATTATTAAGTTGTTAACGTGATAATCCTGTTGAAAGACTGACAAGTCCGAAAGCTTGAAAATAAAAGGTTACACAAGAAACTTAACCCTTGAAGCTTCATTTATTTTATAATATTATAAATCAGAGAAGACAGTTTATAAAGCTGGTTGTAGGGAGTTAAAACAGATTTTTTTATCTATAATGCTAGTTGTCTAAAGATAAAAATAGAGGTTTGATTAATTAACCAGGTTGATGATGTTAATGCTAAGAGAATATAAATTTATATTAAGATGCACTAGCGCGCCATCTGTTATCAAATTACAAAACTATTTTAGAGGCGTAATATTCTTTTTAAAATATTAAAATTTTAAAAAGAATATTACGCCTCTAAAATAGTTTTGTAATAAATTTATATATCTGATTCATGTCTGGATAATGGTCCTACAAGCTAGTTCAAATAGGTTCGGAAATGAAAAGGTCTGGTCGCCAGTAACAGTCTTGCAGTTTTCAAGTTAGTGTTTGAGAGCGGTCTTGTCGGCGATTGCAAGCTGAAATTTTGTCACGGCTGAGATGTCGGGGAACGTCTAGCTTTTTCGGAAGTGATCTACGTAGCTTGTAGCAGAGGGAGCTGGAATACCTCGAGGGAACTTAAGACAAACGACATGTTTGTTCTCGTATCATGGGATCTTATAAATGAAGATAACAAGAGAACTGGACCAACCCTAGTTCAACATAGCTGGCCTCTATAGACGAAAGACATCATTGAAGTTCAAATTGGGAAATGAAAAGGAACCGGCATATAGAGACAAAAATATAATTATTAGAATATTATTTTAGCTAATTTTATTTTAACGCTTCCTTGCCTATTTTTGTTGTGTCTCAGGTATATTCACAATAGGTTTTATAACTTTAAGTTAGTAACGTTTGTTCTTTCTACACAATTACGTTGAAATTCCACATTTTTTATTCAATGTTGAATTTGATATATTTGATCTCTCTCTCTCTCTGACACTGTATTGGGTTATTGAATGTGAATAAACACCATTGGGATATTCTCAATGAAAGTCAGCCTATAAACCCAGGCCGAGTGGCTGTAATTGGCCCACGGCACCCTGGGGCCTCATAGTACTGTCTGGTATAAAGGTCTTAGCCATTTCTGCCATTTACACTTTCAGATCGGAGTTCTCTCGCATTCACCTTTATAATTGACATTACTTATTTTTTTCCTTAGAATGTGATATCATTATATTTATAAAGCCGTCTTTTTTATGTGATAATTACATCAGTAATATACCTTATAATATAAAAGAAGAAAGAAAAGGAGAGAAAGCGATCAATTGTTTGCCCGTCGCACGAAGCTGATTGACTTCACGAGACGCGTGTACATCGAACGAGTTGTTGTGACTTTTTTTTATTTCGAATAATAAAGTTGAATTAATCCTTTTATATCTTATTATTTAATTTAATAAAAATAAGGAGTAATATACCAACATCATTTATATTACCAAGTATATATATATTATTATTTTGAAAATATTATATAAGCGAAGTATATTTATACTTATTAATTATATATCGACTTTTTCAATATATATACTCATGGACAAAATAGGAGGAGGTGGGAATTCTTTGAGGTATCGGAAGTCTTTTTTTAAGGAGACAGAAACAATTTTGTTAACACTTGGTCATCTCTTGTGTCTTCAATAAAGGTCACTTTGTATCTAATACCTTACAAAGTTATTGTCTAAATACCGATATACCTGCTAAAAGGTACAACTTGTTTAAGTTTTATTCATGAGAATATATGGATATATGAAAACCCATAACATATTTATGTTGTAAAATATGTTATTCTTTCTCAACCTCTGACTAGAAAATCAATACGAACAGATTTGTACAAAAGTTTGGCGGAAGGGATATATTTTCCGAACTCTTATAATTGGATTTGTAAGCTAAAAAACAACAAATGGAAAAACAAAGATATAAAATTCAAACGGAAATTTATAATGTAGTTGTTTTCTGCACTCTTATTCCACAATTTTCAAAATTTTTATCAATCTTTTTACTTGATTATATCAATTATAACAGTGGTTTGTCCATTCTCTAGCGTAAGCTGGACTGATTCTTTGTAGAACCTATCTTAATCTCTTTGGATAATGGCTTTTTTGGGTTTATAATATTTTATAAACATTAGAATTTATGTAAAACGACACCTGAAAACCATCCCGCATGAGTTTCTTTTCAACGAAAAATCAAAATTTATTCCAAGGAGAAATAATCGAAATAACGATAAATTTTGATTTTTCGTTGAAAAGAAACTCATGCGGGATGGTTTTCAGGTGTCGTTTTACAATCACAAGCCGCATTATATTGTATTATAAATTAACATTTATGTGTAATAGTTTAATATTCAATTGACGTATTTCATGAAAAAAGGATTGAATTCTGATACGAAAAATCAATAAAAACGAAATGTTCAAATAAAGACAGTATATATATCTTGTTAAAAATTATTTCAAAATTATCAATATTTATGAACAAGTATAAATTAAAGGACATCCTCTAAGTATTCATGATAGAGGTTCAATATGTCTGTCAAAATATCTTTCTCATACATTCATTACACAATTCTCACCAACAAAAGATTTTCTATATATATTTCGCAGAGTTAAATTAATTAAGACGCGAATAATTTTTAATTAAGATAATATAATTGGAGACTGTGTTTGTTATATTTTTCGAAATATTCTTATTCATTTCATCTCAAAAGAGATAAAAGTTTAGTTTAAAATATGCCACGTTAATGTTATTACAAAGGGGACGACATTGCAATAGTCTTTCAGAATTTGCATATCTGATTATTGTGAGCGAAGTGTTGTTTTTTTGGCTCCTGCGCCGGATCTAATTATGAACTCCCAGGAGATATCCCATTATAGAATTGCCTCTAAAGGCTTCTATGGAAGCAACTGAATTTTATACTTGAATACCTGTTGTAAATTTGTAGTATCTAACCTATTTTTTTATATTCACTAATATAGAAATCATTCTAAAAATTCTATATAACTGTGAAAAATGTCTTATTGTAATTTTCTGCAAGTATTTTAAAATAAAATTACTTGATAGTAAATAATTATTCTTCTGCTTTTTTTGCTCTTCCAAGATGCCACGACTACAAACAATATCATTAAGTACTCATGTACTCAAAAGAACCAGAATTTAATCTCTCATCTCAACAAATTATATTAATATAATAGTGAGCCAACGACAAAAAATTATTAAAATAACATATATATATATATATGAAAAACAATAGAAAAATAAAAATAAAAAGTTCAGGTATTGATATTAAAAATATAAAGGCATATCCTGCCAGGAGCACATGTGCTTTTTTGAAGGCAGAGCGCCATGCGTTCATGGATGGCTTTTCTTGATTTATCAAGAAATTGGGTTGGCCAAATATCAGGGAACAGGCTAAATCAATGTTTAGTTGATTTCTGTTCCACCAGATGGCGCTCTGCCTTCTGAATAGCACATGTGCTCCATATATATTACATAAGAATTTCTATTGATTATAGAATATTATTGTTATAGAACTATTTCTTGCTGATTGAGCATTTGCTTGAGATTGGTATTCATGAGTATTAATATATATATATATATATATATATATATATATATACTAGCGGACCCGGCCACGCCTTGCTGTGGCTAAATTGTAATATGTTAAATTAACATTATACTAAACTATTCAGTACAGTAAAGTCAATATTCACTTATAAAGATAAAATGTATATGTATTGTATATTGTATATGTTATTATATGTATTGTTTTTTGTTTTCGAGATATTCTAATAGAACGTTCTCACATTTTCTGTAAAATATTTATATGTGCACAAACACAGAATATAATCACTACGTCTTAATTTCGCTATATTTATTGCTATAAATATTATTCTAAAATAATTCGCCAGAAATCGTCCTGATAGTATACTACACAGCGAATCCGGCCACGCGTTGCAGTGGCTAAATTGTAATATGTTGAATTAACATTATACTAAACTATTCAGTACAGTAAAGTTAATATTCACTAATAAAGATAAAAATGTTTTAGCCGATCTAAAGCCCAACGGGATTGAGAATGGAACGTTACGTTAATATTTGAAAGTGATTTTTATATATATAGACAATATAGCCCTTCATTGTAATCATTGATTATAATCACTGCATTAATAAATGTCAGTCTTCCCAGTATTCTTTTACCTATGTATGGATATTTTGGTTTGAATTAGTGAACTACTGCGAATTTGTAGACGAATGACCCGGGCAACGCCCGGGTTTACACGATTAAATGTATATTACATATGGAAGATGGACGTAGTTCCCGGAGGGCACCCGCGAGGTCACTCTGCCCCCGCGCAACTGTCCAACCGTGAGCGCCCCGCGCCGTCAAAATCGTAACGCGTTCTAGAGGGCGCTGCTCGGCCGTCAGCCGGGAGATCTCATTTACTCGGCGGGGGGAGGCAGGGAGGTCACGTGCTGCGCCGGCAGCCAATCGTCGCGCGCCGCCATCCCCCGTCTGCCGCGAGATGGGCGCAGATTGCGAGTGAATTTACGTTTTATTGTAAATAAAAATGCAACGAAAGGTTATTTCTAAAGAGTAATTAGCCATAAACCATCCCGGTAGTATACTAAACATCTTCCCAAAGTTTCATCACGATTGGTTGAGCGATGTAGAAGATTATCACTGACAAACGGACGGACGGACGGACCAACAAACATCCATTTTTATATATATAGATATATATATATATATATATATACATATATTTGTGTGTGTTTGTGTGTTGCGCTTCTATCTTATATAAAATAATTTAATATTGACATAATAATTCGATATTCATCATATTTCAAGGAAGTGCAAAAATAAATTCCTTTTAAGAATTCTGAATCAATAAATGGGATATATTAAACAAAACGGTTTACGACACTAATTACCAAAACTTTTTCACTACTTTCATTTTTGCTTTTCATTAGAGAGAAGCATTATAAAGTATTAGATATTTATATATATAAATTGATTTTGAAAATATTCAAATACTATTAATATCAATTAAATTTAGCAAAAAAAGTTTCGAAAAACATTTATATATTAAATTTATTTACATATACGTGTATTAACACATTTATGAGAAATACCTTTAATAAGAAAACCTAGATATAATTATATATATATAGGAGAAATTAAAAATCTTTAAAAAGTTAATAATTCAACAAAAATTTTGAAAACTATATCTTCGATGTATATATATACCATTCCTAATTTTAATATATTCAGTTTCGCAAAATTTGCAATGTAAACCAGTTTTTAACTTTTTTTATAATATTTTAATTAATTTTTAAAAATAGGTATTTATTGCTCAGAATTTTATTCATAATTTATCAAGTCAAATTCCTGAGAGATATGCTAATTACTTGATTCTTTTAATAATCGCTCATCGTTGTCAGAACGCGAGATTCCCCTGGTATTTCATTTACTAATTATGATTGAATACATTGTTAGCCATAGTCTTTTGCCTGATGATTGACCATGGTGAAGTGCTGAATACAAATTACCAATATGAGAAGTATTAAGTTGGCTGAGTAGATACTAAAAAATATTTAAATACAAAAAAACACCCTCGATTCCCGACAGTCATGAACCGGGATTGAATCCCGCGTTAAAATTTTGTTTAATATGTGAAAAACCTTCATATATTATTCACGGTTTCAATTATCATGAACTAGGTTGCTCTTGTTGAGCGGTACCTAATAATGTAATTTTAAACCGGTTAAAAACAAAAAAGAAATCGGTGGACGTGTGGGTAACACCCTCGATTCCCGACAGTAATGAACCGGGATCGAATCCCGCGTTAACATTTTGTTTAATATGTGAATAACCTTCATATAATAGTCATTGTTTCAAATACCATAAACTAGGTTGTTCTTTTTGAGCGGTACCGAATAAAGTGATTTTGGAACAGAACAGAAAACTAAAAGGCATATAATGACAGATTACATGAAGAATTTAGAGAGCTTAGCGCCAAATGGTGGAATAAAACTCAACTAAACCGTTTAATGGACTGTTGGTCCTCGTCAGTGAAGACTGTTCCCCAACGACCAAAAATCGGTCAAAGAAGCTTCCTGAATAATCAAGAAATGGGGTTTTAAAAATGATTTTTCATAAATACCCTGTTTATTTGAAAAATATAATAAGAAAAATATAAAAAAGGTCAGGTGTTGATAATATTAGAAACAGAAAAAGCATATCCTGACCTCTCACATGAGGAATCCGAAGCGCGTTCGTGGTTCGCTTTTCTTGATTTCGGGCTAACATGACCTTCAACAGGAGAAACTAGGAATATAACTTATAGTTAACAATATTGCTCTTGCTGAAAGGCCAATGAAAGAATTGTATACGCATGCTCTAGTGAAAAATACAAACATCCTCGATAAAGAGAGGCGAGTTGCCCCTCGAAATATTGGAACAATAAAATAACCAGAAATCCTATATATGCGTTTTTAAAAAATATAATTTTAATTATGGATTGCCAAATCTTCAAATTGATTTATATAGAAATTCCATAAATTATTCTAATAACTGGACAAATTATCTTTCAAGGAATAAATATTAGCTTGTACTACGCCATAACGAAATTTGAGGGCAGAATAATTTCAAATATTTGATAGATTTGAATAATTAAAGTTTAAGAGATATCAAGACCAAGATAGAATTTCCTATTTGGGAAAATATTTAGTTTTAGCTTTTGTTTGGTTGTGCTATTGACAGCCACGCCTTAGGCAAGTCAATGTTTTGTGTCTTTGATATTTGTCAGAAGACACATCTGACGTCTTGTTTCTGTTCGTATGTTAGATGGCTTTTTTATATATTAGATTGAGTTATTTTCATCCCTATTGTGTTTTAATATAGCGGTATAATTGTATATTGATATATCTTTGGAAATGGAATAAAATAAACGAAAAATATTTCAAATCTTTTGTATAAATATATCCAATTTCTTTTAAATAAAAGGGCAGATATTGGATCATCATTTATTTTACCAATATTTCAGTTGGCTGAATGCCTTTGTGTGTTATAACATTGTTACAGTGACACACATATCAATATGCGTTCAGCCAACTCAAATATTGGTAAAATAAATTATATTTTGATCCAATATATGCCTTTTATTTAATGTTTTATTTAAGGATTGCTCTATTTTCAAAAATATATCCAATTATATCCAAATATATCCAATTTATATTTAAAATAAATTTTGACTTTGTGAAATTTTGCCTTAACTCATACCTACATGAAATACAATAACAAATGTCATTATCCACTGCACCATCTTTACTTCAGTTTCAATAGCTTATTTGAATGGTAGACTCAAAACATCTTTCTTGGAGATTTCACTTCCTCACAATGTATAAACCTGTTAATTATTTATAAAGGAAAACGAATTATATATATAGGAAAAGAATTATAATCTATTGCAGTAAGGGCAATAGAAAATTGTTTATTTTTTAAAATAATCATATGCGTCTATAATAGTTTCAAATTGTCATATAGTTATCATATTATAAATTCAGTAGGGTTTGGATGTTTACTAGAATCGTTTTAACAAATGTTCGTTAGGCAAACTTTTACTCGGGTGAAAATCGGGCGAAGCCAAGTACATTCTCCAGTTATTTATAAAGGAAAACGAATTATATATATGAAAGAATATAAATAACAAATAAAAACGAAAAATAATCTTTATTATGCATATTTCAGATGTATAATACATATTACTATTAAATTTTATTTGAAACGAAGTTAATTCGCTAGATGCTCCGAAATAAAGAGAAACATATATATAAATTGAATTTGTGATATACCTCAGTGTAAAACTGCGAAAAACGTTTCAAAATTATAAAATATTTCCTCAAAATGATATTATATTTATTTTAAAATACTAGCTTTCAAGCGATAAGCACTCTTCAACCGTTGAATAGTGATTATCGTTTAAAATCTATCGTTTTGAAATAAAGAGAAACTCATTGTGAGAAAATATTTAGTAATATCAAAATTCTTCAATGTGGTTATCAAAACTTTGAGATATTCGGCAATTATTAAAATTTTCAACTATAAAATTGACAGTTAAATATAAATATATAATAGAAAAATGAAAATCTGCCCTATTAATAATATTAAGCAATAATATTGCTTAGAAAAAAATAAAGTTAAAGAAAGTCTGATGTCCCCAGAGATAGCCGTGACAACCTGATGCCACATAACTTAACCACAGGAAAACAAGGAACAGGAAAGTTCCTACCTTTGTCCTCGTTAGGATTATTCCTTAATTTATTTAACTCCTTGCAGGTTCTTAATGATTTCTTTCAGATTACTTAAAACCTGCAGTTATAAGCACCATAATGTTAATTTTTCAAAATTAGTAGCAGATTGTTGTTTAAACGTTGGAATAAACAAAAATAGTTGATATTTTCACATCACATTTTGAAATGTACTTTGTCTCTCTCTCTCTCGATGATATTCTATTAGTAGGTAATAATGTGAAAAATAAAAATGAGTATCTTATATATTTTGTAAATGTCAGCATGAATACTAAAAGATTTGGAGTATACATTGAAACAATCTTTTGAATGGTTATTATGATCAAAATATAGCACGCAGTTATTAACTATGGTATATAGATGCAAAAAAAATACTATGAATTTTGCATTCTGTAAATATCATACAGGTTTACATTTGGAAATTTTGCCGGTAGGATATTGATATAAAGAGGCAAGTGTCGCCTCAATTAAAGTACGCCTTAGGCTGACGAGGGCCATTAGCCCGAAACCATGGTCTCTAGGTGGACGCTTCTCAATTTTCCAAAGCTGGTCTTGTGGCTTTGTCAACGACTCGAGGCCGCTAGTTTGCGGCGACAGTCAATGGATTGCGTCTAGTTTTGCGTTCACGTATATTTTGACGGGAGATGCGACACTTGTCTCTTTAGGTTTATATTTGTAATATATTTTTAAACATTTATATCTATAGAATAAATATTAATTTCAAAGGTTTATAAAATGAAACTTTTATATCTCCTCTACAAAAGCAATATTAGAGAATAATATTTTCTATATGAAAGGAGATTCACTTAAAAATGTGTTGCCATAATTTAAATACCATGAAGAGGAAAAAAATATTTAAGGCAAGTGAATAACAATGAAAATAGCTTTATTGAATATATTAGAAAAATATATATAAAGAAAGATTATTTTATTCGGATATACTATAAAGAAATGTTTTTAATATATTTCAAATTTTCAATAATACCTTTGTGAGAGTGATCAAAAGAGAAATTACATAAATATGTAATCATTATAAATTATTAAAATATATTTAAATGTCTTCTGAGACGTACTCGAGGAAATCTTCTGCTTTGAAATTTTGGAGAAATCTTATTAAACCGCGATCCTCTTCCTTCTTTTTTTTTTCTGAGCAGAATCCAATTATATTGGGAAATAAATGTATAAAAAAAAATAGATAATAAGATTTCGACAAAAAAATAATTTAAAATAAAAAAATATAGTAAATTATTTTTATATATAGGAATATATATATAATTTAATTATTCATGAAGGCAACATTTGAATGATTTTGTTAAATATTCAACTGTACAGAGTAAGAACGATGAAAAATACAATGATATCTTCTGTATATTTAAATCCTTTTTATTGATGATGTTAGGATAGAAATATTCTCAAATTACCGGTTTCAAAATGATTATTTTAGGATATTGGATTTAGAATTACTTCAAATATAGATTCGATATGTAGATAAATTATTTTTGCTTACCCCTAGTACACATGGTACAGGCCAGGATAATCATGATGGGTATAAGTAGGCGACCGCTTTTACTGTAAGTGCATCACATGTCTACATATGTGAAAAGCAGTTCGACTTTGCACTTACAAATATGCCAGTGTCCCGTTTGGGTACTTACACTCGCTATAGGGGTTGGACCTTTTCAAGAATTGAGAGCCATTGGAGCATTATTAAATCAGAAAAAGTATTAAATGCGGGAATCGAACCCGGGTCGTAGCGGACGAAAACTAACGGTTTAGACTATCCTTCCATCGACCCCTTTGTAGGGAAATCCATGACTTGAATGAACCCAAACTTGGAATGATATAAATAATGAAAATATGGAAGTGGCTCATCAATTATTGTAAGTAGACATATCAATTAAGGCTGTTTGACAGCGGGGAAAGAAATGGATTAGAATTTATCCATTCTCTCCATATAATTATACATTTGTCATATCATTTATGGATCAAGGAAGAATATCCTCCGATATATGTATTTATACAATAGCCATATTGAACACTAGTCTCACATGCCAAGGGAATAGATTTCTGAAAAATAGGCAACTTGGCAAAAAGAATGTTCGAAGATCTCACATTGTGAGATATATAGAAAAACATCCTCAATTCATTATATTTTTATGTGTATTACTAATAATAATTAATTTATATAAAATACATAATAATAAAGCGCTTTAGATAAAAAATCATATATTTAATTGATTAAAAATATATATTTGCTAATATTTATGTTGGCTGAACCCAAACCTTTGTCAAGTTTAACGTTTGTCATTACATTTTATATAAACAAACTAAGCGAAGCATTAAGTGGCATTATATAACAGTTGTTGTAGTCGTGTCCAATGAAGAGCCTCAGAGGTCTCTATACATCTCTATCACAGCAGTCGCAATGTCTTCATCTTGGGTGTGTAAAGCTGCTGCTCTGGGTCTATGTCAATTATAACAGTTAAAATAGTTTTCTAAAAATTACAACGGTGGTATGTATGGAAACGGGTTAGGAATGAAAAATGACCCCTACCTCAATTGAAGTTTTACAAATCCATTTTAATTTTAATATAATGAGGCTATATAACGCTGAGTTTGTATATACCAAATTTAGTGATTTGATAAAGGTTGGAATTCAGCCAAACGCAATACTGGTGAATAAATATTTTTATTCAATCCAATATATTTTATCTAAAGCTTCAAATATGAATTGTTCTATTTTCAGGAAATAAAACGTGTTATGGTCAATACTGTGGTTGAATTTTATTTTCATTCCCAGAATGTTCTCAATTTTCGATAACTTGATAAATTTTTCAATCGTAAATTGATTCAATTGGCGATTCTGCAAATAAAATCAAAGGAGGATATCTGATTCTGAATGAAAAAAAAAAAAAAATTAAAGATAACATGAAGGATTTCTCGCTTTATGTCAGTTTACTTATCTTACAAAATGTTGGCAAACCCTCTATCTAATTATGGCTTCTGAAAAAGGCAATTCTCTCCATTTAAAGACACATTAAAACCTTGTTTTTTCCCGATCCTATTTCATAATGCGTCTATTCAGATAAGTTAATTTGCCACAATACACCAAAAGTTGTATAATTCTCAAAATATTTTATATTTTATCACATATATATGTGATAATATACATTTATAGGATATATATAGGAGCGAGATATGATTAATTTTAATGAAAATTTATGTTGAACAAAGCGTTTTCATCAATGTACATTCATGAACAAAACTTGAGAGTTTTTTAAACTTTTAACATGTATATCGGGGATCAGACAATAACTCAAAGATAATATAGTGACCTTTTTTGAAGAAACGAGATCCCCAAGTTTGAACAAAATTTTATGTCTTCTTAAAACAATAACCGAAGACATCCAAGACCTTCCACTTCACACATATATTGTCAGTATAGCAAGCTATAGCGGACTTAGTTTTAACTATAAATAGTTAATTTCTTCTATATTTGCTATTGTCTATAAAACTATCAGCATTAATTTCATTCAAATTTCTAAGTCTGTTTTCCCTAGGCATTATGAGTTCCCTATTAAAGAGTTTTTCGTTAAGATTTAAGCAAATTCTCTAAATAGTGTTCGATTATTAAAAATTATCAAAATTCTCTCTATTCTTAGATACAAAACTTTAAGCAATATACACCGAATTAAAATATATATGAATGGATATACTGTAAAGCAATACACTAAAATTTTCATATTAAATTTCATCAACCAATTGAAAATTTGTATGATATGGCAAAAAGAAATTGTATACGAAATAGTTTATTCAATAGGAAATTATAAATTAGGTATGCGATAAAAAAAATAAAAAGGTGTATATTATTGGATGACTATTATGCATATAACTGACTAAGTTCAAGAATTTACCTGTGTATGCAGACGAATCCAGGATTTCATCCTCCACAGCATTGTACGTCAACCATTTTAGGTCCAGTCCACATCGGTAAGGATTTGAACATTTGATATTGCCACGTGGAGATTAAGGAAAGACAAACACTCCGGCAAAGAACAAACTATAAATGAAAAATTACAAGATAAACAAAGAAGGAAGATTTCAGAGTAGAAAAATATGAATATAAAAAATTATACTCTACTATACTATAATCCTATAAAATTATACTCTTAATAAAATAATAAATATTTCGTAACATTTTTAACACGATAGACTACTGAATTTACAAGAATATTTTTAAAGGTTTCCTTGATAAATGCTCTATTTCATAATTTCTCAACCTTTTTCAGCCTTCTGATTGGTTAAAATTATAATTATTAATAAATATTTATTTTACTACTCTGTGAAAAAGTAAACCACCAGTTGGCTGGATGAATGGACGTGTGTTGCATCGCTTCCCGAATTACGGTAAATATTAACTTCAATTTTTTTTTATTTTATCATTTATCTATTGAATTTCTTTAAATATTTCCTAAATATATAAACATATTAATATGTTGGTACATTATTCTTTGTTTTATGTATTTGATAAATTTACATACTTTGAAATTTCGCTAACAATTCATGCAAATTTTACGCTTCTATATTGATATGTAAAAACATGGCTTCTTTGTCATACACACAAAATACGAAATAAAATGTGGATTCAGTTATATATTCTATAAATATAAAATTGGATGAAGTATTTGAAAATACGTTAATAATGGATACACAAAAAACATTTGTTAAACATAAAGAAAACCAAAACTTGAAATTCATTCTCATTGCAGCTCCATCCAAAAACTGATGTTACTCAACCTATCTCTAGAACGATAAAGAGAAGGGAAATAGGTTAGGAAATGTAATGAAATGCTTATAATATTATCCCACTATTTCTTTAATTAATAAAATCAATTCTATTCTAATGATTAAAAATTTCGATTCTATCCCAGTAATTAAGAATTTCATTTTTATCATGACACAAAGGTTTTTGTCATTTCTATTACCAGTTGCAAATAAGACGCTCTATATCCGATCTGGATAATTGCGCATGAAACTATATATAATAGTTCATATTGTAGTAGAGTAGGTAACAGAATTGTCAAAAAGAAAATAAACAATAAAGAAAAAGAGCATTGAATAAAGATATCCATTAAACAAATAAGCAACAATATAAGCAGATAGAAGAAATCGCAAGGTAGTTATTTACAGTATGTTAACCAATGATGGAAGTTAATTTAATGAAGTTATCTGTAATAATTAGTATCATGGAGAGAAAGTGTTTATCAAGTTAAGCTATTTACAATCAGGTATATTCTAAAGTACCTTATTAATAATTCACATTTGATGTAAATCAAGTCGCATAGTAGTGTAGTTCCTCAAGCATGAAGCTGTCTATTTATAATAAAAAGTCTGCAGAACCTATTAAATTCCGTATATATTTCCCCATTATAAACTATTTGACCCAGATAGGTTCTTTCCATCTTGCTCTGCTGTCTTAAGTTTAACACCAGTGGGCATGAGCTCAGAATGTATTCGTGGGTTTCTTCTTCCGCTCCACAAGAGCATCTGGGCGAATCTATTTTTCTAATTCTAAAGAGATATGATTTGAAGTTACCATGACTCGTGAATAATTGAACATTGTAGAAATTTGGCTTGACAAAATTTCCTATTTTAGAGAAGACGAAGAAAAGGTTTAAAATTATTGTTGGATTCTTCATAGTATTCCTGTAAATATTTTCATTATAGTTAGCAATTTCTTTTCTGTTTTATAAATTAAAATTGTAGCCTATTTCATTTTTCAATATGTTGGATTCTATGTAATCTGTGATTTTTGGTATTTAAGTTAGTATATGTGTACAGTTTGACGATGTTGTAGTATAGGCCTGTATGCAGTGTTTTAGAATATTATACTGCAGGGAATTTAGTTTGTCTTTGGCTTTCTTGCTTATAAATGGAAACCATATTGTTCGACCATTTGTTATTGCACTTCGGAATATTGTCTTGTATAGAGTTTATTTTCGTTTGCATTCTAGACCCCATGCTTTCTTTATTAAACTGAGTAGGTAACCGCTAGCTCTAGTTTTTGTTAGGAGTTTCATAAACTATATTTGTTTCTAGAAAAAATATTTACATACCAATGAAATATAAATGCTAGCCAGGCAAAATCATATTCAAGATAATTTTAGGAGTTTATTTGAAGAATGAAAAAGGAGGAGGAGCAGTAACAAGCTCGCTAAAAAACCTGGGTTCAGCTTGCCCGGCTGATAGTACCCTGTAAGGGATACAGGATGAGCAGTGTTTGTACTCCATGTTAGGAGCAGCTGCACATGGTGTCTGTTCCTCATGTCAGAGGCGGCCATTTCATATTGGAGCTAAGTCGGCCTGCCACTGAGTAGTGCTCCCAGTCTTAATGATAAAGTCAAACGCATTATACTTCAACCAGTCATGATGGTGTCAAGTTTTACAAGCTGAATACCCTAATATGATTGAGTGGAGATAAAAAAGAAGAAGATGATTCGAAGGATAATATATAATTAATCACATATATATTCATGCATATATATATACACATATATCGCACGCGCGAACAAGAAAATGTTCATTCATATATTAAATTATATAGAGTTTTAATATCGATATAAATGTAAAAATAATAAATACGTTTCTCAACATCCTTTTAAAAGAATGAATTTATTACTGTTTAATTTAAAAAATGAAAACTCTGCTTGGAATTCTCTACTAATTAAAATATGATGTTTTAATTTTGAAAAAATAATTTAATGAAAGAGGATAAAAAATGACATCGATTCCCAGCCCAAGAAGGAGATTATTTTTCAGAAAAAAGAATTTTAATTTTTAACTGCGGCAATAATAGCTGGGCATGTTTAACGGCCTCCCGTAAAGTTTATGGCATATAGAATTTGTTCTTTGCAGTCTTGCTGGCTTAATTGGAATCTGAAATGTCTCTCATCTATCAAAAAATTCCATGATAATCTTAAAATGATTGTGAAGGAATTTATAACGAAGTTATTTAATTAAAAAGGCATATATTGGATAAAAAAATTTTTTTTTTACCAATATTTCAGTTGGCTGAACGCCAACCTTTATCAAAGTGTTATAACATATTAATGTGTGTCAACAACAAACTCAACGACACATAACGTCAACAGAATTAAGTTTTTAAAATATTTTGTTATATTCAAGGGGGGGGGGGATTTATATATATATTTATATTATTGACAAAATAAATTTTGTAAAATATGGATATAATATAAAATATTGTCCATAATATAAATATATATATATATCAAATCCCTCCCCCCCTTGAATATAACAAAATATTTTCAAAACTTAATTTTCTTGACGTTATGTGACGCTGAGTTTGTTGTTGACACACATTAAATATGTTATAACACCTTGATAAAGGTTGGCGTTCAGCTAACTGATATACTGGTGAAATAAATGATATTTTGATCCAATATATGCCTTTTTATTTAAAGATATATTTATGAATTGCTTCATTTTCAAAACGAATTTATTATAACCGTAACATATATTCTTCTATGTCTTCAAAATATGACAACTCAATCTTAAGTAAGATTGTAAAATAATTACAAAGGATTTATACGATAAA
Source organism: Cordylochernes scorpioides (assembly GCA_030710605.1). NCBI lineage: Eukaryota > Metazoa > Arthropoda > Arachnida > Pseudoscorpiones > Chernetidae > Cordylochernes > Cordylochernes scorpioides. The sequence goes on from CP092884.1 coordinate 7,360,000, forward strand.
TATCAATCGAAATAATTGCAAAATGTTTCTTTATTCAGTTAAAACTGGCAAGTTTTCAAGCGTTAGCTCATCAAGCCAATGACAAAATGCTATTATTACGGGTTATCACACAAAAATGAAATATACTAGGGCCTAAAGTAAATGTAATTTGATGCACAGAAAAGCGTACACTCAAGAGTACAACACCAACAACAAGAAGGAGGTAAATGAAATACGCGATTGGTAAAATAAAACAAAACAGTACTTATCTTTAGTGTAGCGTTGGAAGGGATCGGACTCGGGTCACACCGGGATGCGAAGAGATCCCCAGACACGGAAAAATCACGTAGAAAAACACTTTAAGCGCCTCCACACCAATTCTCCACACTCTGTATTGTTTCGCAAATCCCTACAAGGTATATAGAGGTGTAGGAAGTATTTTTACATATTTACACTGGTAAAAGGTTTAAAATATTCCCTGAGAAATACTTTATATATATATATCCTAAATCTTCAGAATATAATGGTACAATACACTTTATTATCTCGAAATTAGACTTCAATGATATCTTACAGCTTTTGGTATTTGTGAAATTCAAGAATAAATCTAAAACACCTTTCAGGAAAACTTCTTAATAGTATGATATAAATAGTAACATTATAATAATATGATTCCAATAGAGTTGGAACTGTATAATAACTTGGTATAGGGAGACGCTCTGTTTATCTAAGAAGAGGGTGTTTTGGTTGAATAATTTATTAGATAATAAATTAATAAATTATAAATATATGTAATTCTGTGTGCTGTTTTCAAAGCTTATGTCCATAGTTCATCTAAAATACCCATTCCAAGAGTCTAGCATTAGTATCACTTTAAAAGGAAGTTTCAAAAATGCAATATAACAGCGGTATGGTAGATTAAACTGGCGAAAATGCTGAGAGGGTTCACCACTGATGAGCCAGGCCCTCTCATTAATTTTTCCATTTCAATAAGAGCAGTAGAATATGTTTTATTTTAAAAAGAATTATACGCGTCTATAATAGTTTCGTATTTTTGATAACAGATGGCGCGGTAATGCATTACAATCACACTGATTGAGGAAAATTATTATGTTCGTGAATTGAATTTGCTCACACTGTTGTTTAATATACTCTATTAATTATAAAAATATTTGAATAATAATGATATAAAGTGAACTGTTCAAGTTTATATAACTTGGTACAGCGAGACACTGTTCACCTAAGAAGGGGGCAATTTCGGTTAATAATTTATTGATAAATAATCAATGATAAAATAAATTAATATGCTCGTGATTTTAATTAGTCCCACTGTTGTTTCATATATCCTATATATCATTAAATATTATATTTGGATCTCGGGGTCGGTGGAAGGATGGTCTAAACCATTGCTTTTCGACCGCTACGACCCGGGATTGAATCCGCATTGGGCACTTTTTTCTAATTGAAAAAAAAAATAAATGCTCCAATGGCTCCCGATTCTTGCAAAAGTTCAACCCCACCAGCAAGTGCAAGTAATCAAACGGGGCTCTGGCATATTTGTAAGTGCAAAAGTCGAACTGCTTTTCACATGTAGACATGTGGTGCACTTACAGTAAAAAGCAGTCGCTAACTACCCACCATGATTATAATGGCTTGTACCACGTGTAATAAGGATAATACTAATAATAATTATTATTTTTTAAAAATATTTTGATCTTAACTGTGTTTGTGTATAATTAGTACTGTCATAAAGATAGAGTTTGTCTGGCCGGCATTCATAGTTCTCAAATTTAAAGATACTTCGGCCAGTAAATCTTTTTATTATTTCAACCTTTCGACAGAAACCTTTTTTCCTCGACAGGAGAAAACAAAAAATCGAACATTTGGCAAGGCGGTAAAAATTATTCTATATTTTTAACGCTTTGACAAATGTTTTATTTTTTGTTTGATCCTTCGAGAACAAAGAATATTTGTCGAAACGTCGAGATAGTGAAAGATTCACTCCCAAAGTATCTTGAGTACTATCATATATTTGAAAATAAACATTTAATTTGTCTTAAACGACTTCTCGTTATCACTAATGTGACAATATTATGTATATATAAAAATAATTTTGAAAATAGAGCTATTCATTGTTAAATATTTAGATAATAAATAGGCATATATTGGATTGAATAAAATGCTTATCTGCCAATATTTCGGTTGGCTGAACGCCTATCTTTGCAAACCTTGACAAAGGTTGGCGTTCAGCCAACCGAAATATCGGCAAATACACCTTTTATTCAATCCAATATATGTTTTTTCATCATCTAAATAATAATTATATTGTCGCGAAATTTGTTTAGAGTGGAATTGCTGGCTCGGCAACCCTGGAGCTGACGTCACTTCCTGTGGAGGTAACCCTTGCAAGGCCGCGTAGCCACGAGGATCATTCTCTTCTCTCCTTGTTTACTATTTAACCTATATATATTTCCTCCATTGTTGAGATTTCGGCAGAATTGGGGAAGAAGAATATTCAGTTCTTTTGGATGGCTCATACGTTCTTTATGGTCTTAATTGGTTCCTTACTAGAACTGACGGTCTTTTAGAGAGATTGGCGACAAATTCATTTTCACCTCCTCTCTTATCATGTCCTCTATCGAAACTGTGGCCTGTCCTGGTGGGGCTATTACTTTCTGTATCTCTTCTTGGACAATTCTTCTAATCAACGATGGAAGATCTTCTTCCTCATAGGCCATTGGAGCTACATTTGGAAGTATTTCAAATCTTGAAGATATTCTTCTCTTTCTCATAATTTCTATTTTCCGGCATTCCTTTAAGAAATTATTTACATTTTCAACATCTTTTGCAATCAATATCTGATAATTGTCTTCGGCGACTCCTTTCATCAGATGTCCCAATTTGGTTTCATCGTCCATCCGGGGGTTAACTACTTGACATAGGTACAGTACGTCCTGGATGTAGGCCTCCGAAGATTCCTTCACTTTCTGAGCTCTATTCTTCAGTAGAGACTCAGCTTCTTTAATTACCTCTTCTTGTTGGCCAAATGCTTCACCTAGAGCCCTCTGAAAGTCTTCCCAGGAAGTCAGAGTTTCTTCATTATTTTCAAACCATTTTCGAACTGTTCCTTCAAGAAAAAACACAGCATTTGCTAGACACATAGTGTCATCCCATCCATTGTATTTGGCAACTCTTTTATAATCTTTCAGCCATTTTTGGGCGTCTTGACTTCCATCTCCGGGAAATGAGGAAGGACATCTTGGCTTTTGCAAAGAAATTTAAAGAAAGGTAAGTTGAAGGTACTTGGGATGAGGTTTCTCCAGATTCATTATTTATCATGATTGGTTCTTTGTCAAGCTATCCCAAATCAGGAGATATTCCCTTAAGTCGAAGACTTCTCCTCAAATTCAATTCAGCCGTTTTTATTATTTCAAGGCTTTACCCGGCGTCTCCACCAATTGTCGCAATTAAATAATTAAAAGTACACAGAGCTATTTCAGCAGGTTTTATTATTAAATTAAGGCTCGAAAATTGAGTGATATCTTTCTCAACTCTTATCTAAAGAAATTGGAGGAATATATATAGGTTAAATAGTAAACAAGGAGAGAAGAGAATGATCCTCGTGGCTACGCGGCCTTGCAAGGGTTACCTCCACAGGAAGTGACGTCAGCTCCAATTGCTGGCTCGGCAACCCTGGAGCTGACGTCACTTCCTGTGGAGGTAACCCTTGCAAGGCCGCGTAGCCACGAGATTTATTCTCTTCTCTCCTTGTTTACTATTTAACCTATATATATTTCCTCCATTTTCTTTAGATGAGAGTTGAGAAAGATATCACTCAATTTTCGAGCCTTAATTTAATAATAAAACCTGCTGAGATAGCTCTGTGTACCTTTAATTATTTAATTGCGACAATATATATAGGCCGTGCGGACACGCGATGCGCAAGCTCCGCATTCTTCGCTGCTTTGAACCCTCAAAATGAAGATCTCAAATTGTTATGGCATATTGCCTGAAAACCTTGAGTCTTCTACACAAAATGAAATAGCTTTTATAGAAAATGATCAAATACTTTCGGAGGAATCTGTAAAAAAACAATCAATGTAGATTGCCATTGATGATAGTAAAATCTCTCTCTCTCTCAAAATATCGGATTCCTTAGGGGTTTACATTTGATACTTGGTTTAGTCAAAGGTAAAACCCACGTACCTCGAATTATGAAAGGATCCATGCAAGGAACGGAAATAGAACATAAATGTTTCCATATATATTGTTTTAAACGTGAATTATTTCTAATTTTATTTTGTTGTTGTTTCATTTTTCTAATTCTTTCGTCCAAAATGACGCGCCGTATTGTTATTCCGTCCAAATAAACACAGAACTATCTGACTCAGTGAATAGGTATATATGACATAACGTAAGAGTTACTGAAATAATAATTTATAGAATAATGTATCTATGTTTACAGTAACACAGTTCAACCAGCACGTATTATCCACCATCCACGTATATTTTCAAAACTTTGTTTTTAATACACAAAAAAAAAAAGAATATAATATATTTTTCTCTTCCATTCAATATCATAAATATTTATAATATGCAAATAATAATTTGTACATAAACATAGTATTTTCATTAATTTATTAACGTAATACTCCTGTTGAAGAACTGACAAGTCCGAAATTTTGAGTACGAAGTTGTACAAGAATTTTAGCCCTGGAAGCTTTATTCATTTTACAGTAGCACATATTACCATCGTCTTGGTATAGCCTTGAGTCAGGCATCAAAAATTCTTGGTAATGAATGCAACCAATCTCCATAAGCCTTATTTATCCCTTCAAGGATGAATGACGTCTTGGTGCGCTCTTCCTTGAAACTTATAAATACATATTTCAACGCGCTATTTTTCTTATATATTATATATATACAATATAGCTTCATATGCGCGTGTATGTGTGATGTGAACTTAAGAAACACTACTGCTTCGCTTTAGTAGACAGATGACAATTTCCCTTAAAAAACTATCTGTTGGAGGACTCTTTTTCCCCAATGAAACTATATCATAATTATTTATGCTTTAGACGAAATAGAGATAAGACGAAACCATTTAAATACATTTTTACATATAAAACTATTATTAGCGTCAATTCTTCGTCTACAAAGAGAGATGGTGATTATATTGAGAATTTAGGAGATCTTATTATTTTAAAAACATAATTATTCTGATGTATTAGCGCGCCATCTGCTATGAAAATTCGAAACAACTATAAACAAAATAACTATTCTAAATATTTTTTTTGTGTGAGTACATAGAGCTATTGGAAATTTAAGAGGCAGTTATTATATTTACATATTTATTTCACAAAGTATATGAGATGCATTTTAGATCATAGTGAAGTTTAAAATTCTTTAGAATAAAACCTTTAAATCAATATCAAGGTAAAAATATCAGGCTTACAGGTATAAGTTTCTATGATTATTGCGGAAAGCCTGATATTTCCGCTTACTATGTGAAGTTTATTGCGGTATTTAGACATCTCCATACTGTTGAAAAATTATAGATTAGTAGAAAAGAAAGAACCTTTATTACCTAAAGATATAAAACAATAAAAGAAGGACAAGAGATCAAATTATATGTACATCAGCAGCCCACGCCGGTCTGTCCTATCCAATAACCGCTAGCCTAACTAACAATCCAACAAGGTCGCGCTATATAGGTAGATGTCAATTTGCATAGACAATACTAAAACTCTATGCAAACACAAGAGTATTATATCATAGAAACATCTGGAATTGTTACTTTCAACACATACAATCGCAAATAATCTATTATATATGCTATACCTATTTATAGAAATTATTTCTAATAATGTGTCTTATAAGCAATGCGCGCAGCATTAAATATATTTTCCAACTAATTATAAAGTAAACTGAACTATATGTAAATTGGACTTGACTTGCTCTTTTATTCCTCTAACCAATTCGAATCATCTGTAAACATTGATTTGATCATTTCAAATAAGATTTTTGTATAAGAAATTGTGTAGAGAAATGAAGGTATATAGATTTTCTATATTTTTTATCGAATCTACTGTTTTTCTGCACTTAACCGTTAGATATTCTCGAATGAAATAAAGTGCATAGGGTCTAAAGGTGGTTCAGAGAAATAACTGAAGTGATATATTATAATTATAATATTGTTACACATTTTAAAAATTAAGGTTGTTTTTAAAAGCATCTCAAGAAATTTCATTGTAAAACTTAGGTTTCTGAAATATCTTTTACTAATTTATTATTTAAAATTAATTTCGTACATTTATTAATTCACCCTTTTAATTTACAATAATACACAAACTGAAACTTGGAAGAATATTCCTGAAATTCAATTGTAAAACCTTTGCCCCCTCACAGAAAAAGAGAGAGATATGAAACTGTCACGGACGGTGACCAAAACCGACTATTAAGGTCCTGACAAATGTTCAACAATACAAATGAAGAACTTTAGAAAGTTTTTAACTTTACTTTTGTTGGTTGGAGAGATTGCTTGTGCTTGGATTATCATGGTTGTTATAAACCTTTTGGAATATATAGCTTTCTTTAGAATGCCGAAATGTAAAAATATTTTGACGTTATGTTATGATATAGCACACAATATACACTATGAATAAACTTAAAAGAGTTGTATCATTTAGCATTAATATCGGGATTCACAGTGATC